>OX439128.1:46086529-46299029 GCA_949318235.1 Ecdyonurus torrentis | reverse complement strand
ATTCTGTAAACAACATTAAATAATTTTGTTTTCATTCACACCAATATACCAATTCTCCTTCAAAATAATAAGTTTATAAAGTGTGAGTGTGACTATTAGAACATTATATTCTTTCTTAAAATGTGGTATATATTATATAAATAAAAGCTCCTTATGATTTTAAATTTGCAGATCCATTGAGGCAGCCGTATCACCTGCGGTTGTGGTACCTGGCCTTTTGAGACTTCGACTCAAAGGTTTTGGGGTAGCTAAAGGTATCCCAACACTTATCCTTGCAGTTACAGGCATTGACGATGCCTTCTCCGTTGCTGCATTTGGTGTGCTTTCGAGCATCATGCTTACTGCCGGTAATTTTCAAATTAGCAGAATCATTAAAATATAAATACAATTTTTTAATTGTTAAACATACCTATAAAAATAATAAACTAAAATACTACTAATAATACTACGATGATTTTTTTTCTCCAGGCTCACTCGCTTATACAATCGCTCTTGGACCAGCTTCAATAATAATGGGTGTTGTCTTTGGAGTCGCTTGGGGAAATTTGACTCGATTTGTTCCACATAAAGACGATGTATGTTTTCTTTTATATTTTTTTTGCTATAGGGTATCATTTTACATTGTTTTCAATAATTTTGTGCATAAATTAAAGCAATGTAATTTCTTTTTAAATATGAAAAAGAACATAATGCACAGATATACAATTTTAATTAAAATATGTTGTTTAATAATTGAAATAATTAAAAATGCTTCTGTATTTATTAAGAAAAAATCTAAATAATTAAATTTTAAACAGCCGTATTCAGCCCACCTTCGCGTGCTTCTGCTGTTCACCGGTGGTTTGCTAGCGGTGCTAGGGAGCGATGAAATTGGATTCGGTGGTGCAGGTCCACTTGGGGTCATTTTTGCTGCATATGTGTCAGGATGTGTGTGGGCAGAAGAAGGATGGGAAGTTGAGGAGGTAAAAGTGCTATAAAATTTACAAAAATATTATGACTATGTTGTTGTTGTTTTTTGTTGTTTTTTTTTTTTTTTTTTTAAATTACACAATTAAGAAAAATAAAATCTTTTACCCTGAAATTTATAACATTTAATTTAATGCATATATTTCAATTTTAAGAATCCTGTAGCAATTGCATTCGAGGTATTTTGGCTCATCTTCGAACCCGTGCTATTCAGTCTTACCGGAACTCAAATCGACTTTTTCGAATTAGATTCGAACATAATGTGGAGAGGAGTTGCGTGTATTGTAGCCGCTGCTATTGTAAGTATATAAGTTTTATACATATATTTGTTATAAATATATATATATATATATATATATATATATATATATATATATATATATATATATATATATATATATATATATATATATATATATATATTTATGTAGACACACACACACACACACATATATATATATATATATATATATAATATTGAAAAAGAAAAAAATTTAAATTTCTAAATATTATTTGAACGTTTTTTAATTTTGGTTGTTATATCCTATAGTTATAATAATTTTGTAAAATTGTTTTACTTAAGTCTGTATAGTGTATATACAGTACAATATGTAATTAAAAGCGAAACTTTCAGTAATAATAATAGTTATTATATTATAATTTGGTTTCTCATTTTATTTTATACAGATTCGCATTCTTGCTACAATTGTGATTGCAATAGGTTCAAAACTGAATTTAAAGGAAAAAATCTTCATTTCATTTTCATGGATGGCAAAAGCTACAGTTCAGGTGAGATCGAACTATATCTTATTATAATTTTAAATACAAAATTTAATTTATTAATAATGTAAATATAATTATATTATAAATTTATGTTAATATAAATATATAATCAATAAGGAAAATGTACATGCACATATTAAATTTGCATTGTTTGTATCCACTTCTTTTAATGTATAAAACTACTGTATGTATTATTAGACAAGTGTACGAAAAAAAAAAAAAAAAAAAAAAAAAACTAGATCGAATTGAGATTTGCGAGTAGGGTGTCGTAACGGTATTTTGCATTTTCAGTTTTACAAACCACTATATATCAATAACACTCCGAGAATGTATTAATACTAACAAAAAAATGAATAAGAACCACAAATTAACCTCTTATTATAAGTGCGCCCCTTATAACCTACGTATGCTAAAATGTATTTTAAATTTAAAATATAACATTTTGCTGTTGTAAAATATATTTAATCATTATTTATATATTCACAGGCAGCGCTTGGTCCCGTGTCACTTGACTTAGTAAGAAATAACGGCAATGAGGATGAACACCAATATGCACGCAGTGTGCTTATGGTAAGTCCAAATAAACTATATATTTCAACATGAACATGACTACAAAGAAAAAGCAACATGAATATCATAATTTATTCCGCCCATTATACATATATAATTAGAGCGCAAGAGCAGATTATAGCGGGGAAATTGCATCCAATAATCTTTTTGCTTATTTGCCTATACTTATATTGTTATTTATTTTATTTCAATATGTATTTTATAACTTGAAGGTTAATTATCGGTAATGAAAATTTTAATAATTTTCTTAACATATTAATAATAATAAATAATAATAATAATAGTAATAATAAAAAAAAAAAACGTTAAGTGTATGTCTAGTATTCCTCACTTAAATATCTCCGGAATCGGTTCAGCAGTTCTCTCAAAAATTGACAAAAAAAAAGTTACTTTTCATAGCGCAATGTTAAATTTGAGGGTACCCTTAACTTTTCCCACGCGTTATAACGATATAAGCTCTCCATTTATTTTAATATTTTAAATGAACTATATGTTTCCTTTTTTTTTTTATGTAGAGCCATATAGACAAAAAAATTAAACAACATGTTAATTCTTTTAATATAATGATTCAACACAAAATGGGATCTACATAACTATAATGACAATTTTTAACAAAATGTAAATGTGGCCCCACAAGGGCTAGAGCGTGAAAATACTGTAAATTTGCGTAAATATTTCTGTTTATGACGTTATAGAAACAGGTAAAAATTTAGAATGAAAATGTTGTGCGGGTTGCATAAATCGAAATTTTCTGATCCTTTTTAAGGCGCTATGCTGTAGCTGTAGTCACATACTAAATACATAAAATTAATGATAGTGATTTGTAAGATGTTTTCTTCTCGTCTAAGCCTTTTAAGTAATATATAATATTGTTCTATAATTGATAAGAGATTTTATATTATTAAGTTACAACTCATCAATAAAACCTTTTTAATCTCAGCAATTTTATTGAAATTGAATGGTTATGAATGGTTGATTTATATTATCGAATTTGTGTGCGGTTTGCTTATATAGGTTCAAAGCAACTCAAATAGTTTTATGCAGTTCTGTTATATAAACAAAATAATGTATAGTTCAACCTGTTTTGAATGTCAAATAATAATAATAATAATAATTATTATTCAAAAATCTTAATAAATCATGTAAAATCTATAATTTTAGTTGATGAGTTTAACACTACTGTAAATCTTGAAAAAAATTATCATTCTCACAAATATATAAGACAGACATCGCTTTTGGCGAGCCGGTTGTTGTACCCATAAATATAAAAATATATACGGTGAGAGAACACTGAGTGTTCAATTACCGCTAATTTGGAATGCCATTCCAAAATATATATCAAGGATGTGAAAAAAATAAATCATTAGTAAAAAAAATTATGGTATTTATGTAAATAATATATTATGTGATTTGTTTGTTTGTTCTAAATACAGTAACATTACATTTATATTCTTGTGGTTAAAAAAATATTTGAAATGTGCTGATTGTGTTTCATTATAATTGTATTTTTTTTATGCTTAACTAACTTTGTATTAAGCATTGCACCTTCAGATATAAGACTTCATGTTCTTGGTGGGACTTTTCTATGTATCTATTTTAATTGATAAAAAAGTATATAATACAAAATAATAATGATAATAATTCCAATTACTTTATTTCAGGTCTGCGTGCTATCCATCCTACTAACTGCACCGATTGGTGCAATCACTATCGCACTTTCTGGTCCAAGACTACTGACCCGTACTGCTCCACCAAAGACAGATGGCTGGCGAAGACACACCCGTCCCTCTCTTCGAGATATAACAATTTACGATGAAGAGGAACTACAAGAAGAGGCAGACCAAGATAAGGATCTGGACGAAGAAGAGCAAGAGCGAAGAAAATCAGAAAATCAACATAATATAAGCAACTCATAAAAATATTTTAAAGAAAAATATTAGTAATATATTATATAATATAACAAAATGTAATATAGTACCATCACATCTTAATGCATACGATGAATACTACGACAGTAAATTTATACCTAATTAACTAATTATAGAGCATTATGTTAATTTATATATACACACGTACCTCCAGGGTCGGATTGGCTTGTTGGATCGAGGCCATGCAGTCGGCAATTTAGGCCTATTTATACGGCACTTTTTGGCCAGCTATGTCTATTTTTAAGGGCGTACCCGACCCAAAAGGGGCTAAAAACCAAAGGGGACATTTGGCATTTACCGACCTAATCTTATGGCCAATCCGACCCTGTTGAGTACGTATACTGCGCGCTCGATATAATATTTCACTTCTTATTTTAAATTAAAAGTTACTGATGTGTATAAGTTTTGAAAATACATTTATTTGTGATATTAAAACTTGTTAAAAAAAGAAGAAGATATTTTGTAAATAAAATGGCTAAAAACATAAAAAAGCTGTATTATTAATTGATAAAATTTCGCGATATACGCAATGTACGAGCGAGCGAACGGCTGACCGACGTGCACTATATATAATTTAACACGTCGTTTAGCGTGTGTTACACGGGACGGGGCTGATACATGTATCATTTTACTAGAAAAATAATTAATAATATATTATTGACTTTCGAATTTCTTTCATAAAATTATTCTATATATAGCGTGTATGCGCATAAAAGGCATCATTAATGCGCTTCGACGCCATACTGGAGTAATGAAACATTGCTCAGCATATAGAACGTACAAACTTTGTTTTTGGCTATTTTCTGTGGGGATAATCAGTTAATTGGGGGGGGGGGGTCTCACATATATACTTGAGATACTATAATAATACAAGCAATTCAAGCAGCATATCAATACCTCTCAAAAATATATTAATTGCTTATATTATAATTATATGTAGTATTTTGAACTGCCAAAATGAGTCATTTTGCTATACGGCCCAAGTTATTGAGCAATCCTACATATCCTACGGCAGGGTATCTTTTAGTGGGTATAGTTCTGACTTGGTTGGGCAGCTCTGAAAGATTTTGAGCAGTTCTAAAGCAAAATTTGGGCAGTTGACATTTTAGAAGTAAAGGCAAACAGGTCATTTTGAAAAACAGAAAGTTTTTAATTTTATGAACAATTAAGCTTTACGTTTCAGAATATTTTTATTGATCATGCCAGTTACCCAGGTGTCCATTTTCACTATTTTTTTTCCCTTGTTTTTTTTTTTTCTACGCACAAATTTGCATTATAGCTATAGCAAATATTTCCAACACTTCTGTTTAGGAAGAAAAAAAAAAAAAAAAAAAAAACTTTGGAAAATTCACAAATGTGTACAGTATATCAGAACTCACAATGCTCACTTTGTCTTAAATTCTGCTTGCAATTTTGTTTCCCAACACAAGAAAAATTAAATATGTATAAAAAAAAAATTTAAAAAAAAATAATAATATTGAAATTTAGATAAAAATAATTTCAGCATTTATGCACGCAAAATGCTTAATAAAATTGAACTCCATGCTTATTGTCTTGTTTTTTATTTTATAAAAAAATAGCTGATTTTTCTGGTTATAAGTACTATTAGGATATACTTTTTTTTGTCTTTCCTTCAGAATGATGAACTTCACATAGTCAAGAGCAAAGTTAAGTCAATCACTGGCATGAGGATCATTATTAGTATGTTAATTTGCTACCTGGCTTAACACGTTAAATTAAGGGGTTTAATTTTTTTTTCATTCAGAATTGCTAAAACACTTTAAATCGAAAACCACAATAATAAAAAGCACAACTTCAAAACTATGTAGGACGTAAACGAGCCTCATAGTTAAAGGAACGAAGTGAAAAATGTTCTGAAAGTAGATTCCAAACGAGAATCTGGACTGTGTGGATCATGGAGGTTTGGATTGCAGCAGAAATTTCAGTTTCTCATTCTTGACCATTCGAATATATAGTAATAACTATAATAATATGTCATATCGAACATCGAACCATATTTTAAATTTTAAGCTTTATGAAACTACAATCTTTGGCACAAAATTACCCCTTACTTAAAGTCAACTAATTGCGCACTGATTTTGCAAATCGTTCCTTTGACTGATTAAGCTCGCTCACGTCCTAAATAATTTTTGACATGTGCCTTTACTTTATGGTAATTTAACTTGTGCTTTAGTGATTTTGAAGTAAGCAATTCAAAATAAACATAAAACTAATAATGACTCTTGCCAGTGATCGACCTTATGACTTATGATATGACCCTTGCTAGTGACAAAGTGTCCTTATTATGTGAGCCTAATTTTTTAAAAAGAAATATTTATTAATATATTTTTTCCAAAAAAAAAATGGAACTATACTGTATAGCAAATTTTATAATAACTGATAAAGGAACTGTAAATGTTATAATATGTATACAGCTAGTTATCAAACTTATAACTTATATTAATTTTTAACCAAACCCAATGGACAATGACAATGGACCTGCACTTAATCCATTTCGTATGGAAAATTGTTATCATGGATACGTTACATATATTTAACGAAAAAAAAATTAGTGGTTTATTATACAATTACATTGTGGTTTGAACAAATGAAAAATAATCAAATTTCACGATTGGAGCTCTTGAAGTACATAAAACTAAAAATGCAATAATTTATTTAAAAGCAGCAACTATATAGTCTTATCTTATATATATTAAACAAAATAATAAGAAGAAAAAATAAATAAATCTTATATGTTTTTTAAATTATATATATTATACTAATTTATAATTTAATTTTTCAGTTGTTTTGAAATATTATAATTATTAAAAAAGTGGCAAACTTGCAGGGACAAGATTTCCAATCAAAAACAAAAATACCCTCACCAAATCGCTCCAAATCGATCACGTGACTACCTGAAAAATAATCGCACCTGCTGAATTTTCCTTAAAAGATACCCTGCTACATGGCGTCGACTTTAACGTGAATGCATACACCCTATTATAAAATATATAAACTTTTAATTATCAGTGTTACTGATTTTCTTTAATAAGCTGTATGCCTATGCGCCTGGATGCGCCTGTTACATAGTGCCCATACAGGGATTTTACTTTTTATGATTGTGTCACATTTTTAAGAACGTTTAAAACGTCGTGAAATAAAGCGCGCGTAAAAACATCTGCATTACCTGTTGCGCAGTCCGCAGTGCAGCTTATTTTAAATTTTCAGTCCAGACCTCGGAGCCGGATCGAAATCTTGTGTTTCATTAACTTTTTAAGAAAATTAACGTGTGTAAGTATTACATATATTAATATATACAATATTTAAAGTATAAGCGAAAATTCGAGTATATTTTCACGGCTTTCGTTCATTAAACTAACATAAAAGTTCCTCACTTCGAAGCTATCGCGAGATCGTGATCGCGACGCATATATTCGTAACCATGCCGTTCGTTGTGTGTTGTGTATTGTATTGTGCCCCGACGCCCCGACTTCATAAAGATATATTATATGAAGTAAGGTGCTGTACGTGTATTGCATACATTGTAATAGCATTAAATTGCTTAAATAACTACAAACAAATGTATAGTTATACACGTGTATTCGGTGTACTAAAATACCAGACTATGCAACACAGAGAAGCCCCAAAAGAAACTTTGTAAAATATGATAATATATATATTTTTCACTGTTGAGGCGAGCTTAGGTCACATATAAATGACATAATATGATTGCCATCAAATACATACGTACATATGTGTGTATGTATCATGTATTATATAATATATTGAGAATTTTCAAAAATCAATATATGAAAAAATAAATTTGATAAAAGTATGTATGGTAGACATGCCACATTTCGGCCACTTAAGGATCTTGTTTGATATTATCACTATATTTACAACCAAATAATATATTTCTGTTCAAATCATCCATTCAGCTGGTTAAAGTAATGCATTACTAACATAATCATATAAAAAAATCGTTGGTTTTAACATTCAATTAATTACGAGGACAGTTTAAAGTTCGATTTTGTAAATGCTCAGTTTTCGGCCACTTATGCTACTTTCTGGCCACTGAAATTTGACTTTTCGGCCACCTTACGTTAGGAACGCACATTCGCAAGCTGTTTTCTGGCATGTTTGCGCACGATTAATTTTTTGTTTGTTTGTCAAATCATTAAAATGAATTCATTTATTGTGTATGTTAGGAAAAAATTAGCATGTTGCAATTATTTTGGTCGCTATATATAGCGCTTTAAATTTGCTAAACACAAACCTAACGGTCACGCGTGGCCACTTTTGAACTTTTTTATTGCTGGAGCTGTTTATTTAGGGGTATGTTTGATAGCCTGATGTCACTCTCAATACAACATTATATGAAATAAAAATAATAAAACTGATCCCACAAATCTGAGTTGCGATAAAATTGACCCTTAAAATGGTACACGACGCCCGGGCTTACGCGTACTTTTTTTTAAGTATTATAATAAAAATAAAAATTATGACTTTGGGGGTTTTAATATTTGAATTCTACAGTGTATGAGAAACATTTCTGTACATTAAAAAAATTACGTATTTTTTTCCCCCTTTGAAGAAAAAAAAAAGTTGCAATTTTCACTTAATAACGAATGTTGGGTTGGGGATTTTTGGACCGTCTTTGGCAACGACTTATGGTTCTCAGAACTGTTTTCTTATTTTTTACTAAAACTATGTTGTCCCCAGAGCAAGTTCAGGTGATCAAACCTGATTTCAAATCTACAGTTTTGCCAGGAAAAAATATTGAACTTAGCAAATTAGGTGGCCGAAAAGTGACACCGGTACGAAACATCGTGTCCACTTTTCGGCCACTTTTATATTCAGTCTTAAAAAAATTGGCTAAGGCCAACTTAAGATTTATGGTGATTAATACTTAGCTGAGATACTATAGATTCAGTGGGTTTGAGATGGCTGTCAAGAATTTGTAACTAGACCCTTATTTTCCTGAAGTACTGATATGATGTTTTTGCATAACATTAGAAGAAGCGTAAATTTTTGCAATTTTTAAGTTCTCGCCGAGTTAATAATTTCATAAAAAAAAATCCTATGAGGCTAATCATTTCAATATCTAACACAATACTGGCTAAGGTTTTCTGGAGCTAATTATACAAAAAATTTGTCCCTGGTCCATTTAGATTTTTTATTATAAGCTTTCAAAGTTCAAAGTGGCCGAAAAGTGGAAGTGGCCGAAAAGTGGCATATCTACCATACCTAATTTAACATATCATTAAAATTGTATATGTAGAGTATTAATAATACTCAATATATGCATATACTCATATAATTATGCAATAACATTATCTTTAGGGACTTCAGAGTATGCATGCGTATTTTTTGAAAAAGCGAATATAGGTGCCTATATTTTGCGTTTATTTATAATCAATAATAATCACCATCTTGGTGATTTTTTTTATATGTATTTCTTGTACACACTTTTTTCTACTATACAGTATTATAATATATGCAGATACCAATAATTTAGTTAACACTGTTTTTAATATTTCCAGGAAAGATACATAAAAATTGCCATTATGACAAGTGTGAGGCACAACAGTAATGGTACCAGTGGCATTCTAGGAGCTCATATGGCCGGTGATATGGATGAAGAAGGGCTCATTGCATTTAATGCAATGGCTCAGGAGGCAATGAAGATTGAACGATTGGTGATTCAACAAAGGGAGCTTAGTAAAAGTAAAGAAATTATAATGAATTTACTATAATATTCAAATATTTGACACATACAGAAAACTTATATACAATCAAGGTCCATATAATAAAGAGGTTGAGTGCAGCACAAAACTCGCGCAGTTGATTTTATTTTGTGATGGATGTACAGCTCTGGCCAAAAGTTCCCGAACCATTTGCATAGGCAACCCGCAACCACACTACGCTTTCTTCATGAGAAAACTCAGCGGCCGCCGCTGCCCCGTTCAGGAACTTTTGGCCAGAGATGAACTTGATTCTAAGCCAATACGATGCCATTCACCAGTGTTCACCAGTTACGCCACTGATACGGTGAATAAAAATACACTCGGTAATATGATGTCTTTGGTGAATTCCTTTAAGCTGCGCGACCTTGGCCAAAACTTTTCCCGGAGCATCTAACCTCTTATATATGGACCTTGATATACAATAATCTAAAACACTATAACTATATGTGTTGCACGCTAATAGCTTACTTCCATAAAATTGAAGAACCCCCGTTCTCTCTTCCCCCCAGATAATGTATAGGTTATCGTCCAAATATGAATTTACTTCTAAAATATTTTGTTTCATCTGATTGTGTTGAGATCACTCATTAAACGTCAAATAAGAGATGTGATATTCTTATTCGGAGCTTCGATTGATCCCAACACGTTTAGCACTTTCTCCAATTTCACGATGCATTCAGATCATTCGATCATTCTTATATGACCAAGATATGAAAACCAAATAATAAAAGCTATCGTAACATGTAAAGTCAAGGTATATATTTAATTTTTTTTCTTACATGCTACCGTGTAACAATTGCTGAAATACATGACCAAACTTAATATTTTCCATGACTAGAGGGATTGGGTCCAAAGCAAATCATTTTGATAGTGTGGGAAAATTTGTTTTTGTCTTGACAAGAACATTTATCAGTGAATCATACAAGAACAGAGAAAAACATTTTCATTTGAAACATCCTGTTGCAATTTTAAAGTTCAAATGCACCTTATTCCTTCCATTTTTATGATAGTGATACCAGATTTTGTAGTACAAAACAACCCAGGGCAATCATTGTGATGTGATCAGTTGAGTTTATTTCTGTGTGCAGATTTCATTTTTCTTTGTTATTATTATTTTATGATAAATTAAGTGTTTTGTTTAACTGATACAGATAGGTATATAAGAGATGTGATAGTGATATGCAAAATAAAAAGAAGTACGTACTGCAAATAGTTGATCATTGTGTATGTGTGTGTGTATATATATATATATATATATATATATATATATATATATATATATATATATATATATATATTCATTCCAAACACAAATAATAAGTGACATGCCATACTGGTTTAATAAATTAAGATAGTAATCAAATTTTTAATTATATTGGGGAAGTCTACACAAAGTTAACCCCTATGTTTGAATACGTCATTAGAAAGGGAAAAAGTAGTAGATAAACTTAGCATAGGCAATTACCTGCAAAATTGGCATTTTATTTAATAAAAGAAGAAATAAAAAAGTTCAATTCCCAACCCTTTGCCGACTGTGACATCATTTGTTTACATCCGATTTTCAATTGTCTTCTGGATTTCAAACGATCCCATTGTTGAAAGGCGGCCGTTGGCCGTTAAAATTTTTGAATTTATAGCAGTTGCATGAAATCCAGAAGACAATTGAAAATCGGATGTAAACAAATGACGTCACAGTCGGCAAAGGGTTGGGAATTGAATTATTTTATTTCTTCTTTTATTAAATAAAACTTAAATTTTGCAGGTAATTGCCTGTGCTAAGTTTATCTACTACTTTTTCCCTTTCTAATGACGTATTCAAACCTAGGGGTTAACTTCGTGTAGACTTCCTCATTAACAATGACTCTCGCTTCTTGATCTAATGCAAATAACCCAAATGAGTTTAGAAATGTGATAAAATACTTAATGCGGCGGGATCAACTTTTAATGCTCTGAACCAGCTCGTAACATTAACTTTGTACCCTTATGTGTAATCATTTCAATTACTCGGAATGCTTTAGAAGCAAATTTGTGTCTGTAACTTACACAGACACACACATTAAATTCATTGTTAATAATGTTGATGGAATTAAAAAAAAAATTTAATAATAATATTTAAAGTTGATACAAGTACCGTCTTTTCTGCTATTGTAATATTGTAATATTTTTTTTTTTTTTTTTTTTTTTTTTTTTTGTCTTTGCTACAAGAATTGGAAGAAATGCAAGCTAAATCAGAAAAATC
Source organism: Ecdyonurus torrentis (assembly GCA_949318235.1). Classification (NCBI taxonomy): domain Eukaryota; kingdom Metazoa; phylum Arthropoda; class Insecta; order Ephemeroptera; family Heptageniidae; genus Ecdyonurus; species Ecdyonurus torrentis. Next base: position 46,286,796 of record OX439128.1, on the reverse strand, counting down.
CAAAGAAAAGGCTCTTCAACAACAAAATTTGCTTCAAAGTGATATCCACTCATATGCAACAAAGAACAAGCTGCTTAAAGACAATCTACAAGGGTAAAAAAAAAAAAAAAAAAAAAAAAAAAAAATGCTACTATTAAACAGCTTCTTTAATGAATATTATTATTCAAGCAAATAATATATAAATTACATAAATGAATGATTTTCCCTATTGATAAATAAATTAATGAAAGGGTTAGGTTTAGGCCTGATTACTGTGTCTGGTCTACTCTTAGAGGTGCATTCATATATTATATAAATATAGGCCTATCACTTGTGTTTTGTAATTGTGTGTAGAAATATAAATATTGCCATTCAAAACAATGCAATTTAATTATTTGCTGGTCAAAGTTACAACAAATAAATGAATTTGTGAATGCACCTTAAAGTAGCTTGCAAAATGGATGTAAGATTCTGGCTGTGTAAATTAACATATTGTTTTAATAATAAAAATACAACAATCTACACAGAATATTATGTCCGTTGTAAAAGCTACTTTATACCTCGCCCTCTTTTACATTTTTTTATTTATTTTTTTATTTGATTTCTCAGAAAAAGAAGCACTCGTAATATGGTTGAACAAATGACATGTGACTTAGAACGTCAGCTTCAATTGGAACTCAATGATATCAATAATAAAAAGAGTGGTTTCTTCCAAGTTCAGCGCAAATATACAGAAATGTGGGAGCAATATGAGGTATTTAATATAACAAAAATTATATTGCATGAAATGTATGCTATGATAACAATTATTTTCTAGCATGTGTACCTCAGTTCTGAAGAGGCTAAAGACATGCTACAAATGAGGACAGCCAGGAAAGAAGCAGCAACTTTACTTAAAAAGTACCAACAAGATAAGGAAAATGTCATGGTGCACATAAAAAACACAGTCAAAGTAAAAGGTATTTTAGTACATTTGAAATGCTAGACATAGTTATAACAAATAGATACAATTAAATTTTAATTTATAGATATTGAGTTTGAAAAACTAGTTATCAAGTTTGCAAGTCTACAGAATGAGCTTAAGATTTTACAAAAGGAAAGTAACAAAATTAACAATGAGATGAAGACTCTGTCGGATGAAATGCTTCAGAAACAGCAAGAGTTGCAGAAACTTAAAGATCAAAAAGCAAATGAAATTGTTGCAGGTATTATAATATATTTTCAACATAATACTGTATTTAGTCCTTACTTCCAATATCACTCTTTCTCAATTGATCATTTATGTTTCAGAAGAAGCAATGGATGTTGAAAAACCTACTAAACCTGAAGCTAGCAAGGCAAGTGGCTGTCATTATATCATCATTTTTACTAACCATAATAAATATTCTTCCTCTTTTATCATTACAGATTAAGAATGTAGACACAAATTTCCGGAATCGTTACAAGGATTTGTTGGCCTTCAATCATATCACCTTACCAGAACTGGAGGTTAAGAGAAAATACATACAATTTTCAATTTTTACTTAAGTGCATTTTTATGTCAATAATATTTTTTTAAACAAGTTTTATTCTTGTAGCTGCCTACTCTTGAACAAGGAGATTTACAAATGACTTCAGAAGATAATGATTCTACAATGGATTATGACTATGCTTTAAGCTATGACTTCCTAAATGAGCAAGAATTCATGCTACACAGTTCGGTGACACCAGCTCAGGACCTAAACTGCCCAGTAACTACTGTAGTTCCTATGCAGGATACAATTCAGGTATTATATAGGGTGGAACTTAACACTATTGTACATATATCTTAACTATTTTATTTGGTTCTTTGTAGGAAAGTAACCTGGCACAAGAACAACTGGAGATGGAAACTGAGGCACAACCACCTGACTTTGACACCATGCAGCAACAGCAACAACCTCAACTTGAACTGCCACAAGAAGAACCAAATCAGATTGAGAACCAAGAAATTTCAGAAGCAATAATTCCTAATCAAAATACAGAGATGTCTGACGCTGCAGCTATTGAGCAACCTGATTGCTCAGAACAATTGGTAGAACAACCTCAGCATGCCAATCAAAATACTGAGGAAGAACCTTCACAGTTGGAACAAGCTGAACAAGTGCAGGAGGAGGAAATGGCACCAGACATGGAATCACAAGGTTTGGTAAAATTAAGTATTGAAAAGTTGATTCCGTTAAAATATATTACTTTTTATTACAGGCTGGGAAGCTGACAGTTGCCAAGGAGAGCTTATTGCTGCTCATGGACAAATGCCATACTTCAACTCTGCTATGTCGCAGAGCAGTGAAGGATCTAACTTTGATTTGCTTGATGATGCAAAGCGACAAGCTTACTTACGTAAGCTTATGGCTTCACCAGAATTTCCTGTTGAGAGTCGTTTAGATCAACCTCCAGTAAGCATCTCTCTTTATTTATTCAATCCTCTTTTTTTATTTTATTTTTTTTATATAGTTGAAGACTATTTCTAGAACTTAACTAAAGTGATTTATTTGATACAAAACTCTTTATTTTAGGTGGGAAGTGTGCAATACTTCAATCGCAACTTATATCCTCCATACCAGCAACCAAATGCTGAGATGGTGTCACAAGGTGATCAAGACAACTTACAACAAAACAGCGGAGAAATAAACAAAGGTAAACAAAACATGATTGATATATCTAAAAGCACATTATATGATGTGCAACATTGTAACAAAACGAAACCTCCTGGTTTATTATAATCAGGGTTCGGATTAAACCCGTTTTTTTTTTTTTTTTTTTCTTTTTAAATAAAACCGGCCGGCAGGTAAAACTAGGTTTTTTAGCCCCCCCCCCTTTTTTTTAACGGTTTTTTAAGTAAAAAAAAACTGTTTAATTTTTTTTCTAACTTTCACAATAATAACATAAAAAAAATAAAATAATAAACTCGCATATTTTTTAGTCATTTGAAAAAAAAAAAATCAAATATCAATTTTATAGAGGTTTATTTATTCATAGTAATTACTAATTATAGTAATACAAGTAAATTAAGAATTTCGACTACTATTAATAAGTATTTTTGCTTTTCTTTTCTTTTTTTTTTTTTTTTTTTTTTTTTTTTTTTTTATTTTTTTTTTTTTAACGGGTTTCTTAAAAATCTTATTGCCCGGTTTTTTTATAAATAACCGCCCGGCAAAAATCCAGGTTTAAAAACCCGGTCGAACCCTGATTATAATATATTACATTAAATTAGTGATAGCTTAGCTATCTTTTTACTATTTGTTAGAGGCTTTTTTTCTTCAGCTATTAGGCTTAAATGTGTGAACTAAGAATAAACTCTCTAGATGAGGTAGCATTGACATAAGATAAACAAACTCCTGCCAAATAAATCTGACCTGTTGCGTTAAAATATATTTAACATTTGGAGACATGAACACTGCGGTCAGATTTATTCAGAAAGAGTATGCTAGAAATGGCATCAAGTATATAACTTTGTGTTGATTTTTCCATAGAACCAAATCTACCTAATCAAGCTGGAGTACCTCAAGAGCAACCTCGTGCCCCAGAACAACCCAGCACATTGTCCTCTTTTGCTCCAATGAGTTCTCTGTTTGGACCTTCCTTTGGTCATCAACAGCAACAAGCCCAACCGACAACTGAACAATCAGGTAAATAATCACTGCATACAATGTATTTCTTTTGCTTCACATACTGATTAAATTAATAATATTCTACAGGCTTCAGCTTTGGAAGTTTTTCATTTGGCTCATCAATGACTCAAAATGCATCCCCAGCAAATTTCTTTGGAGGTGGAAGTCCCTTCGGAGATCCTACCCCAACACCAAAAGGAAGTGAAACTTTCAATCTTAATTTTGATGACAAAACTAACTCTTCATCAATTTTCAAGTTGTTTTAATAATATATACTTCTCATTACTTTTGCATTAATGTCCTGCAATCATTATTATTATTTTCTGTAACACGTATCAATGTGTAATATCCTTGTTTGTGTCAAAGAAAAATATATATTTAGTTCTAAAAAATTAGAGAAGTTAACCTGGTCTAATAGTATCTTTTAAAAAAAAAGGTAATTTCCAAAATCATTTATTATTTATTTCATAAACATTTAAATTAAATACAATAATAAAACATTTCATGAAAATTCTTTTTTGTTTCTTTTCATAAAATTTCTTATTATCTTTATTGTGTCTGAACTTGTAAACTCTCCTGTATTTTTATTATTTCACAAATGCTGATTCCAGTTGTATTATTCATTAAATAGTTACTGTAACTGCAAGGTCAAAACATTTTACATTATACTTAAGTATTAATATTTAAGAATTATATAGTTCTTAAACCAATATAAAGAAAAAAGAAAGACTGGGTACATACTGCTAACAACCTTAATAATTTTCAGGAAACTTATTCAATATCAGCAATCAGATCATTCCAAGTATTACCGCTTCATCTTTGGAGGAGGCATAAGTTCTGACATGTGTGAATTATCAGTATCTGGTCGTTTTATACCCCTGGAGCTGTCATGATGTCTCATGGCTGAGGGTTGGGGTACAGGCTTGGAACAATTGTGATCAATGTAGGAGAGTAACATATCTGTAGTGACTGGGTTTAAAATACTGTTCATCACAGCTGGAGAAGAAAAATATATATTAATATTTCAATAGCCTTTACACTAATTATACTATCATTACTAAAAATTATACACGTACCTGTAACTGTAGTATAGCTATTTGGATAAGATTTATCTGTCCTTTCTCGCATCAGTTCCCACTGGTTGTTATTTAGACGACACTCAATGATCTTGTTGTCCAATTCTCGGATAGTTTTGCTTACTTTGATGGTACCATATGGTTGAGTCAGGCCACCTACGTACAGGTGTCCAACCTTTTTACGTAACATTCTGAAATGACATAAAATGTATCATAAAGTCTGCATGTCATACACTGCAGTAATTTTAATGTAACAGTAAAATATTAACTTTGCAATACTTGATAAATTAGAGAGAGAGAGAGAGAGAGAGAGAGAGAGAGAGAGAGAGAGAGAGAGAGAGAGAGAGAGAGAAATGCATAAGATTGATAAACATTGGTGACAGGGAGGAGAGTATTAGAGGATACTAGCCTTGTGAAAGAGAAAATTATTTCTAACTCGGGCCAAAATTTAACACATCGAGCGTAACAAGTATATCAGGGGCATATACTAGCCGCTCATATTAATTAGAAGACGAGCATAGTGACTTATATTGGATTTCGATGTTGTGAATACAGCACAACCAATAATTTTCCATCTCTAGTCATGGACACTTTTATCATCATTCTGTGACCCAACAGCATGGCAAGGAGAGACAAGCCCTTGCTCTACCTCCATCCTAGAGGTCTGTAAGAGATTTCAATTCTCTGGCAATCAGACTGCAAGATTTTATACCCGTGGTCAAGTGACTGCCCAAGAAAATTCCAGAAATGTGAAAGCATTCAAACCACTAAACCATAATGCAAGCCAAGGGTATAAAGAAGAGATAAAAAAAAAATGTTATCGAATGCTTGCTCTATACCCAATATTTCCTTTATTATTACTATTATTAAATCAAATCAATTGAAGGAAGAAACCATCGCGGTTCGGATCAATATTAAAGAAAAGGATAGAATAACCAGCAAGGGCCTTACCACAGTAGAAGTTCTATGGAGAGGTCGAAGTCTCGCATGGCACAGTGTTTTGTTATAAAAAAGTTCATTTTATAACTGAGAGCTTTCGTCATATATTAATGACATTATCAATCAAAGAAGAAAATTACTTGAGCACATCACCGAGCAGTGTCTTGTCTTGTACAAGACAAGAGAGCTTTCGTCATATATTAATGACATTATCAATCAAAGAAGAAAATTACTTGAGCACATCACCGAGCAGTGTCTTGTCTTGTCGGTGATGTGCTCAAGTAATTTTCTTCTTTGATTGATAATGTCATTAATATATGACGAAAGCTCTCAGTTATAAAATGAACTTTTTTATAACAAAACACTGTGCCATGCGAGACTTCGACCTCTCCATAGAACTTCTACTGTGGTAAGGCCCTTGCTGGTTATTCTATCCTTTTCTTTTATTAAATCAAATATTTTTATATGTTAAAACACAGAGATAGATAGATTAGAGAAAAATTAGGAATGGTGGATAGTGAGCATTAAGCTGAATGCTCATATTACAATATATCCAGTGGGAGACAAAATATCTAACCCATACCACAATAATCACTAACAAAAAACGAGCATTATGAGTTTTTTGGTTTGCATTTTGCTTGGCAGCATCAATGCTCACAACCATTTTTAATTATTCACTCTGAAGCCCTTAATAGTTGTTTCAGCCTTAAGGTAATACTTTTTAGGAGTATTTTTTTTTAATATGATTTTACAAAAGAGCCTCAAAATATCACCCCTATGCTAATGAATCTATATTAAAAACCCCATTTTGACCCACTTAATTTTTTTTTTTTTATGCGATAAAAAAACATACTAGCTTGTTTTTTATGTTGAATTTTAATAAAAAATGATTTTTCAGATTTTTCTTTTAACGAATTTGCCGAGAAAAAAATTATAGCAAATTGCCCATGTTAATTTGAATATACGATTTTCAATCATTTTTTTCTCTGTAAAAGTCTCGTAAAAATCGTTTAAAAAGTCAAAATCATTAAAACTTGATCTATAGAGCACAATATAAATTATAGCCTATATATAGGCCTATATATATATATAGGGGTATATATATATATTTTTTAATTATTATTTTTTTTTTTTTACAAGTTGATCAAGAACAATTTTGCACATGGTGAGCTTGAAGTTTTGCATGTTTTAAGTGTTAAAGGGGGAGAAGCCCAACGACTTTTTACGCTAATTTGCGAATGATTTGATTTCAGCCAAAACTTTTTGGAGTATAGAGAATTGTAACTTGGTTCATTATAAACCTAAAAAATTATATAAACTTGAATTTTGCCACAACATGGCTACCCTAAAGTAGTACCTTAATAGCCCTCATCAGCATGACTTGGATACAACTATCACATTCTGGCAGTAAAGGTCTCTCTCTCTCTCTCTCTCTCTCTCTCTCTCTCTATGGTTGTGTGTATACAGTATACACACACATACACACTAGTATGTGTGTATACATTAAACACACATACACACTACCAAATCTTTATTAGTTACTGTACCAATTATCGCATAGGTATAGTAGATTTTCTTCATTTGAAATAATAATAATATTAACACCTGAAAAATGTAAATTAACTTACCCTTGCCCCTCTTCAGTTACAATTTTCAGTTTGAAGTCAACTGAATTGTGAGTATGTGGCTTCCATTTAAGTACATCATCACAACGTCCAGCAACATATGGCTATAATTTTGAAAAATATTATCATTTAAAGTATGCAAAACAATAGCAGAAAGAGAAAAAAATATATATCAAAGGTTGGCACAACATATTATAGCCTGTAGCATACTGAATTTGCAAGTAAATGACAGCATTTACTTCTATATACTGTAGCATCAAATACAATAGTCCAGACATGGATAGGGAAACCAACAAGAGAATTACCATGGTGACGTCAGTAGCTAAAAGGAAGTTCTTGATGGCACAGTTTAACACAAATTTTTATATTGATTAAGACATTTAGACGGCCACGTGCTTTTTATCTAGCTACTGACTTAATGGTAGTAAGGGGTTGGTTTGGCTATTTATTTCCAATTGCATGTATCCGAATTGAAATGTTACAAACTTCCCTAATTGTATAGCAAATCGTTGAGATAAGTTTGCTTTTTATTTTTTTTAATTACGAATGTGTAATGGCTATGGTATGATAGCTCAATTTTTTGGGGTACATTAAGGGGGAACAAAGTCATTTCAATTTCTGGACAAGCATAATAAACAAAATTTAAGAGCAAAATGTGTTTGCCAGCTTTCTTTGGTTTTTAAATGAAAAAAGGGTTATAATGTAATAATTCAAATGGACTGCTCATATCTTTTGATGCAAATAAAACTTCAGTTTAGTATGATAATTAGTATATGAATAATTGAATAAAAAAAAATGATAAGGCCCCATGTTCAGGTTTCATCTATCCTTTCCTTTCATATTTATAAAATTAGTAATAAGTAATTCAATAATAATAATAAAAATAATTAAGTTAGCAAGTGCTCTATGGGCTACCATCTTCATCATAAATTTAGTGTAAACACTTTTTTTTTTTTTTGCATTTTTACATGGGGATATATTGTAATGATTATAATAATTAATTATGTTAATACATTGTACATACATAATAACTTAGTATTTCTTTTTGTAATACAAAACCGGAGAAATAAGATTATTTAATTGCACCTTTCACTATGTTTACTATTGTGCATATTTAATTATATTTAAATAAATGTCATGACATTTATTTTGAAGTCCTTGTCGGTAATAAACATAAAATTAATTAATAGGACACATTGATTACACTAGCCAAACCTGATTCATACACACAATGTACTTACATCTTCTCTAGGCTGAAATATAAGTCCATCTGGTTCATGGGACAACTGTTTCTTGAATTTCTCACTCAAAAGTGATTTAGTCTGATGAATTTCAAAGAAATCTTTCCGTCTTACTCCAAATGGTTCTTCATGGCGTTTGATGATTCCTTCCATAGTAGCTTTATGCCTAGGACTAATGACTTCTTTCTAAAATTTAAGAAAGAACAAATAAACATTTAATATGGTATAAATTTGAAAGCTACTTAATTCACAGAAATCAGTTTTATTATTATTTGATTTTAAATCTCCACACTCAATGATGTGGGGGGGGGGGGGGGGGGGGGGGGCTATTGCAAGCACCAGGTTCATACTGAAGCCAAGATGCACTCACCCTGTCACTACCCAAAACTTCATGACTATTATCACAAAAATATTTTACCTCTATGCATTCATAGCGTCTCTTAAATGGTAGTTCACTGACATCTTTCCCATCACAGGTCACAATATCATATATCAGATATCGTGGAATGTGTTTTTCTTCCACTTCTCCGGTTAGCTTATTTCTTTCTTTGATATGATCAATTACCATTTCCTAGAATTTACAAAAGCAAAAGATGATAATACAAAACTTAGAAATAAAATATAACTTTAAACTTACTCCATCTAAAACTGTGTCATTGAGGTGTCGTCTGATATCTTTGTAGTGAGGAAAGGTTAGACCGTGCACTTGAAATATACAGTGGTCACGATCAGCAAAGTATATTTTGTCACGTCCCTGAATAAGCATCATATACCTGAAATTGAAAAAGTAAAATAATAAAAACATACAAAAAGGAAATAATCATCCCTAACAGTGTGTTTTTGCATTATCATCCTTATTTTATGACTTGAATTGCAACTCACGTCAGTTGAGAAATAGCACTTTTTACACTGACTATTTACTAACCTTGTGCCATCAGCTTTCCATGACACCATGTATGGCTTTCGTAGTTTGCAAATGTTTTTGGTATCCATAGACACAGGTTGGCAACCAGGAAATCCAGTGCTTCAAATAAATACAACACATAAATACACTAATTATATTTTAACAGAGCTTCCCAGTACTGCCAATACTAATAACAATAATAATAAAAAAAAAAAAAAAAAGTACATCTATTACTTACGAGCGCCATTTGCAGAAATCCTGAAACTTCCATTGTATTTCCTGTAAAAATGGTTGAGTTGCAACTGATGTGACTCCACTAACTCCATCCATGAAGTTAGGATTTTTCTTAGGTGCCTTATCACGTTTTCTCTGACCACTGCTACCCCTAAATTCAATGCATTAAATTAATACATTTTATTATCGGTATCTATATAGAACCAGGCTAGTTAGAGACTTATATCTTGAAATATGTCTCTTGTTTTCCGTGCATTACTTCAACTCCTGGAGGTGAGTGTAATACACAGTACTGTACTCTCCAAGATTCTTTATTTTATTGATTAAAAACATTAATAAATAAAAGATTTAAATATATATAAAACATATACATAAATGCATATAAATAAAATATTTTATAGATAAATACATAGCTTAGGAAAAATTGGGGAATGTGAGATAGTAATTTGCTTACTTGTTAGTCTGACAGGAATGTTGTTAGAGAAAATGATTTTTTAACATCCTGAGCTAGAAATTATTTTCTCTATCTTGTCAGCTTGCTTGCTGTTTGTCTTGCTCATTACTATCTCTCATTCACCAATTTTCTTAATTTATCTATGCGATTTTCTATCAAATCCTTTTATTATGAACCTTCGCATAGTTGATTTTTCCAAATATTTAGTTTTTCTTACCCATTATCTGCACTCAAATCAGTCAGTGATTCTTCATCATCTTGATTTTCATCTTCTGTAAAATAAAAATGCAAGACATTGTACTGATTAATTGAGTCAAGTAAAAAATAGTATAATTTGGTGTTGGGAAATTTGTACAATACAAGTAAAGATTTTGTCTTTTTACTTTTCTTTTGGTACAAGGTAAAATATAAAAACGTTGGCTACTGACCTAGACACCAGTCAGGTTTCTCAGGAGCAGAAAGAACATCAGCTGGGTCATCATAGCGGGTGTACAATTCCAAAAGATAGTCTTGTTTATAGATACCTGGCTCTCTGAAAGCATATTACAAAATTATAATTTTAATAATTAAACTATCAATAATAAAGAAAAGGATAGAATTACCAGCAAAGGCCTAGAAGTTCTATGGAGAGGCCGAAGTCTCGCGTGGCACAGTGTTTTGTTATAAAAAAAATAAGTTCATTTTATAACTGAGAGCTTTTGTCACATATTAATGACAATATCAATCAAATAATGATAATTCATTGATAATGTCATTAATATATGATGAAAGCTCTCAGTTATGAAACGAACTTTTTATAACAAAACACTGTGCCATGCAAGACTTCGGTCTCTCCATAGAACTTCTATTATGGTTAGGTCTTTGCTGGTAATTCTATCCTTTTCTTTATTATTGATCCTAGCCGCGATATATATATATTTTTCTTTCTTTCCTAGAATTGATAATAATTAAACTAGGAAATAAAAACCATTTTGATTTGGATATATTGTCAATTGACAAAATAGGGAAACCAACAAGCGCCTTTCCATGATGAAGTCTAAATCTACACCATTACTATTTGCAGCATAACTGAACCACTGGGTTTACATTAAAAAGGGGAGAATCTAACAGGAAATCACCCATGCTAGGAGTTATGCTGTGAACAGCATAGGTAATGGGTTAATCCATTGCTCTCAAAATGTCTTAACTACTGTAATTAAACTTGTATTAACTGTGACATCGAGATCTTCACCCTTATTCTAATTACTGAACCATCAGACAACTTCTTAATTAAAGTATGGCAAATCCAACTAAAGCTTTTAGGTTTTACATTTTAAAATCTGTTAAATCTTTTATCACTCTAGGGATTCAGTCCATAATGAATGACTAGTAAAGAGTGATTTTTAAAAACAAACAAACTGTTATTTACCTGCATCTTGCAAATTCTTTTACTGCTGAATCAAGACTCCAGTCCATGACTTCAACAGCATAAGATACAAGCAAGAATCCAGTACGATTGAAACCATGAGTGCAGTGGACACCTATCATCATTAAAAAGATTATGATATTTATACATATATGCAAGGTACTGTAAAATCTGATGTACAGTATTGTAAGCATTTTTGTTTATGTATACATACCAATAGCTTTCATAGGGTTTTGACTAATGAAAGTTTTGCATATTTTAATAAACAAAGTAGTCTGATCAGGCGATGGAGTCTCTCCATGGCCTCGGCAAGAAAGCTTTATGTATTTACAGCCTCTCCTTTCTACTTCTTCTTTGTTGTAGAATCTATCAGTGTTTGTCAAATCAATCCACAAACCAATCTCACACTAAAATTAACATAAATTTTTTGATTAACACAACACAAAAAAAAAGGAATGTTTAATTGTATTTTATGTAAACATAACATAAAATGATAATCAGTATGATATGCATACATACATACTATATAGTACATACATACATATGATAATAATAACAATATCACACATTACATACCTTATAGCTTTTCAATGAGTCCACGAGCATGTTAGGTGAAAATCTACATTCAATGCTAACTTGATTATCATATTTTGAGTCCAGTGGTGTTTTGAAAGCAATGAATTTGTCAAGGTACAGCTTGCTGCCTTTCCTAGGACAATGTAACCACCTAGCTGGAATAGGTCCACTTCCTCTTCGTCCATCAAAACAAGCCATAGCGAGGTTCTTATTCAGGTACTATTTAATTTTGTGATTAAAACTGATTCGTAAGTGGCTTATTCAGGTTATAGGTCAGACAACATTTACCATACATATGTGCATATATATGTATGATGTATGTATGATCAAGTGAAAGGCAGAGTACAGTTACACACCAATCTTCTGATGTGTCGAATAGACGCCAGGCAATTAGAAACACGTACAAATATCTGGCGTTAATTCATTCGAGAATACATGTGTTGACACAAAGTAAACGTAATATTTTTACTCAAGCAATTTCACATACACATTTGATTCAAAATCATAAATTAAGCACACGTTTTGTCAAAATACTTGATAAAAATGTTTTCCAGCTGATTTTATTTTTATTTGCAAGCTGCCATCTTGATTTACGCACTTTGACTTTCATTTTCTTTTTTAGCGCGCACCAGACAGGTTTTCAAAAGTTCTTTTAGTACGTGCGCACAGTAAATTTACTGTGGTACGTGCGGTAAGACAATTAAAATTTATTAATGTGAAAGTGTAAAAAAAATTCTATGCAAGAATCTGTACTTAATAAATAAATAGTATAAAGTAGGTGCCTGCAATATACATATGGCATTATGTCAAAAACATAATCATACAATTCCATAGCAAAAGCGCCACGTCAGACATTGGGTGTACAGTTTTCTTGCCTTTTGAAATACTTTAAGGTAAAGAAAGTAAAATACATATTGTTATTTGCTTAATAACGAAAAAAAAAAATTTAAAATAGAAATTTTAAATTATTTTATTATTTTTTATATATTTTGATGCATATGATATATAATAGCCTATTGATATATGATAATGCAACAGCTAACCTAAAGAAATAATATTTATTTCCTGATAAAATGCTTAAATGATAAAATAATGCATATAAAAAGTTTAAATAACAATGCCAATGCAACTATTATAATTAATAGATTAATTTATTTTTATTATATACATACAAATAATACAAAGTGATATAATTATAGTACCTTACTATATCAAGTACTAGGAAGAACATCTTTCTTAGGACTGTCCATGGGTTCCTTACTACCAATTCCAACACCAGATACAAGCAACAACGAATTCACTGCTGCTTGTAAAGCAGTACGATGTCCCTCTTCTGAATCTAGTCTTGTGGCTATTGTAGAGAGCTGACAGGCCAAGTCTTTAACTTGATCTTTTAGTGCATAAACTGTATCTACCAAACTCCTACAAACACAAACAAATCCTATATTATGTATAAATCAATAATAAAACATTTACTATTATTATTTAGTATAAAAACCAATTCAAAGTTTAAAAAAAAAGTCTGGTGTAAAATTTATTAGACCATTGAAACATAAATATGCTCTAATGAATCATTTATATCTTACTGGTTTTAATATATAATGTAAATTGTTAAAAACAGATAATTACATTAAATTTGTTAAGGATAGACTAAGTAAAACTGAAGATATCAGCCTGGCCTTCTATAATACCCCTGCATTTAATATTAATAATATTAATGGATGGAAAGGCCCAAACTGTACAGACAGGCATGTTTTTACCCGTTATGCGGTGCATGGTTTCCACCATGTAATCTGTCAAATTAAAGAATTTCACGAGTGTAATGATAAAAGTGTATGTGTATTATGTAGTGGCCTATGTACTAGGTACCACTTACTTCATTGTCCATCTCGGACCCTATCATTAAGTCAATATGCAAAAATGTAGACCTATATAAATATGTATATAAATATGTATAAGTACACCTTGGTGTTTAATAAATAAATAATTAATATATAATGTAAAAAGTTTGTCTATTTTCTTTAGAAAATTAGCTATTTTTTTGGTTGATATTATTTTTCTTGCATACATACTTGAAAAACTTATTCAACCTGTCAACAGCATCAATGCTCTCAAAAAAAAAAAAAAAAAAAAAAAAAAAAAAAAAAAAAACTGCGAAGTATTTTTAAACTGGCAAAATGAATAATTTTCCCATACTGGCCCATGTTATTTAGAGCTCACTAATGGCGTCGACTTTAACATGAATGAAACCACCCTATACAAAATACAAACAAAAAATATGCTTGTTTGTTTTCTCCATTCCAAACAATATAATATTTTCGTCTCTCTAAAGAAACAGTTTTGCAACTATCTTTATGATTTGTTTTCATTTGCAAATAATAAAAATAGCAACTCAAAGACTACCCACACAAACACAAATTTACTTAATAGTAATTAGTAGAATATGCAAATATAATATTATGATGTACGTACTTTTCTTCCATTGTATTTTGATTCCCTGAAGTATCCTCTTCAACTATTATTTTTTCCTCCTCTGCAATTAAAACTTGAGGACTATCAATATGGCCTGAAATAAAATATATTGAATACAAAATCTAAAAGACAGCACGTTTTACCTAAATAATGTACAGTTATGGACACAGGACACCATGGTACTTATTATTATTCCAAAAAGAAAATCTATTAATATAATATAAAAGTCAAAAATAGTTAATAAATAAATTAAATAAAAAATACAATATAGCCTGATAATGCAATTTTTTTAACAAACTAATAAAAAGAACAGCTAGTTAAATTATATTAATGAGGTACATTTTAAACTATAAAGGCAGTTCAAACGTGATAATGACGTAGCTCAATCAAAGTGTGCCTTGCGAAGTGTTTTTCCAAAGCTTCCACAGCACCAGGGTTGCATGGTATGTCGGCGATGTGGCACTTCTGTGCTTCGAAATGTATCTGGGAGTTCAACTGCAGCATCATTGGAGACGTTGGCAAGAGAGCCTGGTGTGTAAGGAAGGTATAGGGTGGCTGAAGACAGGAAAGCAAGGTACAGAGAGGTGGAAATACAAAATAATAATATATTATTTGCCAATTATTATTTTTTTTTCATTTTTTATTATTATTATTATTTTTTTTTTTTTTTTGAAAAATCAAACTTTCACACCCTACCGTGTGAAAATAAAATAAGAATATTTTATATAATATAAACAATCATAGAGTGTAACAAAGAACATACCTGAGTGATGCGCTTGTATATATATTTATAAATAATGTAAGAGCGCTTGTTAATTGGTTGCATGCTCAATGTTACAACGTTTGACAGCCTATATTATATTACATATAAATTGCTCATAATTTCACTTTTCAAATTTCCATGCATTTGTCTCCATCATGTTATAAGCAGACTTAATAGCAATACATATCAGAAAGGAGACATGGATTATTTACAACATTATAATTGATATTAATATATAAGCTTAAAGAAAATAAAGAATAAACTTTCTGCTACAGTATTAACAATTAACAAAAATGGGGGGGGGGGGGGGAATATAGGGAGTTAAAAAAAGTTGTTACTTATTACACTGTTGGAAGTTAGGTAGGTTACATAAAACTCAAGCTCTGAAAATTAAACAATTACACACACTATGAAAATTAAGCACACAAAAACTGCAAAAAATTTAATACCTGGAAAAGGAAATGTGTTAGTATTGATAAAGCATCCATTTATATATATATATATATATATATATATATATATATATATATATATATATATATATATATATATATATATATATATATATATATATATATATATTATTAGTGAGATTTAGAATCATAATGCTAAATTATTATTGTTATTATTATAAAATAAACATGGCAGTCTCAATAGTTATAAAAGCAATATTCTAATAATTTTAATAACAAATAATAAAATGTATCTAAATTTTTCTCCCAATTTTTCAATGCCTGCTTGACTCTGCTTATTGGTTTTTATAGTTTTCTCAATGGCTAATAAAAGGTTGACAATAAGAGATGGGATTTTTTATATGGGAGTATGATTTGAAATATTTATTTACAATGTATTCATTTCTGAAGTTTGCTAAAGGGTTGACGTTAAGGATTCTAAGATATATGTAAATATAAAAATATGCAGCATTATTCAAATTAGGATCAATACAGGTTTTTTAGTTTTTATTTGGTAATATATATCTCACAAAATAAGAGAAAGAATTTATACATACTGCATTATAACAACTTTTTTTTTTAAGGAAAAATGGACACTGATTTGTCTATATTATAGGTAATCATTCAATCCAATAAGTAGTATAGCACAGTATATTATACAGTAGTCCATCTCCTATAGTGTGAATGTCAGATCGGTTCCGCGCTCCACCTATAGCAAGTCGCAAAGAACTATGCATTTGTGCAGGATGCGCGACATGTATTGCATTGGTTTCATGACGCAGCTCCTGCGCAGCTCTATTCAAACTTACATCTGCGCACGCTGCACAAATGCATAGTTCTTTGCGACTTGCTATAGGTGGAGCGCGGAACCGATCTGACATTCCCGCTATAGGAGATGGACTACTGTATAAGATACTGTGGTAGTATAGTTACCATATTCTTCTAATCTAGGGACAGTTTAACAGTGAATTAATCAACCTTTCCAGACCTGTGATTGGTATACAAAATCTTATATACATATCGATGCTTCCGCGTCAAAATAGAGTATTTGCACTTTCCACCAGCGCAGCGAGTGGAGCATCTGCACTTTCCACCATGGAGTATCTGCAATGTTAAGTAAATGGCCGCTAGTCCACACATTGTGCTGCATGGAAAGTGCAGATACTCCTTTCACCGCGCTGGTGGAAAGTGCAAATACTCTATTTTGACGCACAAGCATCGATATATACGCTATAATATATATTTATATTGCAATGTTTTTCCAAAGCCCCTTTTGGCAGCCAACTTGACCTCTAAATAAAAACCATTTCTTATTTTATTATTACTAACGCCTGCCCTGACAATTTGTATTATCAACTCTAAAGTTTTTTTTTAAGTGATTCTCATATAACATGGGTTTAGATAAGATGGTACAAGACCCCCCCCCCCCCCAAAAAAAAAGGGGGGTAGTGAATTGACCTTTATTCCTATTGAGTGGCTACAGTCTATATTAGAGAAAAAGTCAAATTAAAACTAATTAAACACAACCAAGAAGTTTTTCATCAATTAAAGGTATTAAAGGTATTATACTTTATAAAAGTTATAATACTTCATAGTAATTATAAATTTAAAATAGCTTCAAATACAACATTAAAATTACTTGACTCATTAGTCATAAACATAAAATAATGGATTTGGTCCAAGTATGTAGAAAACATTTCAAATGCGTATGCATCTAAGATAAAATTACATGTAAGAAAGTGAAACAATGTTAAGTGTCCTGTGTCCAAGACTACAAATGCAAAATTACAAAAAGCTACTGCAATTGCATGCAGCAAACACTGATAATTAAAAATAATATACTTACTTGAATTAAGGGTATGGCGAGTTTTAGAGCTAAGACAATAAGCTTCTATTACACCTAAAATCTGAGCATCCTCTTCAAAACTTCTATCGTCTACAATACAAAATCAAAGTTAGTGAGTTACAGATTATATGTCAGTAATATTGAATACGAACCTCGTTTGCGAGCTCCCCTGGTGGAATGGTCTGGTGTGGGAGACCCCATGCCGAGGCCTGCTCTGAGAGGTGGAGCTGGCCTCAGACAAGACAGGCTCCATCCTCCCAACAGAGGCGAAGCTGTGCTGCGAGGAGGTACTTGATGAGGAGGAGGTGATGGCTGCTGGTGGCTGGGCTTGCTGCTGCTGGGTGTGGCGCCCACTGACATGGCTCGGGGAGGGGGTGGAGAGTTGGAAGAAGGAGGAGGCTATAAAAAAAAAATAATAAAAACTTATTAATTGGATTCATTCAGTAAATTGAAATAACACATAAAGTACAATGCTATACTATTAACTTTGCTTCTAAAGTAGCAAAATTTGAACAAACTATGGAGCACATCTATAACTCTTGATAAATCTCTCTTCATTTTTAAATATTTAGGAATGAAACAAAAAATGCAAATAAAAATAGTACTATTTCCTTGGATTACACATTTTTCAATTTATTCCCAAATTTTAAAGCACTGGTCATGCAATATAATTTTGAACAAAAATTAAAACTAAATGCAAATTTTCAGATTTTTTTTTTTTCCAGGGAAATTTTAAAGGCAAATTTCAAGTGACTAAAAAGATACATTATTACATCCACATTTAAAATTGTTAATAACTTTATGAACAAGTTTAATGGTGAAAACTTTTACACTTATAAAATGTTATAATATATTGACATTTAAGTTGGAGAATTCATGCCAAATCATTAGTCTTGTTAGTATAGAAACATCTCAAGTTCTTGCCTTGACCAGGAAAAGAAGTTCGTTGGCATGAAGAATCCAACTTGAATTTAGTCTTAAGCCACCAATGTGCATATAACCCAGATCTATAAAATATTTCTGAAGGATCTAATATTGGATTATGAACAAGTTGCTGAGAGGAAAGGTGCATGGGAAATATTGAATCACTAGGTATAAGTAAATTATTTTCTAAGCTACTAATTGATGGATTAGGAGTAGGAAATGTTACAATTCCACGTTCATCTAACAAGGATAAGAAATCTTCATCTTTGTTTTCTCTATGTGACATATTGACAAAATCACTTCTTATGCTGCCATAATCAGAATGCTGTTGCAGACAAGAACAAGGTACAGACACTGTATTGGGGTTACATCGTATGCAACATGATGCATTGAGGTCTGACATACTAATGGCAGTTACTTGAGAGCATGAGCATGACGGAAAAGGTGTAGGTGATACAGCTAGACCAGAATCAGAGGATGAATGTTGACTATGACGATCATGTAAAACATTGCTGTCAATTTCAGGATGTTCTTCTAAAGCACCAAGTCTTTCTTTTCTAAATCGGGAATCACCAACTTGTTTTACCAGACTCGAGACATAATGCTTAGATTTCTTGTAAACAGCATTGCTTGGATTAACGTCAATCTCTTGGGATTCCTGTAATGCATTTGATCTTTGTAATTTAGGATGTTTTTTATCAACCCTGTTAACAACAGCAGCTTTTGTATCTTCAGAACACACTCTTCTAATATCCAAATTTGTTTTCTTTGGTAAATCAAGAGTATAGCTTTGTTTTAACTGTGTCCTCACAGTAAGTGGTTTGCAATCTTTTCTTAGCACTGACTCGTCATCCTCATCACATTTGCTATTAACATGAATCACAGTATCCTGCCTGGATATTGTATCAAAACTTTGAGATTCTATTGATGTATCTTGAGTTGAAAATTTCCTTTGACGTTGTTGGCTCGATCCCAAGAGTATCTCACCAGAAGTTGTTACAACAGGGTCCTCCATTTCTCGATTTTCATACTCAGTAACAGCATCTTCAGTTTGTGATCCATTAGAAATTTGATTGCGACCTCTGCCATGACTTTGGAGCCACCTTTGTCTCCTTGTAGCTGCATTTTCTAAACATTTAGGCTCTGCACACAACACTTGTTCACCACAAAATAAAGCATTGGTAGCTAGATTTTCATTTGATGATAAAGACATTGCTTTTGCAAAATATTCTTCAAATGAAGAATCTGATATATTTTCTAAATGACCTTGATTAAAATCATGAATTGAACTTAAATCAATGCACGCAGAAGAAAATAATGAGGATTCGCTTAGGTCATCTTGTCTGCCAATTGTCAAATCATGTGAAAAAAGTGCAGGTAAACTATAACAACTATCATGACCTGGTATACTAGTAAATGAAGTTTTAAACAATTGAGCACTGTAAGATCTAGGGTAATTATAAGTAAGTCTTGATTTCATTTTCTTTTCGTTGTAATTATGAATGGAAGGTTCAGAAGAATAGTAATCTTGAGCGTAACAAGTATCGTTGCACTCACTATTTTCATGTTCAGTGTTATATTGAAGGCAATTATTGCATAATTTTTGTGACACACTTGTCATAGGTACTTCACCCTCTCCACACTGATTACATATTCGTACCCACATATCACAAGTTTCGTCTTGACTGTCTTGAGTTGGTAAAACTAAATTACCAGCAAAATACAAAATATCATTTCTCCCAAGAGAATCATTTATAAGCGATTGTCTTTCTTCTGCATTTAAATTGTCATTTATGAATGCATTTTCCTCGTCTAAAATTTGACTCATTCTTTCTATCATATCCATATCACATTGAGTAGCCACATCACAAACAGAAACTAATTCACCTTCTCCTGTGTCACAACAAATACTACGACCATCATCAATAAATGATCCTACATTTACTTCTACTCTAGAAACTTTGGAAGCATTTTCTGAACTTTTACCATTAATCACCCATTGTAATCGTGTCATATTTGAAGATGGACTTTGTACTTGTTGAAAATGAGCTGGAGTATCACTTCTATGTTTTTTAATATTACATTCTGTTGGGATTTCAATTGCCAATGTCACTTTACCCTCCCATTTAGACTGATAGCATACATCTCTTGGTTTAATTTTAACTTCACTCTTATGAATTCTAAGCCTTGGGGGAGCATAATATGGATTTGGAGGAGACATATATTGGGGATAAAGCAGCAACTTGAGTAGGTTACGTGTAATTATACCAGTAACTATAAGGTTTGCAAAGTACTCGGTAAGGTATTGGTAAGGAAAATAATCAGGTTTAGTTAGTTTACTACTCACACTAATGTTAGAATGCGTATGGCTGATTGGGGAAGTGATTCTGTTGGTAGAATGATGTGGTACCACTGCCATGGTGGATATAGCTTGCTGCTGATTGCTGTAATATATGAAATTACAATTAGAATAATGCAATACACAAAAAGATTAAATTTTGCATTTTATTATACTATGCAAAATATACTGTATATTTATGAAAACATTATGTAATAGAACATAATTAATATACACAATACGTACCCAGGAACTGGCTTTTCCTTGTGAGTGAGAGTATTTGAGGTTGGGTGTGTAGGAGTTGAAGGAGTTTGTAATACAGCAACAGACTGCTTCTCAATCAATTCCAACCATTTTTCCTGATCTTCCCTTGTTTGGCAAGCAGCAACTATTGTTTCAATCATAGGACCTACAGTAAAAATTAAAATATATATATATATATATTATTGTCTATGTACAATGTTAAACCTGTAACAGATCTCTGTCACCTGATATTTCAAATGCGTTTTTATAAACATCTGAATCTTCAAGATTTTTTACTTGTATAGCTGACAGTGGAAGTTTGCCCTGAAGAAAAAAAAAAAAAAGAGAAAAAGAAAATCAGAGATGTTCCTGAGTTAAATTTTTGATGAGCTTACTTGATAGATAAATCCACTCATGCGTGCTGAAACAGCTAAGACAAGTAAAGTTCTAGGGAAGAGAACAAGGTAGCGGTCACTGTGAGAAGGTCCAACAGCTACTGAGCCCATGTGCAGAATTTCACCAAGAGTTGAAACTTCTTCTCCCTCCCAACCACGCACTCCACCTGACAGAACTTCTAGTTGTAATTGCTTCTGTCTACGAGCTGTGCTGCAACTAGCCTGAGAACATGGGTACATTCTAAAGATACAGCAAAAATAAAATTCAAATATTTTTCCCTGTCCAGTTACAAGTATTCTATAAACAAGATTATGATATTTAAATCAAAAACTTACTGCAAGCTCCTTGTAGACAACAACTGCTCTCTGTGTGTCTCCACGGTCAGGATCAGTCTCTGATAGGTGACGTAACACTTCTTGCAAGAGACCCTGATACTTGTCCAAACGACGGAATGGTTTACTCAAACCTGCTGTCAACACTAGCAAGCCAGGTGTATGAGCACCTCGAGACTCCATAAAGCTATTTAGAGGTTCTCTGAGGAAATAAACAAGATTACAGTGTGAGAAGAAATATTCTTTGATACTGTTACCTCATTTAACGCAATCAAACATTTATTTATTTTCTTTGATTGTTAAATTTATTCAATTGATTAATGATGTATGATAAAACAAGCATTTTCTTTTTTATTATTATTATTTTTTTATGTAACAAGAAGATGCTAAACAATAGAGATTGTAAACGCTGTTTTCTTGCACCAAAAAATGTGCATTTCATTTGATTAACCATAGCTGATCGTCACTTTAGTCAAAGAAAGCAGGGTTTATGAACAGCATTAATATTAATTGTTTGCTACTGTACCTGTGTTTTTCCAGAGTTGCCACTGCTATTGGGTGATTGGAGCAATACTTTGTCAGAGTGTCGCCCACACCTGGAGCAGAAGTAAGAAATAGTTTTCCTACTCTGATACTATCTCCAGTCTCACCATCTGCCTCTTCCATAGCAGTTATTAACTGTGAATGCTGAGCAAGCACATCCTCAATATTGCCAGTTAGTCGTGAATACTCATCACTTGTCAAGCTGGAAAATATTAATTAAATATAATCATAACAACAATATGCAATTATAATTGTAGAAAAAAAAAGTTTTAAAGAATGAACAAACTCTAATTATCAATGTACTTATTTAAATATGTGTGTACTTACATGTCTGTTGCTTTAAGAGGTCTAAGAAAATTAACAACAAGGGCTCGTATTTCCGCAACATGTGCTTTCTCAGATTCAAGAAGATCTCTGATAACTACACCTTTATACAATTTCTGTTGAGCAACTAAGTCCACAGGTAAAGGAAGTTGACTTGGTGAAGTTGAACCACTCGCTTCTGTTGTAACAAGCGTCATTGTCATCAATGCATCTCCACATAATAGAAAACAATTATAGAAACATAATGTAGCTTTGCTCCACAAAACACTAACAGTAAGCATACAATGAAATAACATAATAAAGGCAAATTTATTAGACAATGGCCATCACATAACTTGAAATTATTAGTACTACTCAGTAATGTCAGGTATTTTATTTTGACATGACAGTCATGTTATAACATTATAATATATCATGTAATACATATAATTAAGAATTTGTTAAAGCTGATATATTATTTTAACGTTTTTTTTTTTTTTTTTTTTTTTTTTTTTTTTTTTTTTTTTTTTTTTTTTTTTTGCAAGGTAGGAGAAAGCTTACATACTGTATTTTGCATTTATTTTTTTTATATTCAGGAATAACTACTGCGTGTAAAAAAAAAAAGTGATTAACATAAAAATTTACAGTATCAAATAAAATTAGTTAATTTAATTTTTCAATGTGATCGGGCAAGTGTGACCTTGCACATTTATTTACTACACCATCTGATAACACAACATTTTACCATCATATTTCAATAAAGATAACATAACGCATACTTTTCAAAACTCTGGTACAGTACTACATAATATAGTAACTAAATAGGTAGTAAGGTCACCGCGTTCTTCTTATGTAGGGGGTGCAGGGGAGGGGAAAACCAAATTTTTTAGGCCTATGATTGGCGTGGAGAGAAAACCGCTTTTGTGGAGATGCCCGAAGTCACTTCGACACCCAATCTTAGCGGCGGATTACAACGTCTCAGAAAATCATTAATTAATAATATTAATCAACTCAGGAGGATATTCATAGATTTAAAAACAATAGCTGACTTATTTATACATGTCCTGATATGATTTTTATGTCCTGACAATTTGTATTAGGTGCGCTATGATTTGTTAAAGTGCCCCCTTTTAACATGGGTTTAGATAGGACGGTGTGAAGCAAAAAAACGCTTTTGGTGAATCGACTGTACTACCTTTATAGTTACTATAGTACTACAGCATATTATGAGTACATATCAGAGTACAGTACACACACATATTATGATACTTACCATTTAAATGCAGCGCAAGTTGTTCTCATAAGAATAACATTGCAAATTTGGTGCATGATTTTGAATGGTAAAATTATCACAATTGTGTGTGCATTGAATTGATTATATTTGTTTATATTACAGTACAATAAATTAATAATAATGACATTAATATATTTTTATGTCACTGTACAGAAGATTATGATAATATATTTTACCATTCAAATTCAGCACACATTTTTCTCATAAGAATAACATGCCAAATTTAATGTAATTTTTTGATAATAATAAAATAAATTAAAACAATTATGTGTGCAACTAACTTTGATAATAACATCACAATTTCAATCTGCAAGAATTTTTTTTTGTAACTTTATGATGTACACAATAGTGGTCAACACATGAGTTGAAAATATACACAGCATTAAAAAAGAAACAGGTATGCTTACCAGGAGGTTGTGATGTTTTATAGTCTGTTACATAATTGCTTGGAAACCATCCTGTCTTGCCATCCAATGTACCTTCCCACCAACCCCCTTCTTCACGTTGTGTTATTGAAATAATTTGACCTTTTTTGAAGCACAACTGAAAAATACAATAATATTTACATTTATTTTGAATTTTGCTATGAAATACAACACAACAATTTGATGTAATTAAAAATGATATTAAAAGGATAAATAAAACTTATACCACACCTCATCATTATTTGTTCCTTTAAAAGAGTAAACAGCTAAAACATAATTTGATGATGTATCCATTCTGTTGAGCAGTTTCTGGAAATATAAATAGAAATATATACTATCTTTTATGCTATATACACATTAAATTATCAAGTTTTGGCAGTGTATGTATAATTTTTGGACCAATGTCAAAAATATTTAAATTTAGAGCTTCATATCTAATGAAGGTTCTTGCAGATTAATTTCTTTTAGGTCATCCTTTATCATTTATGTATATTTGTAATCAAATTAATGTCTTCAAGTGTGTAAGTGTCTATATGTATTGTGGATAATACATATTATACTGTATACAAATAAGATAATTGTACTAGTTATCGGGAGGCCGCAGTTACTGGCAGATAGAGATGTTTTCCACTTTTTTTTTATTCAACATTGAGAAGGGGAGGGGAGGTTTTTCACACAGCGCAAGAAACAAATAACCATCTGCTGATAACTAGTTACAATTACCTGCCTGTTTGATAAAAAATGACACAAATATCATTGTATGTGTCATTGCAATAATTTTTCATTTTTTATCTAAAATATGTGTACCGTTTATTATATTATCCCAATAAAGTAGGGAATATTCACAGTTTAGAACTGTTGCTGCATTTGCTTCCCTATGTTGATATGCATATTACATTACATTGGTGTTTGATACATAATGCATAATAAATATCAACATATCGTATGTATGATTTAATTTTAGTTAAGCTATGTATGTTAACCTCTAAACAAAAGTGTCCGAACAGGGGTGCAGCAGCGGCTGTGTATTCTCATATAGATATATAGATAGCATATAGTGTGATTGCGGGTTGCCTATACAATAATACAAATCATTTGGAAACTTTTGCCCTGAGGTGTATGCATACATACATACATACATGCAGTAAAATCTTCAATCCAAGCTGTTCCTTATTATGCATGTAAGTGTAAGTCCTTTTATAGAAGACATAGTATGCTGTATGAAACCGTACTAGAAACAAATATGTATTACGTAACTTTAAATATTATGTATGTACATATATATGCATACAGTGGGTTCATATGATATTATATGTACATATACATTTTTGTATGTATATCATGCATATAATTAATAAAGTATGTATTATGACGTTTATGTTATGCCGGTCTGGCGTTCCTTTGTTTTGTTTTTTAATCTACATACACAACTTTTAATATAGATAATACGTTCTAATGAAGTTCGTGAGTTTTTAATATCTGCAACCTAGTTTGGTAAAGCTAAACTAAAAATAGAATTATAGATGAGCTGAAAGCAGAACAGAGTTGCTACATATGTATTTTCTCGACCACGCCCACCAAACTATTTATCAGGCAAGTCAGCAAGCCAACAACCACCAATTCACGTAATTTACTCATTATGTAACACATGTAAGAAAATGTTTATTTAACTACTTACATAATACTTTAGAAGCCCATACTGCACGATCAAATGCAAGTTTTCCTTAAAAGAGATGGATTTAACACTTTACACTTTTGACAGCTGGCCCACAATCTCATAAAACAAAACAACGGCGAAATTAGTGTTGACATTGTTAGTTCCCTGATTTCATCACACATCAATACTGGCGCCACTATCATTATTTCTTTCCAGTTCCAGTCTTTTCCTACTCCTAGTCTTTTTGCCTTGCCGTGTACTGGCCGTTGGCCGTGTACGATACGATATCGTATCGTGTATCGTCATACCGGTGATACCGGTGAAACATTTTAGACTTTAATTTTTTTGAACATTGCCCTTGAACATTGAACATTAAGTGATAAATTATTACTATACGTGAGTCTGCATATCTTGAGTTTCTTGATTATCACCTACATAAGTAATCCATTGCTGAAAAATGTCTGAATCTAGACTGGATATAATAATTTTTGGAGCGACTGGATATACAGGCAAGGTCGCTGTGGAAGAAATTTTAAAGCTTGCGAAAGAAAAGGGAAATTTAACATGGGGTGTATCTGGAAGGAATAAAAGTAAACTGGAAGATGTTCTCAAAGAAGTGTCCACAAAAACAGGTAATTATATGTATGTATATGTAAATACACAGTACAAAACGTATGCATCGTATGCAAAACGTATGTACCGCAACGAAATCATAAAATTTCACAACTATACACTGAAATGCATTACTAAAATTGAAAGTTATTCATTTCGTTTCGGTACGATCGGGATTCTAGCGTTAAACGCGCGTTTAACGCACGTTTAACCATAGAGAAACAGTATAGAGAAGCTACTCAATAGGGAGTTCATGTCGCTAAAATCATTGGAGGGGAGGCAGTGTTTACAGTCGATTTCAGTGAGTTCCGCTCCTTTGGAGTAGATGGCGTTGCATTATTTTTCGTTCTTGAGGAGCCCGGGGCGCTCCTCAGGAGCGCCCCGGGCTCGGCTCCCCGAAATAAGAACGAAAAATAATGCAACGCCATCTACTCCAAAGGAGCGGAACTCACTGAAATCGACTGTAAACACTGCCTCCCCTCCAATGATTTTAGCGACATGAACTCCCTATTGAGTAGCTTCTCTATTGACCGATAAAAGTTCGCTTTTCGTTATTCATTTGCCACGGAACCGGAATAAGTCACAAAGAGCGCGAACGTTGATGACCAATAGCATAAGGGAGATTTGAGCGCCAGACGGCGTTCAAACAAGTTTTTATCTAATGGTATCGACTGTCAACAATAGATGGCGCTGTTCGCTGCAGTGTTTTTCAAGGTTACTGGCTCTGTGACTTATTCCGGTTCCGTTAGGGATACCAACCTAACAGTGTTCCTTTATCGGTCAATACTGTTTCTCTATGGTTTAACGTACGTTTTACGTACGTTTTACGCTCGGGACACGAGATATTCATGCACGTTAATTAAATTTTATTAATTAAAACAAAATTAATAATTAGTGGGGTTAAAAGTATATTCCATTAAAACAAATGTCTAAAAACCCGGAAAAACAATATTCCAGGTGAAAAAAGAAAGTAATTCGTTCAGATTTTTTTTTCACCCATCCAAGTATTGACCACGCTCAACGTTGCTTAACTTTGATGATCGCCATGGTACCGCTCTGGATCGTTCTGCCATTGATCCTCTTACTTATGGTTATTAGTCATACTTATATTGCAAAAGGCTTTAAATATTAAATGTGCGTGCCTCAAGCCTCAACAATGGTTTCAACCCCAAATATCGTAATTGGGGTAAGAATTAACTAAATTAATAAATAATTAATCTAATTTACTTAAAAACTACAGTACAGTAAATTATAGAAAAAAATAAAAATATACGAAAATTGAAATAAAATGTCTTAGAATAAAAATTCATTAAAGTGAAGTGTTCAGCAATAGATTTTAAAGGTTGATGTAATTTTTTTAATTTAATTAGAGTTAATTACACGCACAATTCAGTTTCACGGGCCGTTTTTTTTTTTTTTTTTTTTTTTTTTTTTTTTTTTTTTTTTTTTTTTTTTTCACGAGCCGTTTTTTCTTTACGTGCCGGAAACGATCGGGGGTTTTGAAATTTTATAATCATATTCGAAAAAATAAGTCCCAAAAGGCCCAGACCCACCAATAAGACCCACAAACAAGAACAAGAATAAATTGTTAAACATTATATATTTTAATTGTAAAATTTTTATTTTAAAAAAATTTAATTATATTCCCGGCCGTATAACGTGCACATTTTAACTCGTGAAATTTAAATTTTATAAAAACAAAATGTTTTTTCTGGGATTTTATATTAGTTTTTACTTGATCATGTGTGTGTTGTTGCAAGGGTATAGTCAAAAAGCAAAATTTTTAATTCTTAAATAAATTCATGATGTATGGAAAAACTTGTTTTTTTTTTATAAGAAAATTGATCGAGTCTCTGATACGTATACAGTCCAACAATAATATATAATGTTACATTATAACATAGCGTTTTATGCAGTCCGTCCAATAATCTGATACGTTGCAAAATTTAGGACCACGTCGACCATTTGACTCAAACTTATTTAACGTCAAAAAAATCTGAGATTTTCTACAATGACACATACTACGTACAGCTTGAGACAATTTCAAATATATAAAATTTTTGGGGGGTCTCACTAGGGTCGGGTTGGCCATAAGAGCTACTCCGCGGTCGCGGAGTGCCCCCCCCCCCCCCCCCCGAGCTGGCGCCCCTCTGCGCCCCGAAGGGGCGTTTTTGAAAGAGAGAAAAAAAAAACTTAGAAGCTGAAAGGCTCGACCAGATAATAATAAAAAGAACTAATAAATTATGACATGGTCCTCTTATTAGTCACACTGTCTTTTTCTGTACTAAAAACTAAAAAGAAAGAAAAATGGAATCTTTATACAAATCGACCAGAATGATACTATATAATGCTGTTCGTAAACCCTGTTCTTTGCCGCTAAAATGACAATCAGCTATGGTTAATCAAATGGAATGCTCATTTTTTGGTGCAAGAGAACAGGGTTTAAGAACTGCATTACTGTATCACGTTGAAAATGGAGCGGTTATATATGTAGTACGAGCATAGACTCATGCATACTATAGCTCGTTCTATAAACTACACACAACTCTTGAGCCAGCTTCAAATTTTTTCCTTTGTTAAAAACATTTGATCATGATGTCATTACCTGTTAATGTTAACTATGTTTATATTTATGGTTGATCATTGTTATTTCTTTGTTTAGAACTTTAGATCTCAAGGAATTTTTATAAGTATTGCATCATATGGTTTATGTATCTCTTGAATTCTAATGCAATACAGTATTTTGCTTTTTTAAATCATATTATGTATTGATTTTTCAAAGTTCATATTTTTATTTTTACTACATTGCTTAACAGTTGCAGATTGTATGAGATAATAGAAATGAGACTGATCAGATTATTCTTTATTAAATAGGTGATGACTTGAAGAATGTGCCAATCATCATTGCAAATGTTGATGATGAGGAATCCTTGAATCAGATGGCTAAAAAGGCAAAGGTGGTGGTGAATTGTGTTGGTCCATACAGACACTGGGGTGAACAAGTTGTTAAAGCATGTATTGAGAACGGAGCTCATCATGTCGATGTGAGCGGAGAACCTCAGGTAATTTTGTATTCTTTCCTTTCATAATATTTTAAAACCAAAATAAATTTTATTTTTTGATCACAATACTTAAATGCTATTGTTTTATATTCCTTTATAATTAATATTATTATTATGTGTGTATTTGCATGTTGTATTGTTATGTGTATGATCATAATATTTAATAACAATTACTGCATATCAGTTTTATCATCTAATTAATATCACACAAATCTGTTGCAGTACATGGAAAAAATGCAGCTAAATTACCACAAAAAAGCACAGGAAAAGGGTGTATACATCATTAGCGCTTGTGGATTTGATAGCATTCCAGCAGAGATTGGAATTCTCTATTTCGTACAACAATTTGGAGGTTAGAGACACAGAATTATTTTTACTTTTTATTTATAGGCTGTGTTTGTGAATCAATGTTTACACTTATACTATTTTTCTTTACAACAGGAGATGTTAATTCAGTGGAAACTTACCTCACATCAAAGAAAACGGGTTCAAGCGGAGTAAGTTATTAGTTCTTTATCCTTGAAAATGTTTCACTATATTATATTATTAATTCTTAGGGAGCAGGAATTCACTATGGAACTTGGGAATCTGCTGTGTATGGGCTTGCTCATTCTAATGAGCTACGTCCGTTACGTCAGCAATTGTTTCCTAAACGACTTCCAACTATGACTCCAAAACTAAAGTCAAGGCAAGTGACTTTTGTAGTGAATTAATTCCTGCAGTTATTGCTAGTGGAAATGATTTTGTAATGTAGATGCTTCACTTGTTCAGTAATTTATTTTTTTTTTACTTTTTTATTACAATCCTAATACATACAAAAATGAATTATGAGTTAATAATTAATTTGTAATCATTTGATATAGAGGAGCTCTGCATCGCAACCCAGTTGGACGTGGGTGGTGCTTGCCATTCCTGGGTTCAGACTTGTCCGTGATGAGACGCTCTCAGTATTACTACCATGAAGCAATGGGAAAACGTCCAGTTCAAATGCAATGCTATGTTACTTTTCCCTCTTTGTTTGTTGCATTGGGAGTCTCACTGGTGGCTACTGTATTCTTCTGTCTAACCAAGTTCTCATTGGGGCGAACTTTACTTTTGAAGGTAACAAACATAATTCCTTATTTTAGATCTCTTTTGTAAAATGCATTATTATGAATATTTTGGTGTTGTTTACAGTATCCTCGTTTCTTTTCTGCTGGATTTATAAGTCATGAAGGACCGACTGAAGAAAGTCGTCAAAATACTCATTTTGCCATAACATTCCAAGGTGCAGGTTGGTCTGAGCGTCTAGCAGAAGGCTCTGATCAGCACACTACACCACCAGACACAACTCTAATTACCAAGGTTAGTTGGGAATTACATTTTAAAATAGGAAAAAATATATTAAATAACATATAATATATTAATTTAGATCTCTGGCACTGACCCTGGTTATGGATTCACAACAAGATGTCTTTTACTTTGTGCAACCACCATCCTGAAAGATGCTAAGAAAATGCCTGGAAAGTAAGTAAAAATAAAAAAATAAAAAATTTAAGTAATTTGCTTTAGATATTAATAGTGGAATAAATAGAAATTGTGAATTGAATGAACAATAAACAGTAAAGCTTGAAAATATTGATTGCAGTTAATTCCATGTCCTATTATAATGTTTCTATCAATTCAAGCCATAGAACACCTAATGTGCTTGAAAATAAACATTAATTTGGCTGGAGTTATTGATTTCTAATTTATTTTCCCTTCACAAAATGGCAGATGCGGTTTTATGACGTCACAGCTCACTGGTCAACGCATGCAGAAACAAGCGAGCTGTAACAACATAAAATCGCGTTTGTCATTTCATGAATGGAAAATAAATTAGAAATCAATGAAATCAATCAACATTGATTTTCAGGTATGTTAGGGTATATTTCAAGTTTTTTTGTTTAACATGTTCTATGACTTCAAAGGTTTTTCATACTATAATATTCTGTATAACATATTGTTATTGTTAAACTAGTTTTTTTTTTTTCCTTTAACCTACAACTTGAAAATACTGAGTTATATGTTGACATTTTAGTGGA
Organism: Ecdyonurus torrentis; assembly: GCA_949318235.1. Classification (NCBI taxonomy): domain Eukaryota; kingdom Metazoa; phylum Arthropoda; class Insecta; order Ephemeroptera; family Heptageniidae; genus Ecdyonurus; species Ecdyonurus torrentis. Next base: position 46,255,006 of record OX439128.1, on the reverse strand, counting down.
GCTGGTGGTGTGTACTCTCCTGGAGCAGCATTTGCTGAGACTTCTCTGATGTCCGAGCTAGCAAGTCACGGACTCAAATTAGAGGTAGTGAAGAGAGAACAAGCAAAGCTGTAAGACAGGTGCAGCTAAGAAAATAGATTTTATTTCATTTCACAACCATAAAATGGTTGTAGCTTCTGGTTGGTGTTTTTTTTCCACTTCTTTAAAATGTCTGGCTTTCATTGTTAGGGTATCAAGGTTTTTAATATTTTTATTATTTGTAGATTTTTTTTAAGGTTTTTACACTTGTAAGGAAAGAATTCATTTGTATATGAGACTGATAATTGTTGCAATGATAGTGAAAAGGATTTGAGGTTAAAGGGATCATGCTTTTTTTTTTTTTTTTTTTTTAATGTATTATTAAATAAATATTAAAAAAGACATCTAGTTAATATTATAATTAGTAAGTTGTCCTAATCAAGTTTTTGCAACACACATACATTTATTATAAATAATGTAACTTTTTAAAGTAATACTTAATCCTAAAACAAGATTAAAATAACATTACTCAGTATCTTTTTTGGTAGTAAAATTCAATGTGTTCTATATATATAGCTGTTGCTCTGCTATATTAGTCAATGTCCACTTGACCTTTTTTTTTTTTTTTTTTTTTTTTTTTTTGCTGCAAATGACCTGAAATGGAACAATTCAAAATTTGGGGTCAATCTGATGATTTTTTTTTTCAAGGTCAAGTGGTCAATGGCCAACAAAATAAAGTCCATATTATATATGACTAAAATCTTTAATAACTAAACTCAAATTTTTAAAAAGCACACATTTCATAAATCTATATACTATCATCTATTTTTCTGGTCATGTTTAAAAAAGTTAAGGGGGAAAAAAGTGCTAAAGTTTATTAATATTATAAATGTGATTCAAATATTCATTCAGATCAGTGTAATAATAACTCAATTTATATGGAAACAGTACTGTGTATTACACTACAGTTTTACCAAAACTTCAGCATACTTTATTAAATACGTACGGTATATACTTGTAATCAATTTAAATCTTATATATTTTATCTGTAACAATAAATATGAAAATGAAAATTATTGATTCATATATATTTTATTATCAATTTTTTATTATTTTATATATTTGTCCTTGCAATATTTGTACAGATTATTTTTTTGCATTATTTAAATTTAGTAGCAAAATAAAAGCATATTTGTGCTGCTATTTATGTCATTAGGAATGTTTAAAAAAAAAAAGAAAGGAAAGAAAGAAAGAAAGAAAGAAAGAAAGAAAGAAAGAAAGAAAGAAAGAAAGAAAGAAAGAAAGAAAGAAAGAAAGAAAGAAAGAAAGAAAGGAAAAAAAAAGGTTCAGTTAAGGATTATTTATTGATAATCTTGTAAAGCAGTTTTCCATGCATCTCCCAGCCCATCAAACCCTTTTTGCCCAACTTTAATGCCTGCCACTTTGCAGGCTAATTGAAGACTTGTAGCAGTACCAAGTCCTAAGGTTAGGCTGGCAATCATGGCTGCAGTAAATGTATCTCCAGCTCCTAGAGTATCAATTACTTGTGGAGGTGGAAATGCTGGACTATGCACAGTGCTCTGCTTTCCTTGCTTTGCCCAAGCACCTAGTTCACCCCAAGCACAAACCACAGTAGCACTGAAACAACACAGTACCATGACAAAAAGCTCTTAAACTTTTTTAACTTTTTAAACTTCTTACCTTTCCTTAACTTCTTGAGCTGCAGCCTCAACAGCTGTCTGGGCACTACTCCAGCCCCTAAATTGAGCATAGTCTCTCCCCAAAAATACCAGGTCTACCAATGGCAATAGGGCATTTAAGTCAGGTTTTGGTTTTTCCAGTTCAACAGATGTTTTTAAATTTTCAACTTTACTTGCTGATAAGTACTTCAGCATTTTCTCTACTGCAATAACATTACGACCCTAAGAACAAAAACACACAAATATTTTTACTTCTTTTATAATTCAAGGTTCATTGCTAATCAAGGAAAAAAAACATTGCGGTTAGGATTAATATTAAAGAAAAGGATAGAAATGCCAGCAAGGGCCGTATTATAGAACTTGTACTATGGTAAAGCTCTTGCTGGTATTTCTATCTATCTAAAGTCCACGCCACGTAAGGATGTTCGATATTTCTGAAGTAATCGTTTATTTAACCAAAAACTGTCATTTGAAATGGGCGATATCTGTGGGCGATCATGCAAACTAAAATGTTCTTGGGTGTATCTATCTTCTTCTTCTTTTTTTTTTTTTTTTTTTTTTTTTTTTTACTATTAAAATCTATAGGTCATTGATGTAAAGGAAAGGTTTGCTGTGGTTATGTTATCAAGGATAAAAAGGATAAAACTTGGATAACCAACAAGCGCGTTGCCAGTAATTTGGGGAAGATCTTGATTGCATGGTTTACACGAATATTTGGATTCTTTAATATTTTTGAAGTTTCAAAGGCAACAACAAGTGAGAAAGAAAATTATTGCCCTCAAAACATCGCAATCCATGTAAATAACTGTTGTAAACTTAAAACTTCCCTCGTGATCATCACTTAGCAACGTAGCTACAGGCATCATCTTGGTAAGGAGTTTGTAGGTTTTCCTACTCTTTTCTTTGATAACATATTTTAGGATTCTAGGTTTAAGTACAGCTTTTGCTGTTTCTGCTTCACAAAAATGCTTATAATAGCTCTATAGTATAGTACCTCAAAGTGTATCCAGTTATACTGGCTGATATCTAGTTGTTCAAACTGATGGATATCAATCTCTGGTACAGTTCCTGGGTGGTGAACAATGGTTCTTGAGCCAGATTGTGCATTAAGTAACACAATGGATATGGGGCAACTAGCTTCACAAATCAAAGGGCAGTGTGATGTATCAATATTAAGTCTTGCAAAGTCTTTTTGAAGAAATCTGTGAAGTATGATGAATTATTCTTTCATTATTGTAATCCTGTTTTTAAAATTATAATGTGTTACTGTAACTTACTCTAGAGTAAGATCAGTACCCAAAGTGCCAAGGAATTCACAGTTTATTCCTATTTGCGTTAAAACTGTGCAGTTGTTGGATGCATTTCCACCTCTCTGCCATCTAGCTTCAATGCTCCTGAAATATATTATAATATATTAATTAAGGAAAACTCCCATCTGTAAGGTAAGATTTGATAGAAGAAAAGTTTTTTTGAATAGATTTGAAAATTGGGAAATGGGAGATTGAGCTGTGACTTGACAGAGTTGCCTTACATTGAGAGAGGAAGTAACTGGGTCTGTATGTGTTAATATATAGGCCTATGTTTATCAGTAAAATATTTCAAATCTATGTAAGTATTAACCTATCTTAATTTCTATTCTTACCTTTGATCAGAATCTTCAATGGGATAATTTTGAACTGTTTGAATCATATCCAAACAAGTCAGACCAACACAAAGTACCTTTTTATTGGATATCATCTGATAAAATATAAAATAAAACATTACTTCACCTAGCAAACCACAGCTTTTTCACAAGAGGTTCACATGTACTTATCCGATTGAAGAATGTCACTACCAGTTACGTCTTGTGAGCTGGGAGTGACATATCAGACAAGTACTTGCAATCCACATATAAAAAAGCTATGTTGTACTGGGTTAGGTACAATACAAAACATTGAACAACAAAAAAGGTAATAATAATAACATATTTTATTGCAATTTGATGAGAATTAATAAAACTACAAAACTAAATTTTTCTTTTTGTTTATTTTTTTTTTCTTTCTTTCTTGCTATAAGATATAAATTGAAGCTATATGTAAAACAAATTATATTTTTATAACAGAAAATATTTACAGAAAATACATATAAGACATGTGCTTTTTTGATTGTGATATTTTATACACACACAACTGTTTTATTCAAGGTAATAATAATATTAAAATTACCTTCAAACAAATATAAAATAAATTCTGAACTCAGTTATTGGGTTATATAGTTTCAGGGGGTAAATAAAGGTATGGAGATGTGTATTTTTAAAAGCACATCTATATGCACACAATGCTACATCAAATAATATGTATGCCCCTTTAAAAAAAAAATATATAATAATATTATGTTTTTGTACTGGATATTATGCAGGAAAAAAGTTATTGATACAATTAAGTTTTGAAACTGAATGCAAAATATTGACAACATTTAATTGAACCTTCGATATAAATTTATACATTTTGTTAAAATCATATAAATGCCTTGGAACAAAAATCAGTAAGAAATTTTTTTATATTTGTATGTAAAATTAAGGAAAATAGCATCGAAGTTAGATTAATAATCTAAAAGAAAAGAAAATAGAGGAAACCAGCAAGGGCCTTACTATTGTAGATGAGTCCCACAGTTTGGTAAAAATCTTTCTAGCACAGAGATAAAAAAAAAAAAAAAAAAAAAAAAAAATAGGATAGCTTCTGGCACTATAAACTCCAAGAGAAAACATCCTGTGTGTACCTTCTTCAGTCGTTATATAGACTCGGACTTAGAAAGAACTCATTCAGTTTCTCTCCAGGTCTGTAAGGACTGAAGAAACTCACACACACTTACTCCGTTTTCTCTTATAATGTAGTGCTGAAAGCAGGCTTGGACTGGCCATAAGAGTGCCCCCCCCCCCTGTTGGGAGGCCCTAAGACCCAAAATGGGGCATACCCACGGTGTTACACCTTCTTTTGTGGCCACTAGAGAGAGTGTTACACCCCTTTAGCAGAAGAGGCCCCTTGAGTGCCAGTCCGACCCTGGCCGAAAGCTATCCAATTGTGTTAGGTTATTATCTCTGGGCTAGTCTACCAAGATTCTCACCAACTTTAGGACTCAATTCACTATGCAAGGCCTTTATTGCTGTTTTTCTGTATCCTTTTCTTTTATATTGTCTATAAAAAAAAAAATCTTTCAATTTGTATGAAACTTAAAACAATGCCATCTATAGGTATAATAATATCACACAAATTAGTTAGGTAATGAAAATATTGTTTATATAATAAAAGAAAAGAAAAACACAGGCCGCTCAAAGACCTATATATTATTTAAATCTATATTATTATATTTATTCGTCATTAACAATTAATAATGATAACTTGTAGAAAATTGTTCTTTGTCGATGTTATTGCAATCTTTGGTAAAAACAAAATTACACTATTTATTTATATTATATAACTCATACACACAAGACAGACATTCACAGATAAAATTTGTGGTTGTTACAAAACCCTATATTAGGTAGTTTTTTTGAGTGCTGAATATATATGTATATATATGGCACACTCAAATACATAAAATATACAATATGTTTATATTTTTTTTACATTATAATAATCATATGTATCTACATTCATTTATTCTTCTATTTAGCAATATAAGTAACTTGTTATTTATAATAATATTTAATTTTAAGTCTATTATTTTATTTTTATATGCCAAAAAAGTTTACCTTGACATATGATCCCACTATGTATGTGATTATATAAAAACGTCCAACTCTTTAGAAAAATTTGAACACTGATTTTACAATTTTTTTCATGATGTTATTTAAATTATTTGTGTAGATATTAAAAATATAACTAAAAATATAACATTAAGCAACAAATATGTCATTTTTGCGCTCTTTTTTGTTGTTTGTTTCAATTTTTAAAAATTTCCCTCTATTGCATTTCTTTGTGTCCATAAGAGGTGGCGTGCTAGTTCTATATATATATTATATATAATATATATATATATATATATATATATATATATATATATATATATATATATATATATATATATATATATATAAAATTTAAAGGTCCAATACAAAGCTTTACGACAAAAATTTATTTAAAAAAAAATTATAAGAGAATTAAAACATTTTTTTATCGTTTTTATTTTCTTGGTGTTTCACTGTAAAAAATAGTAAATCAATAAATATACCTGCGAATCAAAATATATATCAGAAGAAAAGAACTATGTATGTAATATATTACAATTTTCCTCGTTAAATTTTTTTTTTTTTTATAATTCCGATCAATTCAATCAAAGGTTTGATTTATACATATTAATTGTATAGTACTAGAATTTTTGTAAGGCATCAATATATTTAAATCTAAAGAGTTTGACGTTTATAATGATTTAGGGCCTATACCGATATGTGGAGTGTGACAAGAGTTATTTGGTATGGTGCAGGGTCTTAGAAGCTTTACTCGAACACCAAGTTATTAAGTTGATGAGAAGTTGCTGGCTTGTCTCCGTGATGACAACGTTTGATGGTTGCTTGGCACAATAATATCGCTGCTCACTTGATCCCTGACCTAAAACGATAATTTGTGATATTGTTATATTGTATACTTAATATTTAATTGTTTGTAAAGTTATAGTAATTTTAACTTTTGAGTTACTCATTTTTACTATACGCACCTTTGTAAGACGTAACTCATTTACGATGGTCCCAGCCTGCAGAATTGTAAAACCATGACGAATCATCTCTACTTTTTGCCCAAGAACTTTCTAAACTAGCTGCAGAATCCTGCAAGCAGAGAAACAGTTTAATTTTAGAACTATATAGTATTAAATTTTAATAAACACTAAAACACAAATTTACGTACTGCATTTAGTTGCGCAGCGTGATGGCCCATTGCTGGACCAAGATAGTCCATATTACTATAGTAACCACCATAATTCTGGTGCGTGGAGTAACAATTTGCCGCTGCGGCTGCTGCAGCTGCAGCCGCTACTGCTACGGCTCCACCACTACTTGCTCCACTACTTCCACCCCCTGGCCCTGTGGTCCCACCTTGACCTGAAAGAGTCACAATGCGGTCTTTTAGCTTCAAATAAATTCACAAATTTGAAGTATTGATATATTTACCAGGTAAAACCCCATATCCAAGTTCCGCGGCTGCAGGGCTCCAAATGGCTGCTCCACTTGTGTAAGACGCTGAGGAAGAGGAAGAAGATGAGCCTCCGGTTGCAAGCAAAGATCCACCACCCGCTCCCGAACTTGTCGTACCTGAGGGTGGTGTTATAGGGGGTGGTTTGAGGTAGGGCGAATCTCTTGAAGCGATAGGAGGCAAGGGAGCGGGTGGAGGCGGAGAAGAACCAGGAGGTGCACTTGCAGGGGTTGTAGTAGTGTTTTGTGTGGTAGCAGGTTGAGGTGTAGGGGACTTGGTTTTGGACTTAGAAGAGCGCGCTGATCCTGAGCTTGTTTTTTCGTTGCCTCCACTTTGTTGTTGTTGCTGCTGGTGTTGCTTCTGTTGTTGTCGGCATTTCGCTCTCCGATTCTTAAACCATACCTGCAGAGATAAAATTCAGACGTATAATTAATATTTTAATTAATAAATAATGAAAATTATGAAACGGCTTTGAATTACACTGTTGTCATAGAGCTGCTATATAAAAATATAATGTCTGCTATATATTCAATTATAAAACTTAATTTCCGAATTCAGTTTACTGTAAACTGAATTCGGAAATTAAGTAGTTTACTTTATATGGCACGTAATTATATTTAACTCATTTTCTGAGCATCATACTTTTTTTTTTTTTTTTTTTTTTTTAATTGTCGCAAGTCTCTATGCTTGAAAAATCAATTTTTATAGTAATTTTTCATTTGGTCAATTCTGCGCAATAAGTTCTATAAAGTAGTTCTATATAGGCAATAACATATATGGGTAATATTTGGAATTTAATTGCGTAGCATTAAACTCGGCTTATTAGAGATATAACAATTCTTAAAAACATTGGTCAAAGACGTCTCATAAAAATAACAAAATAAAAATTATAATAAATAGTATTTTGATTTGCTTATAGAATTTAATATTGAATGCAAAAGATCGCACTATGCGTGTCATATAATATGGATAACTATAAGGTATATATAAGCTGTTGTTGCCAAGTTTGCATAAGCATTCATTCTTCGTTTGTTTTTTTTTTTTTTGTTTTTTTTTATAACTACTTACAACAAACAATTACTGCGTATAATTGATAATTTCTATTTTTTTTTTTCCTTTTCTTTTTAATTTGTGTAATATTTTGTAATCCACGGGATAAACTTTCTTTTAAATCATGCAGAATTAGTCTATTTATTTAAAAACAAGTATCATTAATAATTATTATTGCCTGCGATTTATATTTTTATAAGTTTCATTCATTTTTGCAACCTATAAACAATCAATTTAATAAATTATAAATACATCTTTCATCACCTGCATCCTTCAAGTATATGTAATAGAATTTTGATCACTATATCGTATACAATATACATTTATATTTTTTATATTGTTTTAATATAATAAACACTTGAAGTTAAAATTATTTCTAATGCATATATTATATAATAAAATATAATATGATTATAATATATACCGCAATTATAAACATCGCATTTACAAAGTAATAACAGGTTGCATTATTTGTATATATTTTTTGAAATATATGACAAAGCATATATTTCAGAATTAGTAGATATTGATTATTTTTAAATGTAAAAGAATTTGGTAATTTGATCTGGAGCATTATTTGTGAAGATATCGAGAGGGTAAGCGTGACACAAAATGTCTACTAGCACGGCAGCGATCGCATGACATTCTCCCCTCGAGGTGAAGAGCCAGCAAGCACCGTAAGGCTGCTCGAGGATTTGTTATGGCTTCCACATCGCACGAAACTCTCATAATACTTTTAGTCAGCAAAACAAATATATAATACTTATTAGGTTTTTGAATGACTGTATAGAGATTTTATACATTTTAAAATATTTTCACTTTTCATCGCATTTTTTGTATATCAGTATAAATATACAATATGTTTTATAGTGTTTATTACTGTTGTTTTTGAATAAAAAAATATGCATGATATACAGTATATCTTAGATTATTTTTTAAGACTAATGTTCAATTTTTTTTTAATTAATTAATTTATTTTAAGACTAGTATTTATACATTGAGTTCATGCGTTTCCATTTTATTGTTACCTTATTTATTAAGGCTTTTGTGAGGGCTTCCAGCAAAAATTAACAAGAGAAAAAAATACAAAAGCAAAACATTGAGACATCATTGATTTGTATATCAGACACATTGTAGCAAAAAATGTTAATATGTATAAATAATAAAAATGAAACTTTGTATAAAAGTAAATCATAACAATAATTTTATTGGTTATATATATATATATATATATATATATAATATATGCTTATTTTAAATGTATATTAATTAAATGGTTATTTTTACTAGTTTTTATTTTTAATGCCATGAAAAATGCTATCATTAATATATAACATTATTTAACAATATTTAAAAATATTACGAAATATATAGAATATATTGAAAATATATAGAATTTATTGAAAATATATTGAAAAATAAGATAAATAGGACTTGAAAAGTATATCAGTAATTAAATCTAGTATAAATTTCTTTAACTATAATGAGACGGATTATTATAAAATGCAAGTTTTAAGCTTGTATAAATTTTTTTTTTCTACAAACGTTTTATGACGCGGTTTTACACGCACTTTTTTATATAGCCAAGACGTTATGTAAATTATGAATATTTTATTATTATTAGATATGAACTTTGGCTTGATGAAATAGGAATTTTTTTTTTTTTTTTTTTTGTTGAAGTAACTCAATAGTTATGGTCACAGAGGTAATTAAATCAATTTAATAATAAAAATAATAAGTGACTGATCGCGCGCGTGTGAGGTATGTGAGTAGGGTGGAATGCATAGATACAATATATAGCATGGAAACCTATACAACGTCACCACTAGAGGCACACGTCTATATATGTATATATGCTGATATAGCCCCCCTTTGCAGAGTAGACACGAACAGTGTATTCAGTGACACTTCTATACTATATACGTGTTTCATGTATCAGCACAAAATTAAACACAATTAAGAATGAGAAATTTTTTGTTTTTAATTTTAAACAATTATAATTATTTTTTTATATTAATAAGACAATTTTGAAGCTTTAAGTACAATATGGCACAGTATAAAAAAATAATATAATTACATATAACTTATTGGAAGTTTTTTTTTTTTTTTTTTTCTTGAACTTTTGAACTTTGTGGCTACTTTTGGTCAAATTTTTACTTATATAATACGGTCCTCGAAGTATAAATATTTGCATGCGTTCATATCTCCAATCCAAATAATACTAATAAAAATCCAGTAGTATATATTCATCACATTTAACGTTCTTTGTATAACTTGAATATTTCGTCAATTAATAATATATTTCACCTTCTTTCTTCTTCTTTTTCTTCTTCTTCTTCTTCTTCTTCTTCTTCTTCTTTTTTTTTTTTTTTTTTTTTTTTTTTTACATTGAACAACTTTTTGCATAATATATTTTTCATAGCATAATATAATAATATGTTACTCATGATAAAGGGAGCAATGAAGTATAAATATTAAATGTTAAAATATATGAAATTATAACCCGAGTAAAATTTTAACGATGACACAACTATGAAATAAGAATGACAAATAAATGCGACACAAAGATGAAATAACGATGAAACGTGTCCCATTTCATCGTTATTTCATCGTTAGCCCCATGTTATTTATTAAAGGAGTACTTCATAAAGTTTTCAAAAATTGAATAGACACATAATATTATAGTGTAAAATAAAAATATAGAAATCATAATATTGTAACGAATTGAAATTATGTTCAACTCATATATTGCTGTGTGAGCTTATTTATTGCGCGCATATATATTGTGCTATAATATATAGCAAATAACAGAAGGTTGTGTATAGAGGTATTGTATGCATTATATTAGACACCCCTATTATGAAGAAGAAGAAAAATGCATCAACAATGTGATCCACATATCGCGGGATCGTGAGCGGCTTGCTATAGATATATACCTGGTCGTCGGCTAAACAAAAGTGTTACATACTATACCTTGAATATACTTGTATTCATGCAATGCGCCCTCTAGGGGGTGCTCATTCACCCAGCTGTTTGTAGCAAAATAAAGTTATGCGTAACCACGCCTGGATGTTATTGCGACTGACCCTGCATATGACACCCTCAAATTAGTCTATACACAGATAACTTCCATATAGCATCTTGTATTATAATAGTCTGTCCTATAAATATCTATCTCAATTGTATAATATATAATATACATTCATACCTACATATAAATGACTTGGTTCATGGTATACAGTATCAAGTTTCTTTTTACATCCCCTCACACGTTCTAAAGTATACATTATATATATATATATATATATATATATATATAGTGCCACATACATGAATATATTTTTTCTGAATTAAAATAAAAAAAGTGCTGCTGGCTTTCATAAAAAATTAATTAATTAAACTATATATGAAAATTAAAATATCTTTACTTTTTATTTTAAGCTTCAAATATAATTTATTGAAAACATAAAAAAATTCATTAAATATCAGTTTTAATTTTTTCATCACATTTTATTGAAATTTTAAACCCTACATTTTTTAATATTGTAGATTGATATGTGATGGTGGTCTGATTTTGCAAAATATTTCATTTATTCACAATAAAATATTATATTATTGAAATGTATACTTATACCTGATATATACACTCATATGCCTTAAGGGTCGGTATTTTGTAGGATGTTTTTGTTGTGATAGGATACGCAATGAAGCAAAAACTTGATTGATATTATTCCATCACCTCTCATGCAATCATTTTTTTTTTTTTTTTTTTTTTTTTTTCAATTGCCGTAAGCTAAAATGTTATATAGAAATATTACAGGTAAACTGTGACGAGATATTTCTTTCTTTATACCCCATCACCCCCGCCGGAGGCAGCACATCACATCATCGTGATTGAACCAGGTTTTAATCAAACTGACATGCTCACATATCGTCAATCGAGTAAAAGACAAGCATATGGGAAGAGAAAAAGAAATAATAATATAAAGAATGCCTTTAGAAATTGTATTTTTAGTACTGTATTGCTATATAATGTTATGTAATGAAAAGCTGAGCTAAATATATGCATAACGTGAGAAAATAAAATTTATAAATTAAACTTGAATTCAATAAATTTAATTTTCTAATTAATTTGCTTGTTGGTAAAATGTTTTTGTTTGCTCACTTTTAATTTGATACAATGTTCTGAGTTCTGACTCTCACCTTTCATCTTATTCAGAATTTTATAATTTTTATGTTTAGCTATAGTTTAGAGTCAGATTATTTATAATCTACATAATATATTATTATAGGGGAAGCTGAAACACAACGCGGGACGCTCTTTATCAAAACCTATATATTCCATTTTTTACAATTATGACTTTTTAAAACTTAACACCATGTACAGTACAGTACCATGCTAATATTCATAGCCACCTTAGTTTATTTTTTTTTTTGTGATCTTCAACATAGTCAATAACCAAAAAAAAATATATATATATACAAATATAAATGTTAAAAATATTACTATTTGAAAAATATTTTAAAAACTACCTTTATAAAGGGGCATCATTTACCTGGAACCGGAGTAAATGTTGCCATGTTTTGTGGTTTTAGACCAATTTTTGGCATGTGCAAATTTGTCAGCAAAAAATGAGAATTAAATTGGATAATAATGTATGAGACACTTACTATCAAACTATCTGATCCTTCACTAAAGAGTTGCAAGATTTTGTTCGAGCATAAAAAATGTATTGATTTGCTAATTTTAGTTAATTCGTTGAACTTCGAAAAAATGCATACAAAAGAAATACTGTACACCAGGGTCGGACTGGCTCGAAAAGGCCCACTCAGGAAGAGACCAGAGAGGGCCCACTGGGGGGGTCTGGGGGGGCGCAGCCCCCCCAGCAAAAGGGGGGTCCAGGGGGCGAAGCCCCCCGGAAAATTTTAAGACACGCCCCTTTTTTGAGGAAAAATCCCTTAAAAAAGGTGCTTTTATTATTTCTTTGTTTTGCAAAAAAAATATAATTTTTTCAGTTTTTTTCAGTAAAGAAGTAAGTTAAATAACAATTTTGCTTAAGTTAATATACGTACGATGAAAGATTAAAAAACAATCAAAAAATACATAAGAACGAAATATTATCTATTAATTTAGTGAATGTCATATATTTTACTTAAATTTACATAAAATTGTAACGTTATATTTTATTTTATTAATCAACATAAATTCCAATGTGTGCAACTTTTATTTTTGAAATAATTATACTGTAGTATCACATGCAAAACTTATAGCAAAGATATTTTATGATACTTTGAAATGTGTTTGAATCCATGCAGCTTAATCTTTAAATATAAACCATAACTTTATTTATTTATTTTTAAATTATAGCCAGCATCAATAAGGAATTCGAATCTAAAAAAAAGAAGAAAAAAAGATTATATTCTAAAAAAGAACATTGTCCCGAATTTTAGAAAATTAAAAAATTACGTTATATGTTTGATAACTTTAAATTGTCTGGGCATAGGAAAAATCTGACTATCACTGTGAGGTCATTTTGCGTCCTTTTAAAAATTAATTAAAAATACTAAATGAACTAAAAATTTAAAAATTCACATATTTATCGATTTAGGACAATGTGTCCTCTTTTATGTATAATGTTTTTATGAAAATTACCCCTTAAAATTTCTTGGTATTCCTCTTTGTTCTGTAATAGGTAACAGTTTAATATTTTTTATTCCACTATAATCTCTCTCTCTCTCTCTCTCTCTCTCTCTCTCTCTCTCTCTCTCTCTCTCTCTCTCTCTCTCTTTCTTTTCTTTTCTTTTCTTTAATTTTTTTTTTGCGACACGATTGTTAATACTTTTTAGTATATGAATTAAATATTTCAGTCAATTTTGCATAATTATACTTTGTAGTGACTCGTAGATAAAAAAAAAAGAAGTAGAAGAAGAAGAAGAAATCTTAAAGGCTGAATACTGGAAAATAAATTAACCTAGGTTTGTGAAGGTGTTGAGATAAGAGAATAGTTCATATATAGTTCTTAATTGGGCAATGAAATAAGTAAATATAGTAAATAATAAATCGTAATTACACCATTCACGTATTATTGATGAGCGCTTTAATTTAAGATGTGAAACAAATAATAAGTATGTGTGTAATTTGATGGAATTTTTAATTTTTTTTAACTCTTTTCCTTTCAACTTTCTTCTTCTTCTTCTTCTTCTTCTTCTCCTTCTCCTTCTCCTTTTTTTTTTTTTTTTTTTACTTTTTTTTTCTTTTTTCATTTTTGTTTATTAGCGAGCAAAGGGCCCCCAGCCCAGGGGGGCCCGGTCAGGAATTCCTGACCAACTTAAATGACCAGTCCGACCCTGCTGTACACCACAACACGGGCTAATTTGTGTTGGACATTTTTAACCTCTCTCTCTCTCTCTCTCTCTCTCTCTCTCTCTCTCTCTCTCTCATAGAAATAATAATTTTGGAATTTATGCTCATTGAATTATATATTGTTATATACATACTATATAATATATATTATTGTTACATACTGTTATGTATTGTTTATTGTTATATACTTCTATAGCACGCTGATATTTCTATCAGATTTTTTTTAAATATTATAAGAACAACAAAATAATAAATAATAGCGAATTATATAATGTAATGTAATTAATTATAATTTATCTATAATCTGACTAAAAAAATTAGCTGTCAAACTTTAAAAAATAAAAAATAATAAAAAAAAATTAATAAGACGTAAAATTAATTCATTATATGTTTTAAAGCTCCATGTTTTAAATTTCTTAATTAAATTTATCAAAACTAAAAATCAGAGTGGTTTATTTAATTTGAGAGTATAAGCATTGGTAATAGCCTGTTAATAGTTATACGTTTGAAGTGAACAATCTGGTGGAACAATCTAATCAACGTAATTGTGAGAGTGAGCAACAAAAGGGGCGCTTGAGGCAATGAATATTAGGGGGGGGGGGAGAGAACAAGGGTGGAGGTGATCAAATTTCATATGTACATGGGGAGATCCGGGCATTTACAAAGAGAGACAAAAAAAATGTAGAGTACGCTGCTTTAAATCTAATATTTGTAGTGACTCTTCCTTCCTTTAGAGATTATAAAAAACGTTTACGTCTTTTTTTTAAAGAATCAAGAATTTAGCCATTAAATAATAAAGAACTCATCAAAGACTTTGTATATAATTTTACTTTGTTATTAATATAGTATATATGTTTTTATTAATTGATTGATTTTACTATTCACCTTAAACATTAAACAAACTACAAACATTAAGTAAAAAAAAAAAAAAAGTTAACTGCTATAACGGCAAAACCACCTATATAATATTCTTGCTTTTAATTATTAGTGTTACTATAAATAATTATCCGCGTATACCAATAATTTATATTATAATCATATAACTGAAATAATACCCGTCATTTCAAATAATACCTCTGGCCACACATCAGATTCACCACTTCAACTTCTGCATTTAGCATCCTTGATATTATTATACTATTTATGCTTTTTAAAATAAGCATAGCACTTTAATATAGACGAAACTATAATATCCTGTAGCTTATGCAACAATGTGGACACAAAATAAAATGCAGGCTCTTATAGCGACTATGAGAATTTCCAGATTTTCACGTTTGCATCTATATTTGAAAAGTAAAATCTATTTGTTTGTAGTATATATTTTATTTTTTATTATTATTTTTATTTATTATTTTTTTATTATTATTATTTTTACAATCAGTGGCATAAATGCATGATACTGACAAAGTGAGACCACTTATTATTAATTACCATGCTGCAAGGCAATATGATCTGTATTTTCATGAATAGCACAATAAGGACCAATGTCTTTGTGGTAAAATAAGTGATGTATCATTAATTAACTGGTTGTTATAATATTATTCAGCAATGTCTTACGTTGTCTGAAAATTGTATGGCTTGTCTTAAGGAGGCCAATAAATTGATTTGATTAAGTTTTGAAGAATTCGTCAATAAATACTACAAATTTGTGTTAATAATTTTATTATCAAAAATTTTTATTCCAATATTTTATTTTACTTTATTTATTTTGCATGTCATATATACAAGATTCTGATTGAAAAAAATTAATAAATCACTATTTGAACCAAAAGTTAAGAACGAAATTTCTGAAAGATTTTATTTAAATGTTTTATTAAAATTTCAATATCGTGAATTTTTATTTACAAAGAAACAAAGAAATCATGACTTCATATTATTGCATCAAATTTTTATTTTTACTATCATTCTTAAAATTTTCAAAAACTCATGATGGTTTTGCAATTCTTATTTTGACGTAAAATTTTATGCATAGGGGAATAATTTTATATGCTCTATATGAGTAAAAAGATCAGTCATTTCTGTTTAAATTTCGGACCATGTTGCTCTGTGAGTTCAACCATATAATGTATGTGTGGTGTATGCTAGTATCAAACACCGGAATTGGCCTAAACTCGGTGATTTTGCTCTTTTCGGCTATTGCATTGTTTGGGCGTTATGAAACACCATATTTTGGTTACAAAAAACTTTGCTCATTTCTATACTAATGAACTTTTCGTAACATTATATTTACTTATACGGTATAAGTAAATATAATAATTAGTATAGTTATTAGTTACTATTTTTTTTATAATGATAAGTTTTTTAAAATAATAATTATAATTAATTCGTAATTATTAATTAATTATTATATTAATTATTTATGTATATATATAATTTTTTACGTGTGGTTTTGATTAAAATTGCCAAACTATGAAAAACTTGAAATCACCGGGTTTTGGTTAATTTCAGTCCAGTCCTATATATTATTATAACGAATATTATTGTACTATAAAAATATGGTTCAACCATGCTGGGTTCAACTTATAAAATTAATGAAATGAGATGGTTCTCTATGTTATAAAATGATATTATTTTTATGATAAGTATAGTATACGCAAAAGAAAAAAAAATTATATATTCAATGACTTCTGATAAAAATGATGATCGTATGTTTGGTGATGTAATAAGAGTATAAATAATATATCTCCATATAGCATAAATAAAATTTTAAGCCTATATATAGACATGTTTATCGCAATTTTTTAACATTGTTCCGACCGTGCAGAATTTTTTTTTTTTTTTTTATAGACGCCTTAAATGTTATTATTTATATATAGCATCAATGTTTCTCAATTGCAACAGCATTAATAATTATGCTAACATAATATTTATGGCATAATATATATGTAATTTAAGTGTATATGTATTTATATAAATAATTCATAAGGATTTTTTTTCCTGCGGAAATGAGCTATTTTTAATAAAAATTTGTATTTTTTATACCGTGAAATAATCAAACGAAATTTTCTTTCATATAATTCAATTATCTTATTAGAGCTTAATAGTTATACTTGTTAAAGTAAAATATATAGTGACTATATTTCGATAAAGCAAAGTTACTGATATATCGAAAGTATAGAATATTGAAATGCCTATAATTATACCAATATATGGCCGGGACCAACAGTTCAAATTACGTCATGCAAAACGTTTATTATAAATCAGATTTAAACTTAATTTTAAAACTGCGTATAAAAATTAACATATTTATATCAAGAATAATTTACCTGAACACGTGATTCTGGAAGGCTGATTTTGAGCGCAACTTCTTCTCTCATGAAAATGTCAGGGTACCGAGTCTTGGCAAACAGCGCCTCGAGGACATCAAGTTGAGCACGCGTGAAGGTGGTTCTCTCTCTCCGCTGTTTTCGAGGGTTACCTGGGCCCCACACCTCTAGTCATACAATTGAGTCACTCTTGGCTTATATATGTCATTTTGGAATGACTTACCTGTTCCTGGATATCCCATAGAAGCATGTAAAGGGTCGTGGTGCATGGTGCTCATGCCAAGACCCGCTAGTCCATTTACTGCATATCCTGAAGATTTGAGGTAGCTGGCCATTCCGGAGGGCGTGCCACCAGTACCACCGCACGCGCTGCTGAATGCAGGAAATGCCAGCTCCGCCTCGGGGTTGCACCTGCCAAATTTAATTAACTTGTTAAGAAAAATGGATGAGAGTAAATAATATACTGATGCTAAAGCTTATATATAAAAACTCTATTGATTTCACTGATGTAACACAATTTTTACCGTAAGGGATTTTATCAATTAAGACTTTTCCACATAGAAGTTTAACAATGGTTATAGTACCGTACATTCATGTCATGTCAGATACATATATGTCATATAGATGTGTATGTTTTTCAGCGTATATATATGTGAAAGGAGTGTTGTTTGACAAACTGAACGGTTTCTTGTGACAGTACATGTAGAAAGATTGTATTTATTTCCAAATAAAGCGGCAATTTTTTGGTATATTGTTAAAGTAAACTATGGCCACTTGCAATTAGCCTGAGCATTCGTGCGTATCGGGGGACACCTGCTTTTGGTGCTTTTACACCCTCTCTCCGCTCAGGTAGACACTCTGGCTCCTTCAATGAAGGATATTGATGCATCCGCACGCATCAAGATTTTTGTAAAGATTTTTTTGTACTCAGACTTTGCCGACAACACTCATATTATACAATGCAACAATATAGCCGTATATCGCTTTTTGTACATATTTTATATATTTTTTTTCCTAAGAAAAATTTTGAGAATGTAAAAACTAAATTAAAATTCCAAATTCAATTTTTTTTATTATTATATTATTGATAAAAGAACAATGAAACCGCCTGGTTCCTATTGAGCGTATCTCTTCTCTCTCTCTCTCTCTCTCTCTCTCTCTCTCTCTCTCTCTCTCTCTCTCTCTCTCTCTCTAGTTAAAAGGCAATCATTAAAATAATAAAAAAGAAAAGAACATGCAGCCGGCGCCCCTCATGTTCTGCATGTAAATATTTGCACCCGCCCCCCCATTGGTATCAACAAGTGCGCATTGTTGGGTGGAGGCCGCCAAGTGCTCTCGAGTTTCGGTGACGTCACAAATAGGGAGACGATACAATATCTCAATCACCCGCGCTCCAATGACTCCCGATTTCACGCTCTCTTGAAGCTCCTGTTTCACAGCTTATACACAAAACTTGATAAAAAAAGATATCTTAAGTGATTCTCAATAAATCATACACTGGAAAAAGCATTATCCTAATATTACACTTGATTTGATTTTTTTTCCTTTCTTATATAATACTGATTTTTTTTCTTTTATTTATTTTTTTCTATTTTTTATATATTTTTACTCTTTGTTGAAGTATATATATAATTTAAATTATAGCATAATACCACACACAAACACACACACACACACACACACACACACACACACACACACACACACACACACACACACACACACACAAGACAAACATATATACATAATTTAAATGTCACTCACTGCAGTATACATAACATTCAAAGAATTCATCGTTTGAACGTTTGCTTCAATCATGTTCCTATGTGTACGCAGTATACGCACAGTACAGTACATATATTATCATTAATATATAATTGTTATAATGAATCAGATGCAAAAGCAGACATTCGAGATATGCTGTAAGTGTAATTTTTCCGTACTAAGCAGGTGAGAAATGAATCAGCAGCAAAAGTTGATGTCTGCTTGTGCATCTGATGCTTTTATATATTTCGGTATCAAAAAGTTATATAGCAATGTAAAAGCTATACGTATACATATAACAATCAAATTTATTTGGATACTTTCGTTAATTAAGTACTTGAGAGAAAATATAATACACTATATAGTAATAATCTCTCTCTCTCTCTCTCTCTCTCTCTCTCTCTCTCTCTCTCTCTCTCTCTCTCTCTCTCTCTCTCTCTCTCTCTCTCGTTATCTCTCAAATGTTGTAAAGCGAGCAAAGTATATTTTGCAGTTCTCATGACGATGAGACAATAAAGTTGGATAAAGTTTTGGTTAAATGTAGAGAAACTCTCATCTTTATTTGTATTCATTAGCTACAAGCAGGCGCGTGCATGTAAGTTGATGCTAGTTATAAAGGGAATAATATTAGGGAGATAAAGAGAAAGAGAGGGTGGTTTGTATATATTGCAGCTAGGGGTGCAGCCATGAGGCCAGGCAGTCTGACTGAGTACTCGCTAATAGCGGTAAGCTGGCATATAGCATTATTATTATTATTTCTTCTTATTCTCCTCGCATCAGTTGTCAACACGCGCCTGCTTCGTGTATATACCATGCAAGATACTAACACAGATATCATAGAAATGATTGTAACTATCACTCCAATTTAGACTGTATATTTTATATATACATACGATGCTATATAGTCTAATGATGTAATTATATCAGCAATATTTTTCTGTTTTATTAAGATAACAGTATAGAAACTTACAATTAAAATATGAAATGTTAAAAAATGAGGCAGACGATGAAGAGAAAAAAAAGTATACAGAAGAAAGGTCCGTGGAAAAAAGGGCTTCGAATAAAAGATTCTATACCTGTGCGCAGTTCGCTATAACACGCTATACATGTGCGCAAAGGCATGTCCTTTTATTCGAGGACCTTCTTTCGCAGACATATTCAAATAATAAAGAAAGAAAGTACAAACAGGCCTTCGATAAAGCTGACACAATTTCCTATAAACTATAATTATTTAAATCTTTACTCGTTTAAAATAAAATAACCCCTTTTTTTCCGAGTCTTGCAAATTTTTTTTATATTTTGATGAAAATATAATTTAACTCATTTACAAATTACAAAATAGTATTTTGATGTTACTGTTTTTACTGTATAAGTATTTTGACTATTTTGTAAAGGAAATATATAATAGAGAAAACTCGAAAATAACTCATGCGTGTGTGTTGCGGGCAGATCAGCTTCAAAAGTGCAGGGGCAAGACGCCATTTTTTTTTTTTTTTTTAGCATTAATAAATATAACAGTATAATTGAATTGAACCTTTTTACTTTAATTTTACAAAATATTGCTAATATAGACATCCTATTATATAGATGATGGTAGCTATATTATATAAAATTTTAGATGCTCTCTCTCTCTCTCTCTCTCTCTCTCTCCTCAAATCAAACTTCTTAGATCTTTCCAGAAAAATAATAAAGTACGCAATTTTTCGAGACGAGTTATTATTTCATTTGTCAAGCATGTCAAGTTCTCTCATGAAGTATATTGTTATATATAAAAAGTTAAGAGCGAGCAAGTGTAACGTACTTCTATATTATAGCAGCAGCAGAGGGCTTGGTTTGCGGTGATAGCACACTATAACATAGACACATAGACAAGCGTACAGCCTCTTGGGAAAGCGCGATAAGAGGCATGCCGCTCATGAGGGGGTGGCGGAGAGTGGTCTCGAATGTCCAGTCGAGCGTGTGCCCAACAATCCGCGTGCCACAACAATGGGACTCCCCTGTAAGCACGCAATCAGCGCCCACCACCCCTTAACTGCCACGTGAACGGAGCACCCCCGTTCCATTCACAATACCAGTCTTTTATTTCTATATATAATATGATAGAGTTTGAGATTTCATGAGGTTTTATCCAAATAATAAACCTTTCTTTAAATCACCCTTACCCATTATATGCCGAATATATATATATATATAAGTATAATATAACCTGTGTTATTTATATAAAATAATTATTTACATTGTCATAATTATTTACATTATTTACAAAATCGGCTACGTTAACAAATCTAAAAAAAAAAAAAAAAAAAAAAAAAAACTCAGAATACTGAAAAAAAGTTGGAATGTCAAAAAAGGGTGAAAATTTTAATAAAACTAGAGATTTATTTTTGTACTTCAAAATATTGCCAATTAATGAATTATTAAAATTTATATTAGAAAATTAGTATTGTGCAGAACATGCATGCGGTAAACCTTGAGTGCATGAACATAAGAAGAGAATAGCATGCAGATAGTACCAAAAGTGATAAATAGATTTACAGAGAGAACAAGAAGATATTTACCAAAAAGACTTTGGAATGAAATTCCTTTGAAATTAAAAAATTAAGTTGAAAAAATATTGTAAAAAAAGAATTAAACTTTATTTTAAATGAATTCAATATAAAAAAGTAGAAAATGATAAACTAAATGGAGTTATTTTAATGTTTGTTTTTATTTTAATTACAAAAAAGTGTGAAATGTGCGAATCAAAAAAATATATCATGTTTTGATTTTTTTTTCTTGTAAAATTAAATTGTAACGATCAATTAAACCAACTGATCAGGCTACGCCTTGGTTTGGAAAAATGTATAAAAATGAAATACAAATAAAATAAAATGTACATAAATGTTGCAAAATAAATTATATGTTGTGTTAGTAAGCAATTTTAATATATCAAAATTAATGCTATCAATCAGAATTTATATAGATTTATATAACATTTTTATAAACTTTCATAAATTTTATTTTTAGCTCAAACATAATTTAGCATTCTTATTCTGTAGTTATAGTCATTGTTATAGAGCGTATATATAATAGAAAATTAGGAATTTGCAGATTTCCAGAATAGCTATTTTTTCTTTTAGTTTTTTTATTTGTAAGCGTATGCGTATATGGATGATAAGTCTGTCCAAAGATATATACATGATTGACCAGCAATATGTGCAATCCCTTTTTTCTCAAGTTTTATATTTTTTGTTAATGATCGAAATTAGGGAAGAATTATTTTACTTACCCACCGGCGAGGCTGTTGGGCCACATGGGATGTTGACACAAAGGGTGCTATCTGAAACACATAAATATTTTACCAATGAATAATAAAGCTACATTGATTACATTTTAATCACATAACAAAAAAAAAAAAAAAAAACATCAATATACTTGCAAGTTAGTTTTCTATAATATAGTTTTAATTTCGGAAGTCTTGTTCGAATGACAATTATTATTTCAAAATGCAAAACTATGATATCACATTTATTTTCAATCTTTCATATGTTATGATTTCTCACAAACTCTTAAATCTGTACGGGACAACTTTTGTGGTAACAAAAATTAAATATGTGTCATAAATTCATATTTCACTGTCAATCTTATTATTCGTCACGTGTGAGTGTATTATATATATTATTTATATATATATATATATATATATATATATATATATATATATAATATATATATATATATATATATATATAATATATATATATATATAACATATATAATGATATAATAAAATATATCATATAATTCATCCACAAAAAGTGCAGTCCTGCAGTGTAAACATTGTTTACAATCAGAATTTATAGAGAATACAATAGAATAGAGGGGGTTGGGGGTAGCTATATGATATTTGCGTTGCTGGGGGGTACAATTGCGCTGGAACATAAAATATAAAAAAAGGCCGTTATATTTGCTATAAGGCTGTAGCGTGCACAGGATAATCACCGTGTAATACCTCAGTGCTGAAAAGAGTTTTCGTGTTATTTCCAACGCGCCTCTGCAAATATTCTCACAAAACTATACAAGCTAAACTTTGGTTTCCTATTATCCTGTTATAGGCGTGAACATTGCATTTTATATTTTATAGGATATATATGTATAATGTTGACTTTAGCTTTAGTGAGGTTGCTCTTGTTATATGCCTTTAGCTTCTTTTTTTTTTTTTTTTTTTTTTTTTTTTTTTATCCCTTGTAAAAAGACAATCTTAAACTTTAAACAGGATATCATTTATAATATTTATAACTTTATTGACATTTATGTTCATATAAAAAATTATCACATGTAATTATTGTATATGAGGTACACGTGTTAAATCATTATGCTATTTTTTTACTATATAAATTCATGGAAATAAAACTTTTATGTATAGTATTATTAGTTATTATAAGGTGTATAACTTATATACATAAAATTATTAACACCTATGAATTATAAATAAATCAAAATAGATTGCATTAATATCAGCACATTATGGGAGGTCCAGAAAAAGATATTATTGTAAATATATTAAAAAATATATTTATTACATATCAGCTACATAATATTATTATTTAAGTGAAAGTAAAATGTTTAAATGACATAAAATGTCTATCTCCATATGAATATAGTGTAATTCCTTCGTGAACAAAGAGAAGTGTTTATATATATTCAAATTCCACTCATGACATAATTAATTGATGAACATCATATAATATAGATTGTCTTAGTTGGACGTCAGCATTTAAGTTGGGTAAAAAATTATTTATAACTTTAAATTTTGTTTTTATGGTTTTCATAATATACCAAATCATAAATCCGCTTTTGTATATGCAATCACATTTTGCACCATGCAATTTTTTTCTTATACATTTATATACGTCAATATATAGATATTATATATATATATATATATATATATATATATATATATATATATATATATATATATATATATATATATATATATATATATATATATATATATATATATATATATATATATATATATATGGGGAATTGGAAGACTGAAATATTAATAAAATTTTATATATGACACTAATTTTTTCCTCACCAGGAATGCTGAGTTATATGCTCTGCTCCCTGCTGGCTATCAGCAGTTGTATAGTTTGTTTGTTTTTCTCTATACTCAAAGCTATAAAGTTCGTGCAGAAGTTTTTCATAAAGTTTGTGATGCACTTGTTCGTATTGTTCTGTGCTTGCCAATACTTTATAAGAGTGACTACAGACATATAACAAAGCCATATTCAAGTATATATATGCCAGCAAAGAACGAGAAGGGCGGGACTGCCAGTTGTCGGCCCTCAGCCCGGGGCCTGATCGATATTTTATATACCCGGAGCAAAAGCAGCTACAAAAAATAAAAAATATATATATTTGCAACTCAATGCACTTTTAAGATATATTTTTTTGTTCTCGTCTTCAAATGTGAATGCTGTTATATTGAAGTCATTTCTTTTAGAGTAAATAATCCATATAACATTAAAAAATATTATATAATATATATAAAAAAAAAAAAAAAGTATCAAAGAAACGGAGGGAGAATCACTGCTCTTAATATTATATTGTATATGCCCTGTTGAGTACTCAAAATGCTGGAATCAATAATTTTAGGTATTTCGTATTTGATATTAATTTCTTTATGTATACCTATAGCAGATGGCTTGTTTCAGTTTTTAAAGCTATATAGCTATATAATATATATATATATATATTATATATATATATATATATATATATATATATATATATATATATATATATATATATATATATATATTTAACAAAAAAAGTTATATTTTTTCATTTCATAGCAATGAATCAATGACTGTATTATTTAATCAACTAGAATTTTCACATATAGGGAAGCATATGTGAAATTGAGTCCACGGGGTACAATAGGACATTTTAGCTTAAATAAAAATTTTACTCTTTATACTGTCTTTCCCTGCATAGGTATATGTTCTTCTTTTTTTTTCTTTTTTTTTTTAATTTTTAACGTCGCCTTTATCTTATCAATGAAATACTAATCTAATAATTAAAATTAAAAATATATATATTTATCGATATGTGGAAAACGGTACCTCAATTGTTCAATTGTAACAATATTAGTATCTTGGGTAAGTATGCCCCAATGTCAATGGACTTAACAAAAACAAAGTTGAAAAAAGTTAGGAAAAAGTTATCATAAAAACTTTTCAAGCTAATTTAATTTAAAAATAAGCTTTCTGGCTGCTCTATGTTTTTAGAATTTGAAAATTTTTAAGCAGAGCGTATAGCTTTATAATACAATAAAAATATATATTAGCATACTTATATATAAGGGTAAGATTAAGTGATATTTTTTCAGGGCAAACTGATATATATTTAAATACATATCCTCTTTATTTTTCATTTGACCAAAGAGAAATTATTATTATAATATACTTATTTAAGTTATTTATTACATTATTTTTTGCATGAATTTTTGCATGATATGCATATAGATGCAGGATATGATAATATAATATCCTACACACAAAAACATATCCGAAAAGGCCAAAAATGCCACATAATTTTGTGTTCTTGTTGTGGATTGTGCATGGATATACATTAATACTTTTCGGAGTAAAATAGAGGGCATCTATATAAAGTGACCAACACTTTTAATGCTTCTAAAAATTATTGGAACTTATACCATTGGAGATTTAAGTGTGGTTCATATGGCCCATTTTTGCAATATAATATTTATAAATACTGGCCAAAAAACAGACGTAAGTTATACAATAAAGACACGACATCTTTTAATTCGTGTACTAGGGCGCGGGCTTATTTGCGTTAGTATACCAATGTACTTAAATTTAGCACATCATTTTTTTTTCGTATGCTTAAGTTAAGTATACTGATACTCATATATCATATAGTAGATTGTACGGGCATTTTTAATATCTAAATCAAAGATATTTTTAAAATTTGTAAATGTTATTGATTACATATAGCCATAAAAAAAGAACATGCATATTTAGTGTGATATTATTTATATATTTAAAAGTTTAAGATTAAGTATATAATGAAACATTGGTTCATAAAGAGCATCGTATTATGCCCCAACATCTTCTTAAGCAAATTTACTCCAGAGTCCGGTATATAATGGATCTTATTGCATAGCATAGCAACAATTGCCATTCTACAGGCTCACGTCAGTAAAATATTATTGATAGTAAAAATTTTGTTTACCAGTATAATATGTGTATTTATAACTTTTTAGAGTGTGTAATTTTCTTATGCTTATATTTGAATGCTTCATATTTGAATTATAACTAATATCATTCATTAAAAGTATTATAAAATATATTTCAAATAATAATAATCCTTTGTAACTGCATTTTGATGTTTATCGGATTATTCGGATTACTATACTATTTTAATGTTATACCGCATGATAATTTTATTATATGTAAAACTGCAGGTCCTCCGCTGAATAATTGAGTATGAATGGACTCACCTTTTTACTATATAGTTTCCGGTTTGAATGCGCGGCAAATTGCAGCACATTTAAAAATAGATCTAATGTTAGATCGAAACAGAAAGCAAGGTATAGAACAAATATTCCAGTTTGATGAACAATGAGACTTACCTATGAGAATGAATGTTTGTTTCTATATACATACTTTGTCTTCATTTTAAAGCTCTTCTATATATTTTTAAAGTATATAACACTGCACTTTGCCGCGCGTCGCACCGGAACATATATTGAAGTAAGCTGCCCCGCCTATACACTCATTCAGAAAAGTGCCTGCGTATATCGTATATGATAAAATTCTTTACTGTATATAGTTTTTTTTTTATAACATACTTTATATTTGCATTTTATATAAATTTATATAAATTTTTTGTGATTATTAGTTAAGGTCTTATATATATTTTTTTTCTCCTTGCCAGTCTTTTCAATTGTTTGTTTATTATTTTGGTTGACAATGACTGAGGTATTCTATAATACATTTTATACATTATATATAAGTACATAATATACATATAATATATATAAGCTCAAAGTCAATTAGATAATCGCATACATCACGATGCAGTGGTCAGTATCAGGTTTAACCAAAGAACTGTTGATCTGGAATATATATCACTTTTATAACTTAAATTTCAATACTTAAAGCCATAGACCAAATAAAATAACATGAGCTTTTTAATGAATAAATACGAAATGGGATCTTCAAAACTCAGAAACATGCAAAAATTAGTATGATATGTGTTGTGCGGGCTGCATAAATCGAATTTTCTGATCACTGCTACGGGGCTACAGTTAGTTTTTGAGACAAAAACTAAAATTATATATTATGAAAATTCCATCAATTGTTTTGTGATATAAATGCTTATGTTTTTCTCTGGTCTATTCCTTTAAAGTGTCGAATTTTTTTTGCGCGCACTATACCTATATTAATAAAATATTAATTAATTGTAATAATTAATTTCACTAACAATAACATATAATATAAAATATAATAGATAGACAATAATATATAGACATTAAAAGCTATCATATTAAATGACTTTGATGCTATATCCAATGTATACATTTAATAAGTGAAATTTTGTTGTTACGTTTGTTATAGTATATATTTATATTATATTATGCTGTATTTTCCTATAAAGAATTCTATTCATACTCTATGCGATGTATTATTTAATAAACTATATGCATATTATGCATATATATATATATATATATATATATATATATATATATATATATATAAATGTTAAAATCATATGTTATTGCAAAATTAAGTTGTGGTTGAAATATGCTTGTGAATATATATTAAAACAAATTACTAAAACATATTAGAAATGCATATTTTATTTATGTTTAAAATTATCTATTATATATGTAATGTGAAATATATTATTATAGAATTTGACGAGACGCATGTAGTGTAACATATTATATTGATGTGATGTTATTGTGAGCTACCAATGTCTAATAAAACATATATGCTTAAATTTTATGGAACGTTTTACGTTATATATACATAAGTTTTATAAAAGTACTGTTCGAATAGTTTTAGAGGAAAAATTCGAAGTCAAGTGGTTTGATTATATTACATAATAAGGTATTATAAATGCAACGTTTTACGTAATGGCATTATATTATACTTTGAAAAATTGAATTGTATGTTGTAAACATATTATTATATGATAAAGAGAGGGTGATTTAACTGCGTGTATATATATATATATATATATATATATATATATATATATATATAGACTCGAATTTCAAAATTATACTCTCAATAGATATACGATACATGAATCAAATTTCTCTGCTAGTATAATCACAGCTTTTTTTATTGTTATTATTCTTTGTTGCGGAGATGAGTAATTTAAATATAGTGTGTATGGAACGGCACGTGCGCAGGACGGTCCCTCAGCGATTGGACCCACCTTCTGCCGGCATCACGTAACCCGAGTAACCGCTTTATCAAAACTCAACAAAAAAATAATCACACAAAAAAATGAATAAACAATATCGCCGTAATTAATATTTAGATTAAAGTGAAATTATAAACTCAGAATTTTTTTTTTTCGAAAATAACGGAAATCAAAATAATAAAATTATGAGCCAAGAACTAAACATTTTCAGCTGCTGAACTTAATTTTATTAAGAGTATTTTTCCTTGTTTTTTTTTTTTTTTTTTTTTTTTTCTATATAATAAACAAGATTATGATAGTTACACAAAATTGCAATAAAATCTCTTTCATTCTAATAGATTCTAAGTTGAATACAAATTAGCCCTATATATAAAATTCTTTTGGTGAAGCCTTGTGACCTTGTGACGATATCAAAATAATGACATGCATTTTCCATATATGCACATTTATTTGATATTATACTTATTATAAAACAATATCCATATATATATATATATATATATATATATATATATATTTTATATATATATATATATATATATATATATATATATATATATATATATATATATATATATATGTATATATATATAATATACTGTATCCATTTATTTACATATTTTATATTGTAGATATATATATACGATAATTTATTTTCCATGTGTTTATTTACGAGGGAGACACAGTTTAGTTTTTTTTTATGCAGCTCTTTATTAGCATGAACTGCGAATTGAAAACTGCATTGAATGCAAATTATCTGCGTTGTTTATATCGGCATGCTTCCATGTAATTATTATTATTGCATTCTTTGCGACTATTTTATTTAATACCCGTATATTATTTTTATAGCAATTAATCTGCGATGTGATAACATAATATACCAAATTAGATAACAATACGATCTCTACTATTTTGTTAACATAAATTGGATCTCTAAGTGGCTTAACAAACAAGTATATATAATTTGTCAATAAAGTTAACTATATATACACCATAGTTTAAAGTGGAACATAAGGTATATAATATTATTATACTCATTGTCCCTTTATACAAGTTAGTCTTATTATATGAATAAAGAATAAAATGAGTAATAATGGATCGCGTCTTAACTGCTGAGTGGACATCAATTTATTAGTTTATATAATGCCTCGAAATCATCATTTAATTTAATGTTTCAAGAATTAATTGATGCAGTTTGTATTTGACGTTAAATAAATTAAATGCATTAATATATAATATATATATATATATGTATGTATATATATATATATATATATATATATATATATATATATATATATATATATATATATATATATATATATATATATATATGGTTTATAATTTTTATAATAAAGGATATTAGTTTTTTATTTTAAAACCTGACCGTTTGACTTTTTTTTTTTTTTTTTTTTTTTTTTTTTACCCTCAATTCAGGAGATAATCAACACCGCATGCACTTGAGTGTTTGGTCCTTTTGCACCTTCTATACTACGTATTCCTCACTCGTCATGTCTCACAATAATGTAATATTATGTATCATTGTATTTTTATATGTTCTGCAGGGTGCAAATAAATAAAGAAAGGGTATATAACTTAAAAATTTTTTTTTAATGCAAACCCAAAATATAACTGAAATTAATCAGCATATAGAACGTTTAATTTAACTCAATAACTTTGTGTCCTATATATTATTTTTTTATTTGTGTTGTCTTTTTCTTTTCAATTATATATAATATATATATAAAGCATTTATAGTTTTTTTAAAATTAATTGGTCTGCATTTAGAGAGAGAGAGAGAGAGAGAGAGAGAGAGAGAGAGAGAGAGAGAGAGAGAAAAGAAGGACTGATGAGGTTATGTCTTCCCATTGGGATTGTTTTCATTTTTTTTCTTGAAGTCCCCAGGGTTTATAATATATATATAGAGTTCGCCGGGTCCAAATCCTGTCTGCCCCCATAAAGTTCCCGCGGGACCACCCCCTTTATTCGTTTTATTCTCTGTACCAAACTCGCTTGGCCAAGCAGAAAAATACATCATTGCATACTTTCCCCCCAGTTTTGTGTTGTTTGTACCACCATTTGGCCCATAGAGTTATTACCACGTATCGAATTTCATCAAACCCACCACACACGGTCCACACAGTGTAATTATTTATTGATGAGTAAATTGCTTTTATGCTGTGATACACACATATAAAAGAGTAAAATATTAAAAATACAAATTTGTTTTATGTTTTATATATTAATAAAATATTAACAATATTGCAATATTATATTATATACTAAAAATAAAACGATTCATTATATAAACGTTCATTTTTTTATATATATAATTTTTTTTTATAATATAGTTTGTTTTTTTTTTGACCGCGCATGAGCGCGTGATTTACTTTGATATTTTGATTGGTAATATGTTTTTCAAAATTGAATCTTTTATAAGACTGAAAATGAGGTACATATACTGCGATGATTTGACTACATTTTGAAACAAAGCCCCCCCTCCCTTCCTCTTTTTTGCACAGAGAAAATTTAAAATCTAAAGAATCTTGAAATATACATATACAGTATATATATATAGTTTTTTTTTTATTATTATTTCTTTATTGAATTTTATATGCCAATATACATATAAGGCTCTTATGTTAAATTTCAAGTTTTTGTTTTGACTCCCTTTTATCTGCATGTTCCGGTTTTTGAAATTTATTTTATAATATATAATGTTACCAATTTGACTTCCATGACATGACATAAAAAGTAGTATATAGTTATACATAGTATAGTTTTTTTTTTTTGTTTTTTTTTGTTGTTTTTTTTAGAAATGCGAAACCTTAAGGACAACCCTTAAAGTTTGATTACGTATGAATTTATAGATAGACGCAGTACCACACCATGCATAATATATATAATAACTACTTTATATACAATGCATTATATATACACATGCATAAATGCACTGCATGAATATATTGGCTGCGCATATACGTTTGTTTATTTACATCAGAAGTGCAATATAATATATACACGTGTTTCGCACTATTGTTGTGAAGTTAAAATAATTTGGAAAAATGAGAAAGCATGTTATAATTTCTAAATATATATTTTTAGCATACATATGTATACATATAAACCAACTGCTACATATGTATATTGAATACAAACAACAATAACGCGGAAATTCAATTAAAACTTTTGAGGTTGAAAAGTTTTGATTTTGTATATTATTTCACGCAAGTCTCTGTATGTGCTATTTTAAAATGCTATAATATTGATGCTGATATGGTAAATCATATATATGCGATATAGTGATATGGCGTGCAGTCAAGTCTATATAATATATTTATAGATTATCGTTTTCATATATTTGTTTAAATTTATAATTTGTTTCCTCTCTCTTTTTCTTTCTCTCCCACGGTAATAATAACAAGCACTCTATATACATTGATATAAAAAACTTCATAGCTGTTATTTTAAAGTAAACCAATTTGCGTTCTCGTGTTTCTCGATGGCACACGCTCGCTTATGCCGAGTGAGAAAGAAGGGTGTAAGTGTCAGCATCACGTTTCGTCAATGATTGCTCAGTCAATAACTCTCTCTGTATCATCACATTGCAAGGCAGGCAGGCAGAGAGGGTTGGGGTGGGTGAGAAACTATAAGGAAGGAAGAGTTTATTGCATTAGTCCTCACTTAAAAGAGCCGTGGGCATCTCCGAGTGGCGGGGGTGCATATTGATGATGATTGCATTGCAGAGCGCGGGGTGTTGTTTAGAAAAGAACGTGTGCCTTCCATTTAGTTGGGCAAACACTTTTCGGGATCACACTTGACAAAATAACTTTCCATATATAAATAAATAAGTAAATAAAATATCATCATTTATGCATCAGTGTTATTTTTACAATAATGGCTAT
The DNA here is from genome assembly GCA_949318235.1 of Ecdyonurus torrentis. Taxonomy (NCBI): domain Eukaryota; kingdom Metazoa; phylum Arthropoda; class Insecta; order Ephemeroptera; family Heptageniidae; genus Ecdyonurus; species Ecdyonurus torrentis. Next base: position 46,222,318 of record OX439128.1, on the reverse strand, counting down.
ATAAAACTATAGTTCGATATATTAAATATATAATTATTTTTTTATATAACCAAAAAGGTATGGTATATGCATTATTTATTATTTTTTACTTTTTCTTTTAATTCTTATAATTATACTATACCGCTGTAATTATTATTTTTAAATATATTAATTAAATGCATGATGCATATAAATCGTATGGAAAATCTATGTAGCATCTTTGCATATGTATATTAGTTATTAGATGCATCATGAAAAAAGTTCGCATAGCAATACTACAAAATGTGTATATATTATATAATATATGAATTCATTAAAAATACTATATGTATATTTATGATACTCAAATAACAAAATGTAAATTCAACTAAGTTAAGAAAAAAATATTTAATTTCTACTTCATTTATATAAATGATAATTTTTTTTAATTAATTTATTAATTTTTGTCTACATTATATATAGATGAAGAGTATGCATCAGCTTTATTCTATATAATGATATATCGTTTGATGCAATTATATATACAAAATGCATATATATATACGTATATGTGCATGCGATAGAATCAAAATCATATGATGTAAATATTCATATATAATAATAATAAAGACGTGTTCTTGGAGGTGGGGAGCACATGTTGTTGATATTTTAATTAATTTTAAATTATCAAGAGATACATATTTATCAACAGCGACTATTATATAGTTTCATTTTTTTTATTGTTATTATTTACCTATATAGAGAAAAAAAAAGTATTCATCCACCACTTCTTATAACAACACAAGGAACTTTTAAATTCCACGTGGAATTAAAAACAAACTATATTTTTTTCAAATTTTATAATTTATATATTGACTTAATATATATATATATAAATTAGCTTATGGTTAAAATATAAATCTGTTGCAAATTGGATAATTTACTTTGCACAACATGAAATTTAGGTATTTATAGTTTAGAATGCGAGGGTGACTTCCTTGTGGATAAGTGACATTGCGCGGCTAATTTGTACGTATAAAATTAAATGTTTACAAATTTTTATGCGATGACCTAATATAAATAAAACTTAAATTTGTTAAGTTATAGCTATATTTTTTAACATAATATGATAGTGTTGCACATAAATTCAGCTATATCAAACTTTATCTATATAATACAATAAAAAAATAATTCTATTTATTTCATGTTTATATATCAAATATATAGGGATATTTGTAAATATACGCAGGTAAAGTATATTTGTTTTTAATCAAAATATATTTTAAATGGCAAATATATAACATAAAATGTGATGACCAATTTGATCTGTGCCTTGACCTGCACCAAGAATACTCGATGGTACTTTTGATTCACATAGCTTTATGTATCATCCCGCATGGTATACCGACGTTTCTCTCCCGCACCTCCCCGGGATGTAAAAGCCCCAGCACCGCCCGCGGCACCATATATACTGACGGGCGCGCGCCTCACATTATATGCACCAACGGCACATGAGCCACTTGATGGTTTATTCACACATCATCAATCATGTCTAATGCTACCATTATTAATTAACAACATTTATCATGCTGCCAAAATATTTATAAATTATGTTATGTATTTTATGATAACCTCAAACTTGCATACATTTATTAAAACATTGATTATAATACAACTATAAAAATTAAAAGAAAATAAATACAAAATATTGGGCAGATGTGGAACCACGCACTCCTCGTGCATATGGCATATGCAATGGGACCTTTATTTCTATGTTTTTTCATGAGTTTTTGTCGATAGAAAACACAAGCGTTAGATACGACTATATGCTTGGAAAAAAAAATTTGATGTATCAAAACAAAGAAAAAATACCCACCCCCAAACAATTCATGACCATCAAGGTGGACCTTCTCGACACTTCTATATACTAACACGTTTTAATCCAAACTGTTTCGCACGCTCACATAACACCGATTATCAATACAAATAAATATAAATAAAATAACACGTTGGTAAACAAAAAGCCACGATGTATTGTATCAACACACTTGTTTAAGAAATGGCAAAGGTAATGAGAATGAGTACCACTATTTTACAGTGAGCAATTCGAATGAAACCTGGCGAGCAACTGATTACAAACTTGCGGGCTTGCGTGGACACTGGTCTAACAAAAAAATGATGAGTACCCCCTCACTTTAACTAAGTAGGGGACTTAGCGGATTGCGTACATATCGCGCCAATAAAACTAGCAAAGCTCGTTGCCAGCAGTGCTTCCGTCTTTTGTAGTAATCGTCTTACGTGTCTGAACATTTAAAGCAGATAAAACACAATAAACTCACCTACTAAGCCGGGCAGAGCAGAAATCCCGGGCCGTGAATGCAAGCAAGCCCCAGATAAAACAAGCCTTAAGCCTGTTACAGAGCAGCTTAGAGCGTCTCAAACCGTATTAAATAAGACCACGATTGATCCTTCCCCAATCCCCAACTTTTCAAACACGGCACAAGCCTCTCTCTCTCATAACAGCTAATGGCGGACGCGGAACGGGATGCGCAAAAGTCACGTGCGGCAGGCCTTCAACCAATGAAATTTGGTTTTCATAGGGTCTAGTACCTCCCCTCAGCCTATTGTGTCTCGTTTTGATTGCGGCAGCCGCAACGTTGGATGCGGCAACGGTGAGGGAGGGGTCCTTGGTCATGAGATCGATTGATTGTGCATACCTTCTCCGTCATTATTTCATTCTTTCATGAGCTGGTCATTAAGTTCTCTGGAGTATTAACTCTGGAATGGGACCAAATACACCAATTCAATGGGTCCAGCTGTTCGCCAGCTTAATACCAATAGTCAATGTTTACATTCTCGCCTGCAAGCATTGAAATCTCCAATAATGTGCAGCAAGAGTTGCATACTTTTCAGGGGCCATGCGGGGTTCATGCAGAAGAAGAGATCTTTTGACTTTGGAGTAAATTTTTTGTTACTGAATCATTCCAAAACTCCAAAACTTTACAACTTTTGATAGTATGCTGTACAATAATTAAAATATAAGAAGGAAATATAATCTTCAAATTTTATTTCTTTATACATGCGTAGTTTTAAATCACAATAAGTGAATGAAATATTAATAATAATAATACAAAGTCGTGCCAACAATGAGGGGAAAATGTTATAGGGTATACAATAATATACAAAATATAGTAAAAGCAAATTTTAGACTGTCATTGTCAATGATCATCATCAATAATATGACGTATTCGATTCAAATACAAACTTTCTGATAAGCTCCAAAAGTATATAAAACGATTGCTATGAGTGAATTTAAGAGGGCGTCAATAATGCGTTGCAATGTGAGTTTTTAATACCAATAGTGGGTGATCGATGCTATATACATCCCGCAGAGTGTTTGCTCAAAGTATCGAGAGCGGGCAATTTTGCGTCGTCGCTCGCCACGTGCTCAATAGCCGCATGCAGAGGCAGTGGTAACAGCTAATAGCAGAGTAGAAGCAGGAGCACGCACGTCAGCCGCGTGGAATTACGTACGCTCCGACGATCACGCAATGAGCAAGGATTTGCACCCCCTCCCATCTATCGTCACCACACATTGCAAACACTCAAATATGCCGCGACTTTATTATATATCAAATATATACTATATCATCATTATATACACATAATTAAATACTGACTTCATCGCTACAACGTGAAACAGAGGATATAATAATAATATATATGAATATTTATGCAAATTGTTTAAAAACTTTTATAAAAATTAACTTTAATCATTTCTAATGCACCATCAGTAATGTAGTTTTTGGAAATGTCATTATAATTTATATAATAGCCAATGGCCATCATCATATTAATCATATTTTTTCTTATTTTTTATTAGTATTATTATTGTTTTTTTTTTTTAATATTATCATGAAGTTTTAGTTTCCAATTTGACGATTTTATCACAAATCTAAATATTTGTAATTCTGCACATGCATGTAAAAAAAAAAAAAAAAAAAAAAAAAATTGAAAGTATTATTTTCATAAAATCGTTGAGAATTTAAAATTTAAGAAAAAGCTAATGCACACATTATATTATTATACTTTATATGCACTTCATGCATATATATTTTTTAACAATTTTTATATGTGCCTATAAAAATGTTGGATGAGAGGTTTGTATTGGACACTTTTTTTTTTCCTCTTCACCTTTTGACTTTTGGGTGTATATAATTTCTTTTTTATGTAAATGTGTTAAAATTATTAGTTGCTACAATTAGGAATTATTTTATTTTAATTTAAAATGGATAATTATATATGTTATATGATACTTTCTTGTTGTGTATGTGTGTGTGTGTGTGTGTGTGTATGATGAAGTGAAATTCCATCCTACAATCTTAAAATTAAGAGATTGTAACACATAAAGTTTATGTTCGTGTTTTCCTTTATATTGAGTGGAGAAACGACGTCTATGTATCAAGAGCGAAACCCTGCAATTCCGCGCGATGCTAGCTTGCTTGCTTGCTCGAGGGGTTGCCTATGTTGCAAGGGGGCGAAGCTGAGTTGACACTGCAGTTTCACGTCCGCAAGGCTTACGTCATACCATACAATCAAATTTTATTAAAAAATTTCAATATAAACTTTTTCATTATACTCTCATCTAATATATTTTTCTAAAATATAAGAGTTGTTCTCTATATTAATGCGATCCGATATTTATACATAATTTTATAATTATCAGAAATACATATTTTGCCTATATAATATATATGGAATTATGCATGCAAAAATTAAAATAAATCCTACCTATAAATTATGCTAATTTACATTTTACATAGTGAATGTTGCTATTTTATATATAGATAATTTATTACCTATAAAATTTACTATATATGCTATATTATCCATATAGCATTAATATATAATTATGTTGTTTTGAATAAACATTGCTAAAATCGGGCTATTATATAATTGTAAAATTATATTTGGATTATATAGTCAGTGCAAGAAAGGATCTATTTTTGGAAGAAGCTTATTTTGTTTGGAATTTATTGCTAGAAGTGCACTCGATTTATTATTATTTTTACTGTATGTTACATCTAACATTTAAATATGAAAAAAATATTTTGTATTATACTCCCATAATTATAATATTGTGAATGTTAAGCACCACCTTTGAAGTTTTTTAAATTTGTTGTTTGTGTAATTAATTATATTAATTATTTGTCAATATTGAATATTTTATTGCATTCTATATTCATGTCTTTTACATAAGACAAGTCAATATACAATAAAAACACAACAAAAAAACGTAATAAATTGTACACTCTGCATGATGTGCATCAAAAACAAAAGTGGAACTTTTGTCATCAGCATTTATATTGCTGCTTTTTTTTAACTATATATATATATATATATATATATATATATATATATATATATATAATATATATATATATATATATATATATATATATATATATATATATATATATATATATATATATATATATTATTTCCAAATGTTTAAAGTTTGTCTTACTGATAATCAAAGTATATAAAATTATTATAAAAATATTCCTTTTTTTAAATAATAATAAAGTATATTATAAGTATATGGGAATTTTAAAATAATAAAAGAAAAACATACAATATAATAATTATTATAATACTTATAAATTTCTAAGTAAATAAATTTTGTATTTTTTTACTTCTTGCCGCAAACTTGGGTAAGATGCTCACTGTATATAAGATACAGTTTATTTTTATTTTCCTTTTATATACTTGGTGTCTTGGTTGTTATTAAAGAGAAAAAGAAGATGGGGGGCTCAGGTGTCCACGAAGTTGTCGTCTTTCTAAGCCTTGCTTGTTGCCTGCATCACGCGGCTTACGTTCTTTCTGAGCGCGACGATGGCGATGGACAAGTAAAGCAAGGGGAGGAGAAAACGTAGAGTGCTTTTCTTGATCTTACATCCTCCTTTTTCTCACTGTACCTGCTGATGCTGTTGTTTGGAACACTTTCGACGCCCGCACTAAGCTCCTTTCTGTAACAAGTAGACCATGTTTTCTCCCATCTTTTTTACTTTATTTTCTCGCTTGCTCGAGCTCATTGCATTTTCAAAAGAAGCCCTATACACAGAGTATTATAGTTATTCTCCAAAATGTATCTATTTTTCCCACCGCAAAGCCTATAACTGCATGGTTCAATCTTGATCAAATCTATCCCACATATTATAGCTCTTGGTTGTTATGTGTTTGCGTGTATTATTGAAGTTGTATTATTATCTTTCCCACGCAACAAAGAAAAAAAAAAGAAGAAAAAGAAGAGAGAAAAAGTATATAGAAGAAGAAGACGAAGGAGAAGAAAGAATTCATTGTGAGCCAATCAGCTCTAGGAAAGGAAGGATAGAATTATAAACTTCATAAATTTTAAATCGAGCAATTAAGAAAATAATGTAAAATATTTCTATATGTTCCAATGTGCTATTTCTCCATATCCATATGTTTATCAATATTCAGCTAAAAAAATCCTCTCTCTTAAATAATAAGACAGAGTATATATCATATTTAGATTTCATAGATTGCATTCTAAACCTTTCCACATTTGAATAATATAATATGAACTTTAAAAAAAATGCAGTTTTTTATTAACTTTTAGCATTAAATTGTCTAATATTTGCTTATCAAAAAAGCCTGAAAAAAATGAATTAAATTAATATATAACTTATTTTATAAATAGTCCTTTTATATATCCATATACTAAATAAACTTAAGTTATTTATTATATTTAGCAAAATTAAATTTGAAAATGTAGCACTTCGTATATATATAAATATATCAAACATAAAGATACAAATTCCCTGTGTTAATCTCCACTTGTCTTATATATAACGTATATCCTCACAAAATTGAGTTCTGTATGAGTTCACATGCCAAGATGTTGATATTTCACAACAAACAAAGCACGTGAAAAGTATTATCGAGAGCGGCGTGAGTTTCATCGTCTGTTGGAAAGAAAGAACACTTGAGGTGCGACATGTCACGTTATTTGGGGGCACTCGAGAGATGTGGGCACACAAACAAGAAGAAAATATGTATTTATTTACACTTCTTTATACACCTCTGTGTATAAGTATGCAGGTATAGGGAAAAAAAACTTAAATCTTATAAACTGATACAATCGTTCACATTTTATATACGTTTCACTCTAATGGCGCCTATTTTAAAGATTGCTAAAGTTATAAAGAAGGTTCTGCAGGCCTATTTCAATTACTATGTATATTCTGACAGTCAATAACGTGAAATTTTATATATATATATATATATTTGTTCGCGATAAGAAATTTTTGAAAATCTGTTGTCACTTTTTTTCTGCGTTATATACGTGTATTCCTGTATTATAATAGGAATCCGGGGGCATATTGGAACGCTTTTTATACAATACATTATATATTATAATGATCATATACTGCTATTTATATATATATTACCGCACTGAAACTTTTTAAAACTGCTAAAGTAACTTAAAATCACTCTAATCGTGTCCTTTTTATGTTCTATACCATATACCATAAAAACTAATAATAACTAAATTGGCATAATTTATTTACCCTGTGAGTATGAGGTAACACAATGAGAATTTCAAAGAAATTTTAGGAGAACCAAAATACGTTGGCCACGTTAGGATTCCCATACGTTATCCTGCAAAAAAAAAAAATAAAAAAAATAAAAAAATCTGATATATAGTTTTATGCGGACAATTTTTTCCATGCAGGGTATTTTATTGAGATCATAATATGCATCGGAAAAACGTTACAATATTTCCACTGTTGTTAAAAAAAAGATATGCACATTCTCAATTGTCCTATAGAAAAAGTGTCTCGCCGTTATCCCAAATGCTATAATTTTAATTATTATTTATTTATTTTATTTCTAATTACAAGTCTTGCTGGAATTTTTTTATTAATTTAAAAAAAAAAAAAGTATAGTAACTATTAACAAAGCTTCAATTTTTTTGCGTGAATTTTTTTTCGTTATATGTTCCAATATATAGGTTCCATTAATTGAAATAGAAGCTTACTTTTTTTCCATGCAGTAAACTTTTGATATGCTCATTTCCCATAGTCCATAATAAAAATGCAAAATTAAAATTAAAAATATATATATATATATATCTGAAAATGTGCATGTGTCTGTTTAATATTATGCATTAATTAACATTGTATCTGCATAACAGTAAAAATTTCCAAACTCGATCATTAAATGATCTTAAGTATCACATTTTACCCCGTGAACTCAATTATACCCCGCGCTCACCTATATATACATCTTATATATTTTTGAAAAATTTAATGTTTAGTATTTAACACTGCGATGCATTCTATCATTATGCATTTTTCATTTCTTTTTACAAATATAGTTTTATAAAAAATATCACTTTGATGACATTGAAATTCTAAAACAAAAACATAACCAATTTTATATCGTTTGAATAAAAATAATGAAATGTCAAAATTGCTCAAGCATATAAGAAAGGGAAATACGATATACAGATTTAAAGGCTTAAAAAGTCAATAAAATTGATAATCTGAGACGTCCAAACTTTCATAAACCAGTCAGTTATATATATTTTTAAATTTATATATATCATGTGTATATAGTGAGAAACAGTTGCTTTAAATATAGGCGTATAGAAATATAGTTATTTTATGTATATGAGTGTGTGAGAGAAATAAATAAAGAGACTGAGGAGAGAAAACGTATAATTAATTGATGCATCAAAATTAGTGAAGCGCTGTTTCTATATATTCTGTCATTGACTTTTTGTTATAACGTCAGCTTACAAAATCATTCACGAAGATAAAATCAAAAAGTAAACAAATTTATAGTCATTAATTGAGAATAGAAACAAACCTCATTTTCAACTAATGACTCATATAAAATGATCCGATTATAAACATTGGATTTTAATTAGTTCATAACAGTGTTATGAAAGATGATATAAAATTGTGGTATGTATTTTGATGTTTTATATATATAATTTTATAGTAAATATGTAAATAATATTTTAGGCAACAAAATTATTATTACACGTGTAATTAAAAATTACAAAATTTCATTACAGTAATTAAAAATAAAACCTACATTGTTCATTTTTATAGGAAAATAAAATGGACAGAATTTAGATCATGGAAAATATTACAATAGTATATTAATATTATATATATTACATTAATATATAGGTGTATGAATAGGATACGGCACCATTTAAGTGCTAATCCGGAAATTGAAAAAAAAAAAATTACATTAATAAATTATTCATATTTTATTAATGTATGTTAAATCGATATTATTTAAAATAATATTATATGCTTGAATGACGACCATTGAAATGACTTACATAATCATCCTGGCTATTTTGCTGGGTGCATTGCATCTATAGGGTGGTTACTTTACCAGTGGTTACTATATAGTCAGCCAGCATAACGCAAGGATTACAGCGTAACCTGATCCTAAGCTATATAGTGAGGAGGAGCGAAGCAGGTATGTGGCTGGCGCTAATCCTCAATGTACTTATATATATGCTGAGAACAACGCGTCTCTCTCTCTGTCTCTCTCTCTGTCTCACACACACACACACACACACACACACACACACACACACACACACACACACACACACAGGCCACAGTTCTCCAAGGACTTTATCAAATATCTCCCTCCTTCTCAATAATGTATGTCGACCACCCCCATCTATATTTTTTATATACTTATATGTATTAAAATATTAACCACATATATAATATTAATTGAACACTTTTTGTCCATGTGGCGTATAGAATTTTGAGTAACTTTTTCCTGTATTACATTTTGAACTTCTGGAAAAAAATGCATATGTAATAATACTAATCAATAATAAAACAATAGAAACGAAACGGCAAACAATCAGTATATATTACTTTTTTTTTAAATAATTTAATTCAAAACAAACTGATTAACGTTATTACTGTTATATTATATTGATATTAAATGCATTAAGTTTGGATTACACAAATTTATCAGCTTTATTTCACGATGTTAATTATGTTTAACTTAAATAATTGTGATCTTATATACTTACGTTGCAATGAAAGTAAAAGGGAAAAAGAAAGATAAAGAGCGAGTGCGAGTGCCGCACTTTCCTGAAGCCCCACGATGATAGGCAACCCGCACGACGTATATGTTCAAACAGCTGCTTACATTTAGGCGGTCTTGAAACTTTTTATATAGCAAATTTTGCAAGTTAAGCTATAATTTTTATAAAATGTGTGTGTGATGTGTGTTTATGTATGTGTGATTTGTTGAAGGGCGGTGTAATTTAATATTTTATCCAATCGAATATTCAAAATGCTTTATTGAATATTTTGTAAACTGCAATGAATTAACCAAACTTTATATGCTTTGCGTTGTCGATGTAATCCTCGCAGTGTGAATTATACATGGAAATCCATGTCAAATTAGCAAAACTGATGATTGTATTAAAAATTCATTGTATTTTTAATTAAAAATCATTGAAAATTTATGATTGAGATGATATTATAATGTATATATTCTACCGTATATACATGTACATCACACGATATTATATAGAGTAACTAACAAATTTCAGAGTATAAAATAAATCACCGATAAAATTTGTTTAACCCCATGCTTTTTGCATTAACATTTTCCAGGATTAACCAAACTTGCAGAACAAAAAACATTTTTATTAAACTTTATAATATATTTTAATATTTTTAGTTTATTTTATTATTTTCATTTATATAACACATATACTCACATTATAGAAATAAAAATAAAAATGTGATAAAGCTTACTTCTTGCATATTGATGTAAAAGAAAATCTTTATAGGAATTTTACGAAAACGCACTGCATAGAACACAGTTTTGAAGTTATAGGAAGGAAGAAAATCGATTATGTATAAGCACAGAGGGCTAGATAGCATAAACATATATAGGGAATGGGATTCTCCATTGAAAACATTGTTATATTATCTTTACTGATGTAAGACTACGCTTCTAACAATTTGTTTTTTGGCACATCCAAAAGCATTAAAATATTATATGACTTAAAAAAAAAATGAATAGAAAAAAAATCAAATTTCAATGAAAACTTATTTAAGATGCATGTTTTTATATAGTTTGAATATACGCTATATATATATATATATATATATATATATATATATATATATATATATATATATATATATATATATATAATCTAAATAAAAATAAAATTAATTGATTGTAAAAATCAAATTCATAAATTAAAAAAATATCAATAAATTTGTTTAAGAAAAAGCAGAGTTTAGGATCAAAATAGAAGTGAAGCCAAAAATTTAAGGTATCCTCGCCATAAAAAAAAAGGATGGTAGTAGTTTAGACAAGTGCATAAGTACAATATGAAAGGTAAAATGGACAAGTAGTTTGCATGTAGAGCCCCGAGGGGTGGGCGTGGTCCAGGTTTCCATGACAACGCAGCTTGCGAGGATCTCTGTGTTCTGACAAGCATCGCAGACAAGCAAAGCAAAAGCAATCCAAGTCGCGCCTGCGCTAGGAACCACGAGAAAATGAACCAACGGATTAGGGGCCAGAAATGAGAGTAGAGGAAACATACAGCTTATTTGTACCCAACTGAGCTTGCAAATCGAGACAAACTAAAGCATCCTATCGTGTTTCAATCATCTTATTCCTTCTTTTCACAAACTCTTAATGGTATTGATACTTTTTTTATTCACAAAAATGTAACTTTTTATTTACAGTTGATATCTTTTAACGATTTTTATATTTTAAATATTAATGTAATCTTATTTTTTTATATAAAAAGGAGCAACAGAATTAATGTATATAAAATAGAAATGCACTTTATATAGAAAACTATAGTTGTATCATTTTTATAATTTATTCATTCATGTTAAAATCGTTACAAATTCAAAACAATTACCATATTATTTCTGTCATTAAAGCATGCAGATTGATTTTCTAAGCACCTAACTAAAAATTAAATATATGGACAGGTCACCTTAAAAAGAAATAGTACATTTGTTGTTATTTCAAATCAATAAATGCATTTTTTTTATTGAATTGGAATGTACTTTTAAATAGTGCATGTATATCTCCTATAAATCGCAGTATGTAAAGGAATAGACCAGACAAAAACATAAGCATTTATACCACAAAACATTTGATGGGATTTACATAAATAACTTTAGTGTGTCTCAAAACCCAACTGTATAGCTCCGTAGCATTGATCAGAAATTTTGATTTATGCAACCCACACAACATTTACATACTGCTTTTTGCATGTTTCTGACGTCAGTAACATGAATTTTTACGCAAATTGCATACTTTACAGTTTTTTCACGCTTTCTCGTGGGGCTATATTAACATTCTGTTAAAAATTATCATCAGTTTTGAAGATCTCATTTTGTGTTTATTCATTAAAAGGCACATGCTGTTTTATATGGTCTATATGGCTTAAATATAATTGCAATTGTTATTCGGTCATGAATGCCTTGAGCTCTATAAACATGGTAAGACAACGAGTCATATTAAAGAAGCTATAGGTTATAATATTATTTGCATCATGATTATATTTATATTATTGTGGAGCTTTAAAGTTTTATTTTGAATAAACCTCTCGCATATAGTGATATAGTTACATTTGAGGAGTTAATGCAGATACTCTTATATATGGAAAATTTATTGACATTTCTGCTTTCATTTAATAAAAAAAAAGTTATTAATGGGATGTATTTCTGAGTATGACAACTTCAATATACCGATTCCATTTCGCCTTAACACTTTATAATATGTTATTATCAAATAAATTAATATATGAGAATATTATAGCACGAGTTTGGTCTATAAAACTATAATAATAAAAGTTCCAATTCTTAAAAGTTTTTATACGATTGATATTTTTTTATGTCTATATAAAATAAAAAGAATATATATATTTTATATATATAAAATTCAATACATTTATGATTTGAGTTTACTTTTTGCCACTTCGTTTTCTGTGGTTTAATATTAATACATTAATATTATTTTTTTTTTTAAGGAAAGAGTTTAAAAACCGCATTATATTATGATATTGTGTTACTATGACTTACTGCCTGCTATAAAAAAAATGTATATCTTCTAATGTGAGAGATCGATATAATAAAGTGTTATGTTGTATATAGGAATGCTGACCATTTTACGTGACAATTTACGAGGCGCTAGGAATGTCTGTCTCTTCAGTGGCTTTTGTATATAAACAGGCTCGCCGCCACCGCCGCACTTATGTATATACATTAAATATTTTGAGGGACGATAAAGGCGTGAGGAGGAGATTCATAATAAAATAACACACGACGAAAAAGCATGATTTTAACTTTGCGCCTGCGTTCTGCTATGGTCCTTTATATGATACTCAAAACTATTATGTCTTGAAAGTATATATGTGCAGTATATAATTAATATATACTAAATAATTCTCGTTGATTTAAACAAACATCTCCAACAAGGCTATAATTATATATTATATAAAGTTAATCAAATTTTAATAATGCTAAAGTTATTACTAAAAAAAAAAATACAACAACAACAACGCAGAAATGTTGGTACGATTTTAATGATCGCAATTTCTTTGTCATAATTTATATAAAATCAAATCAATATTTTGAAACATTTAAAACTATATGAAAACATCTTTGATGCCATCCTCTTGCGGAGATGGGCGAGGATGATTTTTTTCTTCCGGTAACTTGGTTATGAGCTGTTGTGCGCTGTACCAGGAGACTATACTATAGAACTTGGTTATGAGCTGTACCATGGCAGACTATCAGGCCTGAAATTTAAAGCACTCCTCTGGATGGGCTCCTACTACCATAGATCTGTACGGCTCGCGGAGCACCTTTTACCTTACGACTTACTCATTATATCATTACTATGAACAAGAGCGGTGGTCTATACTGCCCACCAACCATTGACCTAATATTGTTACAAATTATTGGAGTATTACTCTATTTTCCCTATATAAGAGATTATGGGCAATATATTTATTATATAATATAGAAAAAGAAAGGAACAAAGCAAGAATAAATTAAGTATAGTTATATTCACATCGTTTCAGGCTTTGTGCGAATTCAATGTAAAAAATATGAATAATTTTTGAATATTTTGATATTGCGCGTGAAACCTATAGCGTATATTAATATATAAATTTAAAAATTATATTCCATTTTACTGTTTCATATAATAATGTACAGAATGGAGGTCCATGGAAAAAACGTCCTCGGATAAAAAGGTCCTATACCTGTGCGCAGGTCGCCGACACGCTATACCTGTCGCAAAGGCAGGTCCTTTTATCAGAGGATCCTTTTTCCGTGGACCTTCTTGAATATAATGCATATAATATATAAAATATAATTATGTAACAGTATCATATAATATAATGTTTATATACGTAGACTAATAAATATTATAATGCATGCTTGATAGGGGGTATAGGGACTAAAGGTCATGCGGTAATCACGGTGAGGTCATGTTATGCAGATAGGTGGTCAACACGTGTGGTCTGTGCACATTCTCCACTGACTGGGGGTCACGTGTGACTGACGCTTGTTTATACATCTTTGTCCCGACACTTAGGCTATCCACGCTGCCGCCTTATAGCTCGACTTGTAACGTCTTTTGTCCAGTGTGGAATGCCGCTCACTTAATATTCCTCGACAGGACGTTTGTATGTATATGTGTGTTTGTGTGATGCGGTCATAACCTTTATATCACGACTCTCTAAAAATGACACCGTCTTTCTCAATTTTATATGTGTATTTTTTTATAATATTTTTATATCATAAACAATAAAGTTGAGTATTTTATAGATAAAATGGCAAAAAATTTATATTGATCCTTTTCTGCTATTTATGTAGTTTTATTAATGTAACTTTCATTATTATGAATGTTTATTATTTTTTTTTATTATAATAAATAAACTGAAATGTTTCTTAATAGCTGTAAAAGTTGAAATCGTGCAGCCATAAAGAAGAACAAGGAAATTTATAATTTATACTAAAAAAATATATAAAAAATTGGGGGGGGGGGATCTACATAACGTTTGTGTGATTTACATAAATTAATCTTTTTAATTTCTTAAAAGATATATATACATGATATATATATATAAACTTATAAAAACTAGTAATTCTCGATCCTCACATATTTGCAACATTCCTCGAATATTATAACTGATAAATTATTTTCAAAGCTGTTTAAATATATGACATTTAATATTTTAAAAAAAAGTTGAGAGAGAGAGAGACATTAAAATTATTATATATTTTTATTAAGATAATAGTTTTATTTTCAATTTCTTACATTTATTTTTGGCAAATATATATTTTCTTGTAATTTTCATAGAAATATTTGTTTTGTTTTGTGTTCCTCTTTTTATGCAATTTTTTATTATTATTATTATTAATTTTTTTTTCAAGTCTGCGAGAAATTTTTGAATTGTCATTTTACTAGAAGAAAACAGGCGGTGGTCAGACCCGATGTCACTTTCTTGCTCGATGCTAAAAGAAACAGAGAGCTTATACGACAACAGTGGGGCGGGGCTGATTGGGCATTGTTACTTGATTTCCATCAAGTTTGAAGCAATGTGCTGCCTCACGCCGCCCACTGCGTAAGCTCAGGTAGCGATAGAATGAGCGAGCAATCGTGGCACCACAGAGCGCGAGATTAAACAATGTTTGCTTCAATAAGTCGCGGTGGCAAGAAAAAATCCATGAGCACCTACCACCATATAGTATGGAGAAAAAAATGCCCACACGTCCCCACCCATCGTACTAACAATCTTTAAAAACTTATAAACTTATAACTGTAATTTTTATTATATGTGCCATCATATTATTCAATCTGTACAACACCCAATAAAAAATTTACATTTTGGGCGCATGGGTTGTTTACATTATTATTTATTCAATCGATGAATATCAAATATTAAGTAGCAAAAACTTTCACGTAATGGAATCTTACATAATATATATATGTGTAAATCCTTATATTAAATTTATGAATAGGGTGTTTTTAATTTATAATAATAAATATGAAATGAATGGATATCAGATTTCAAAACTCAAAAGTCATTTGATAATATATTGTTAAATGATAAACTCATAAACTATAACTGGAGATCACTATATAGATCGAAAGAAGAACAACCGAAAGGATTATACCATATCTATAATACAGCAGTATGAAAATTAACAGGCTGTTAATCGGCAATTTTTTCGTTTTAAGCTTTTAATCAGAGGTTAAAGGTCAATAGGCCGTTTTTTTCACAATTTAATCAACCTTAACTAATTTACAAGTATATATGCTTACAAGTAATGCAATTTACTATAGTTATATTATTATATTCTCAATTTTATCCTCAACGCATGCATTATACATTTTCTGAACTTATAATTTTTTTCTTTAACTCTAATTTTCTAAATTTAAAAACTTAAATTTAAAGGAATAGACCAGAGAAAAACATAAGCATTTATATCACAACAAACTTGATGGGATTTACATAAATAACATTAGTTTGTCTCAAAACCCAACAGTAACCTCGTAGCAGTGATCAGAAAATTCGATTTATGCAACCCGCACAACATTTTCATACTAATTGTTGCATGTTTTTGACGTCATAAACATGAATTTTCACGCAAATTGCATACTTTTTACAGTTTTTTCACGCTCTCTCATGGGGCTACATTAACATTCTGGTAAAAATAGTCATCAGTTTTGAAGATCCCATTTCGTGTTTATTCGTTAAAAAGTACATGTTATTTTATGTGGTCTATGGCTTTAAGTTTTGTTATTATTATTATATAATATTATTTGCCACACATGACAGAGTAATAGTTGAAGTTTTTTGAAGTTTTCATAACCTGCAAACATCTTGATCATTCAAATTCAAACATATTTTATTTGCCTCTGTTCTCATATTTTGTTTTTAAAAATGAAAATAATATAAATAAGAATGTCCTTAAATTATCATTTGTTACGTCCAATTAACTCAATGAATTATATAATGGTTAATAAATATATTGAATAAAATAAAATATGTTGTATATATTTACTATAGATGATTCATTTTTTTGTTAATTCATTGACCTTTGATCGTTTATTATATAGATAATATATGTAACAATTTTAGAAAACATAATAATCGCAAGCGCAAGTACACACATGAGCGTTCAAACAGTTGCCTATACTCCCAGGGGGCTTTTTTGGGTGTTTAGATTTAAAAGACATTTATAGAGAGAAAAAAAAAACTATCAAGTTTATGTAAGTAAGATAAAAGTCGTCAATAATAAAAATATGGAAATTCCTTAACAATATTTATATCATACGTATATATATACATATAATATCAAATGACCTTTTATTAATGTGGATTTCTTTTCAATCTTATAAATAGCTATATATAAAAATGAATTGACAGAAAGTTTTTAAAAATTCATCATAAAAAAATTGATCTGTGTATTTTTTATGATGCTTTATCAAAGATGAAATTGGATATGTAATGCTCATGGGACAGCTAAAACCTTTATTAGAAAGGTCAAATCAACTTTTTTTCCTGTAAAAAATATTTGAAGTTCTCTCTCTCTCTCTCTCTCTCTCTCTCTCTCTCTCTCTCTCTCTCTCTCTCTCTCTCTCTCTCTCTCTCTCTCTCTCTCTCTCTCTCTCTCTCTCTCTCTCTCTCGGCTAGAGCTCAGTGCTGCCTCTTGATTGTTGTCACAACACGCTATCCGCACGTCATTTGTCACTGCACTTGAGATAACCAACAATACCAAGGTGATTATCACCTCACGAAGTTTCGTTCAGGGCCTATTTTATATATTATATTATATTTTTTCCTTCAGACTCGATGGGGGTGTTTAAAATGTCACTCAAATTAGTAGACAGCTATAGCAGTATCAAAAAAAAAAAAAAAAAAAAAAAAAAAAAAAACTGATGCAGCAGTTCCAAATAATAAGACCCTATGCAATCTGAATGTGTCCATATAATAATAAATATAATGCAGTATGCTGGTATATATAGAAGCCTTGTTACCAAACAATGTATATATAGCACAAACCTTTGTTGTATATACTCTCCTACACACAAGCAAAATACGTTTATATACAGTCACTCTCAAAATATTGTAACACATATTATATTGAAAAATTTATATACACATAAGGGTTCTAAAATTGACATGAAAAGCAATTTGCCATTTTTTTCCCTTCTGCACAATGCTTATAGAAAATATCCCTGCAGGCTTTTATTATGTAAGAAAAACCTGAGTAAAACTAATATAAAAACTGACAGTAAAATTAAAAAGACATAAAAAAACTGCAATAAGAAAAAGGTAAATCAAATATGTATTTTGTGTTTCTCTTTTGAATCTGAATTGAAATTTAAAGAATAAAGAACATAAACATCCGCTTTTACACATCATGTATATGTGTAACATTGAATTTTCTTTGTAGCTTTTGGAAATCTATTCTGCAAGGCCAAATAAGTTCAAATATCATTTTTTTTATTTTTTATATATTTTTTTTTAGATATTTGATGGAAATTTAGACATATAAAATAAGAGAGACGGGAGGAGGAGGTAGATAGTTTGTCAAAATGTTGGATACCTATAAATAATCCTTTTGGAACCATCGTCTAAAAAAGTGCTTGTTCTTCATGTTTGAAAAGCTAAAAGAAAACGGGAACCCCTTGCAACAAAGCTTGTCAAGAAGAGAGAGAGAGAGAGAGAGAGAGAGAGAGAGAGAGAGAGAGAGAGAGAGAGAGAGAGAGAGAGAGAGAGAGAGAGAGAGAGAGAGAGAAATAAAAAATACAAATGGGTGCGTAAGATAATCAGAAGAAGGGAATAAGCTCTACTCTTTCGTTATTATATGTTGGAGTTTTTTTTTTTTTTTTTTTTTTTTTTTTTTTTTTACCTGTCGACCTGCTGCAATATGCATATCTTGTTTACTTAATTAAAATTTCTGTTTAGCAACAATCAATTTTATAGCATGCTTGATAAAAAAAAAAGCAGCAAATAAAAAATCTCATTACATCAAAAATTAGTTTAAGGGCTTGCCTTTATTCGCACAACTATCATGATGATGATAGTAATATTACAAGATTTTATTTGTTCTATAAATGTATATAATAAATAAATAAATTTATAAATAAATCAATATTACTATACTTTTGCTTTAAACAAGCTTGGCCTGAGATTTATTTTAACACCATAATATTGCAGGCTGAATTAAAATATGTTAATTAAATAGTTTTTATTTTATATTATGTTAAAAATCAGAATTGATATTTAAATTTATATCGTAAAATGTATTTACATATTAAAAACAAACTATATATTATTGATGTGCTTTTAAATTTTTAAAACATACAAAATTAATACATAAATAATAAATCCTAATTATTAGGTTTATAATATGAATGAATGACATGACATTATTATTTTTCCAATTAAATAATTCTGATAGATGAAATACCAGGTTGGTTTTTGTGTGTTATACACAACATGGGGTGGCGGCTTGTTAGCGGCGTCATTACGCAAGCTATGGATCTGGGCTAGGGGGCGATGTTGCTCGGCGCAGCGGGGTACAGATTGCAGGTGTACGTGTGTGTGTGGCCCCCTCGAGCGCACCTGCCAGCAGGCTTGCCAGCCAGCGTGGAGCCTCATCTTCGCAAGTTTTCACACATACCCACACTTCGCAAATTGACACGACACAACTATCACCTCAAAAAGAATTCCTATTTCAAATTGTGTTCACTGCGATTAACAAATAATGATATGTATAATTAACCATCGACTGATGTAATCATTTTAACATATTATATAGTTTAGTTTTAGTTTTATTTATATTTATTGTCATCATGAAACAGGCAATACACACTGTTCAGAATCACAAATATTGAAAAATTCAAACAGGATATACACTTATATCTTTATTTTATTATAGATTAAAAATGTATTAAAGGAATAGACCAGAGAAAAACATAATCATTTATATCACAAAACACTTGATGAGACTTACATAAATAACTTTAATTTGTCTCAAAACCCAACTGTAGCTCCGTAGCAGTGATCAAACATTTTGTGTTTTAATTGTATTTCCTACATTTTTGTCTTTATTTTCTTCTATTTTTATAATATAGGGTTGAGACGGCCGATGGTTTAATTACTTGTGCCTTACAATATGTATTATGTATGAATTTAAACAATAAAACCCTTTGAAATTGAATTGAAATTGAAATTGTTTCTGACGTCTTAAACATGAGTTTTCACGCAAATTGCATACTTTACTGTTTTTTCTCGCTCTATCGTGGGGCTACATTAACATTTAACAGTCTGGTAAAAATTGTCATCAGTTTTGAAGATCCCATTTCTTGTTTATTCATTAAAAAGCACATGTTGTTTTATGTGGTCTATGGCTTTAATATAAGTTGTACTCAGAAACTGCTTTTATATGGTGAATCATTAAAGATATATACTGGCCTCATAAAAAATTTCCTCTCAATGTTAAAATTTGAGATGGGACAATTATTACACGCACATATTATATCCCTTAAGCCTTCTACACCCTTAAAAATTGGGGAGAAATCTTGTAAAGTAGTCAACCTGGGCTACAATTTCTAGTGTGACCCGGTTTTCATGCATGGCGTCATGAATTCCTATATATAACATTGTCTACTTAACAGTTTTTTAACCCGAGTTTGTGATGCTATATAGAATAAGGATTAAGGGACATAATGTATATGAATGTGTATGAATGATGGTTTCATTTCATTATCAAAATACTTTATTATTATTATTGACATATAAAGGGTTTACGTATACATGATGGGTTACATACATGATATAAGTTGAGAGAAAGTTTTTTATTATAGTATACTACATATATTATTACTGAGGGTTTCAGGATTGGTTAATTTTACCCAAAATTCAAACAAAAGCATTTAATTTCCATGTTTGTTTGTTTGTTTTTTCCTTTATTATTTTTTTTTTCTAAATCATATAAAAGGAGTTGCCTTTGACTCATGGATTTTTAAATATAAAATTTTGTATAGAGCCATTCATCATTCCCTATATGTTGTATAAAATATCACAGTATGTCGGGATACAAAATGCATGACATTAATTTTTTTAAGCAATTCAAGATTTATATATATATTATAAAAAGTTCACTTATACTTTTAATTATGAAAAATTATATATTTTATCAATATTTAGTTTGGGTGACCGATCGCGAAATATACATATACCGATACGCTGTAACGAATTGTCTGCTTTTGCAAATTTTACACTGTCGCAAATCGCAAATCTTCCGTTGTAGCAATTGTCCGGTCGCCAACCACACGGTAGCGAATTGCCCGTCACTAATTGTACCCAAACAACACTGCATGGATAACTTTTGAGCACATTTTGATAAATGATATAAAATTAATTTGATATATCTGCATGCATAATGAATATAACACATTGAACTCACTATAACACAGAAATGTTCTATGCGTAAAATAACTTTCGAAAATATATTCGAAATGAATGATATTCGCATGAATCACAGCACTGCCCCGCGTGCAATATTTTGCAAATTGAATGTTCTTGAAATACGCTTATATATAAGTATAAATTGTGGCTAAAAGGAAAAGCAAAAATATATGTATTTAAAAACTTGTTATATGGTCAGTGACCTAATCTGATTGTCAAAATTTATTTCTTCGAATTCTGGACGTACAATTCACTTACAAAAATAACAATTATCAAAATAAATAAATTGCAATGACAGCAATAAAAAATCAAAATGTTCATCAATCATCCATGCAAAAAAGTAAGTTTGAAAAGAAGATGTTATATAAAAAAATATTTGAGCATGGTCTGAGTCTGAGGTACAGTATGAGGGAATAATGATTTTCATTGTCCACTGTACACCTGTGGCAGTACACTTGGCTGGCGTGACGCGTGTAAATGCCGTGTTTATATGAAGTCATACACGCGTCTCAGTCAAGAGCTGGCGGCCCCACTTTAATGAGCGTTAATGCGACCGAAGTGAATACGAGCGAGTGGTACCTGGAAGTGATTTGTCATGCGCTCCTCACCATTTTCATATTGTTCGACAACTTCTAAAAAGCAAGCAAAAGAAAAGCTTCTTCTTCTTCTTTTTTTTTCTGTACCATGATAAAGCATGCTGACCATTAAAAAGAGTTTTCAAATTAATTTTAACTTAAATATTTTATTTTTTTCTTTATGCATTACAGTATTCAATCGGGCAATTTGCTGTTTGAACACCTGTTGGTCTTGGTCACCCTTATAATGATGTCTCTAGAGATTTTAAAAGTTAATATTGCATTAAAATCTACTTTCCACTATCCTTATGTGCATAGTATCATTAAACGAAATGAAAATCAATTTTCTCTATTTCAATTTTATTGAATATTATACACGTTGCTCTGTCTTCGAGTCTTCGTGAATTGTTTAACAATGCAATTAAATATAGAAAATTTAAAACATCAACAATAAATACACAAACTTATTTATAAATAAGATATAAATTATTATCGAGTTCCAATAAAATATTTCTGTATATAATATAATGAAATAATCTGTCGTAATCTTGCATGTAAAATTAATTTGTAATGATGCAGGAGACTTTGCGATGGGACCACGCGCTCAGCGTGACGGCGCAAAGTTCGTGATTTGATCACTCTGAAGCTGCAGAGCACTTGTATAATATATAACCCAGCAAAGCAAAGTCATATATAGCTATCCAACCAACACACTCACAAGTCACATATAAGCATGGCATTAAGATTAATGAATCGCGCATGACAAAGCATCATATATATACATACACACCACACCGTCTTTTGAGTATAACAATTTGTATATATCACACCTTACACAGTCAAAGACGCAATCAACTTGTTAGCCGTGAAAATCGGCAGCAGAGGAAATGTCAAAGCAACATCACAAAAAGAATTAAGAAAATAAATTTAATAATAAACAAACGTATTCCTACATATATATATTATGTACTCTTTTGAACATATAATATATTATTAATAGATGTACACGTTATAATCTTGTGCATTGAAACTATGTTGTTTTAATCTGGTGCAATATATGAGGGTTGTATACGCAAAATGGTTCTGGATTATACATAAGAGAGACGCTTGCTTTTCTTATAATATTGAATATATGATGCACCTCCTGTGTCTTACTTGAGGGTTTAGTCGCGGTCCACTGCACTCTGAGCCTCTCCACGCCCCTCACTCTCTGCAGTTTCTGACTCAGCCACGAGATTATGCTCGAGAAGATGAATCAATAACTAGAGTTGGATGGATGCAATATTATAAAATATATAATGTGCAATACGAAAGATTCATGTTTATATTTAAATAAAAAGTATTTTGCAATTCTATCATTCTCATGAAACTTAAAAAAAGGATAAATTTGTTTTAATATAATATTGATAGCATTATAAAATAAATAACTTTTTTGATTTCATTTATATATATAATATTATAAGAGTCTGTATTTTGTTCGTGTTTTTTTCTCTCTCTTCATTCGTCAAAAATATTTTTGTTGTTGAAATTTTCCTTGTTAATTAATTTTTGAACATTTTTCCCGAGCTGAGCTTATTTATAGCTAGAAGCAAAGAATCTCTCTCTCTCTCTCTCTCTCTCTCTCTCTCTCTCTTGAGATTTCAAGTTTCTCTAAAAAAATGATGTGGAGATGTTATCATGAAATTAAATTTGCACCTGCGCAACATTATGACATTATATGAGATTGAAATATTTGAAATCATAAAGGATGATCATATTACCAATTTTAATTTGTTAATAATCTTTGTTATTATTATTAATAAAAATAAATACATATACATAAGTCCCAAGACAATGAAGTATTATCGGTGGGTTGCTTAATATATTATATTGTTATAACAAAGTTAGCACGCATATAAAAAAAAGTAATAATTAAACAAAATCAGCATATTGCACAAAATATATATTTTTTTAAACCACAAGAATATAAATAAAATGTTACTACATTTAGAACAAACAAACATATTATATAATTTACATTAATAGCAATTTTTTACTTTTACTTTATTTAATTCTTTTTTACACTTCACATCCTTGATTTTGGAATGGCATCATACAAATTAGCGATAGTTGAACACTCAGTAACCTCTCACGTATATATCTATTTTTAAATTTGGAACCGGCTCGAGAAGCTATATATAATTTACATTGTCTTGTATTATTGTGACAATGAGATCTTTTTTCAAGATTTACAATAGTATTAAACTCATCAACTAAAATAACATATTTTGCAAGATTTTTTAAGGGAACAATATTAAAATGTTTAAAATATTTAATTTCATCTTTATATTTATCACCAATTTTATAGTTTAGCCGTATAGCTGAATTTTTTGCAATCTTGTCATTGACGCTGAACAGCTTAAACCCCATCATGCTATTATGCCATAAAGCAACATTGACTGTACCAAAAAAATGCAAAAAGTAAGTATTTAACAAATTTTTAGGGGATATAAACTTTTTAAGTGAGTATTTTTTTAAGTAAACTTATATCTATTGCGACTAACATATCAATATCATATGGACATCAAATTAAAAAAAATTGGCCACTATTATACACCCAAAGATATACTCTAGAAAGTATAAATAATAATAATAATGTTTCATATATGATTTTTATAATATAACAAATAAATAAATGATTTACTTATGATCTAAAACGTGTATAAAGTTTGGTATAACAATATGTCCTCTATTACATATATATTTATATGTATATAGGTAAGGCTCAATATTATAAACTTTTTTTTTTCGTAAACATAAATAAAAATGGACTGCAAATACTTATAGCATAAAAAAATTAGTGTTGTATAGTCGATCTTTTCATCAAGATCCAAATCCGATCAATCGAGTTCTGCCTCGATCAATATCAGATTGAGATCACAATATAATACGAAACGATCAAATCAAGTTCAGGATCAGCTTAGAATTAGATCATTTAATCGAAAACTTAAGATCATAGTTCTTTCTATTGTGATATTTTTGCATAAAAAAAGTAGAAGTTAAAAAAAATGTATGTTTTGTATTTTCATAATTTGCAGTTTTTTTTTTCTTTTTTAATAAACAAATTTAATATATTATTATATATTTTTTCTATTTTCGTCTTCTTGTATATATTTTGAGAAAGAGAGAAAGAGAGAAAGATAGAGAGAGAGAGAAAGAGAGAAAAAGACAGAGACAGAGACAGAGACAGAGACAGAGACAGAGACAGAGACAGAGACAGAGACAGAGACAGAGACAGAGACAGAGACAGAGACAGAGACAGAGACAGAGTTAGAGACAGAGAGAGAGAGAGAGAGAGAGAGAGAGAGAGAGAGAGAACACGATATAGATTACCGATCAAATGATCTATTATATAGGTCTGATCGAAATTCTTATCTAAAAATCAAAATCACTACAACACTCTGGTAAATTTTGATAATAAAAATGCCTCTCATATTTATTTAAATGTATATGTTATGACAGAAAAAACGAATCGAAATAATTATTTATATATTTATTATTATATAAAAACAGTATTATATAAGCTATACATTATCATATTATACTGAAATCTATAAATATGCAATTTAAAAATAGTTATTAATTGAGTATATGCTTTAAGGGAAAAATATTTTGCAAATTAATTTTGCAATCATAGACGTAACTAAAAGCACCTGAATTGAAATTTCTGCATATTTTAAATGTTTCAATGAATGTAGAATGCAGATACATAAGAATTTCTTCGATCGATATATAATATTAGAAAGCCAAAATAAAAATTATTGAATAATATATCATAATGTTATATAAAAATTTCATTGTAAAATATGTTATAAATATATCTCTCCTTTATATAAAATAAAAAAAAAATCTCATATATGAAAATTATTATTTATTACTTTTGATATCTTTTATATATAAAAATATAACTTTTTTCAAAAATGATTCGGTATGCTGAAGTATTTCCTGTGAGAAGATCTATATTATAAAATGAAATATCTATTATAATAATATACATTCTAAAATATAGAATTTTTATATGTATTTTGCCGCAACATTTTTTTTCCTCTATAAATATTAGAATGCACATATATAAGGGTGATTCCTAGAGCGTGAGAATTTCTTCTCATAGACACTCGGGCACCTGCCGTGAACTTTTAGACCTTATATGTGAGATCACCACTCTATACATATACTCATATTTATATAAGAAAGGCGCGGGGGTGAAATTTACGGCTTCCGCTGACCTCACGGTAAATATATAAATATAATAAAAAGTTACCCTATCTTTATTATTGTCCAAAATACAATGTTATAGTCTAGACTCAGACTCTATGTATTATGCAATACGGTCCATCAACAATAAATATAAACCCCATTCATTCTTATATTCCTTTTTTTGAATGTATTTCAATATATGAAGCAAATATAAACAAATGTAATAATTAAAATTATACAGCTCTGGCCACTATAGTTTTAGAACGGGGCAGCGGCAGCCGCAGCGTTTTCTCATAAAGATAACAGTGTGATTGCGGGTTGCCTATACAAATCGTTCTTAAACTTTGGGCCAATGAAACTGAAAACTGAGCTGTACACATGATCATGATCTGTTTAAACGGAGCAATATGTTTTGATCATGTGCAAATTAAATTATATATATATATATATATATATATATATATATATATATATATATATATATATATATATATATATATTATTGTTTTTAAATATATATATAGCTATAAATAATTAATAACTTTGTTATGGCAATGCAAGGTCTTGATAGCTCTAATTTGAGAGAAAAAAGGTCAGTTGAAGACAAATTAAAAGAATATAATGATAAGATATTATTTGGATTTTTTGATTTTATTACTAAATAAAATTATCAATATTAAGTATATGTAAAAAAAAAGGAATTATATTATGATATTATATCTTTTTTCAATTCATATGCCATATTCTTATTCTTATTATTATTATTTTTTTGATAGTCAGTTTAATTTAAATATTAAAAATGGTATTTATGAGTTTCATCATCCTATATAGTTTCACTTTGCAAATATATTAAATAAAAAATGTATGTGTGCTGTCTGCATAGTTTCAAAAATACAAACAACACACACAACAGTTTTTTTTAACACATGATTTTTTTTTTGCACATAAATATATACACACACTGTATCCTACGTTTTTTTAAACATAATTTAATCCTTATTGTAAGTATTTTTTATACTGCATGACACAATTCATTTTATGTGTGCAATTGATGCTATAAGGTTTTATTTTATAAGGAAATGTATCAATGAATAAGGATAATAAGATGCGGGTGAATAAAAATAAGCTCTGTATTATATAATATGCCCTTCCTATTTATAAATATAAAAAGAAATGAATCAGATCTTGCGTACCGCGTCGTTTCCTGCAGCCTTCGGCTCGCGGACGACCCCTGCATTTTATATCTTGCACCCACTGGTGAACAAATAATATAATTCTAGTATATATATAGTAATCGTCAACAAACATGGGAGCCGGAAACAAATTGGAGCACAATAAACATACGAAGGCTCGACCAAAAGCAAAGTTACATTATTTGAAATAACACTCACTAAAGTAAAAAAAAAAAAGACCATGTTGGAAATTTATATCTCCAGGATTTTGTATATGAAAGTGTATTCTCTTTCCCCCCTTTAAAAAAAATCCTTTCACATTTATACCAAAAGGATTTTTTTATATATATAGTTTCATAAATAATATATATCACGATGAAATATAAAGCTAAGTTATATATTATTTTTTATTATTAAAGCGAGAGAGAGAGAGAGAGAGAGAGAGAGAGAGAGAGAGAGAGAGAGAGAGAGAGAGAGAGAGAGAGAGAGAGAGAGAGAAAGAAATATGTGAATCATGTTATAGCGTTAAATATTTGTGGACTCCCGCACGACAATCCCCTAATCTATTTTAATTTTTAGGGTTAAATTTGTAATATATTACTCAAAATATAAATAAAAGTTTTGTTTAATATTTTACATTATAATTATTAATAAATTTAATATTACCTTAAGTAATATATAGCATTAAAATCACAATTATATTATATCAATAGAATAAACTTTATTTAAAGTGTGTTTTACTTTAATTTTTTAACCTATAATACGAGTATATAGCATATTATTTTTATTTTATTTTTCATTATTGACATGGTTTTCAAATTTGCTGACCACGACTCGTTTTGATTCTGATTGGATAGATTTGCATCACACAAACACACATACACAAACAGGCATAAACAGATAACTTTAGTTACAACATATATGTGTAGTAGCGGTAGATTCTCTTTGATGTGGTCGACGAGCTATAATTGATCCAATTTAAATCAGCAGCAAGATAATTCAATTTACTTTTTTTTTTTTCAATCATCGCCATATGCCTTCACAGCGCTTTTATTTTATAACTGGATCAATATCCTTTTTATTCGTCAATTGCGTTACACGCAGTTTTAAAGCTTTTGACTTTTGTTCTTTATTCAGCATTATTATATATTTATCTTTTCCCGATAAAGAAAGTTTTTTTTTTTTTTTTTTTTTTTTTTTTTTTTTTTTTTTTTTTTTTAATTTCATCTCTCTGCAAGTTTTATTTCATTTGTCTCCAATATAAAAATATATATATATACTTTGAAAGATATTATATAAGGCCAAAATTTGTATATATTTTCATTATATATACCAAAAATTGAACATTTAAAAATATAATTAAGACAAAATTAAGTCACTAATAAAAAATATACGTTTATTTATTCTTATTATAATAACCATTGCCATATTTTTAAGGTAATAAACGTATATAATATTCAAGGATATATATATTTTTTGGTATACACACATTTAAAAAAGGTAAAGCATTTTTGATTTGAATAGGAGTTAACAATCTTATATAATTAATGTCAACGAGAGAGAGAGAGAGAGAGAGAGAGAGAGAGAGAGAGAGAGAAATTACTTTTAGGCTCTGGTTATATTTTGAGCATGGAACGGATCGCGGCGACGCTAAGCTCAGTTGCTGCCGTATGTATATATATATATATTTTTTTTCTCATTCTTTTTTAATATTATATTTTTGTATATAAACTTATATATTATAATCCGACTTGTATTATATAGAGAAGGTAGAGGCGTGATTTGTGCTGGCTTGCGTAGCACAGGTAGCTACAGCTTCACGTCTTACCGCCGCCGTAAATCAGACAAGTGGTGACCTCACGCAGAGCCCAGGGGTCAACAACGTCGTCCTTATACCCACCAAACTTGTACGTACACATAATTTCACATCTACATACACACCACACAGTGGGGCCATCGTAATTTTATACCATACTAAATTTACTTTATTATAATAAAAACCAATAAAAATATGTATATGACTTATAGTCAAAATTATTATTTTTTATAATGAATAAATTATGTTAATTTTATGCAGTAATGCAGAAGCAAAAGTCTTATTATTTTTATTTATGCAGTTTAGTGTGAAATAAGTTGTATAGTATAATATAAATTATATACAACTAACAAAGTTGTCATTTTGCAAAATACTGTAAATTGACTTCAAATGCAACTGTTATACGACATAATATATCACAAAGCGATTGCATTGATATAATTTTTTTTTTTAAATGCTTTATCAAAGTTAAATAAAATTATTTTGTACTGGGAATTTGTTGAGATCTATAGAGTATCAAAAGAAATATTTTGCTCCTGTGACGGTGTGTGTTCGCGCATTTATCACCTGAGAGCGCGGTCAAGATACAACGGTAGCCATGAACAGTCAGCGAAGACACATTGGCCGGTCGACCTCGTCTTTTGCTCCTTCTCACACCGTGCAGCGTGTAAAACTTGTTAGAATTTCGGCTAGATAAATTATACATCTCTTCTAGAGAGTTAATTTTTATATACTTACAAGCTTACGCTCTCCCACGGTGTTTTTAATTTGAGATTTTTTTTTAAGTATAATAATAATCTTTGCAATCTGTCTGCAGTCTTCATATAAAATAATTATATGTTAAAATAACATGGTGTATCTTGAATGATTTTTGTATTTAACCACATTAATGATTTTAATTTTTGTATATTGTCTTAAATACCACTAAAAATAAATAAATATAGTTGTCCGGGTTGCATAACTTTTAGGATACAACAATAATTCAATTGTCTGTAGCTGAATTGCCAATGTAGCGAGTCATCCTAGATTCTAATTCATATACATGTATTGGAATCTTTATTTTAAAATCGTGGAAAAGTGAAGACAATTTGAATTTTAAACGTTAATTTATGTATATCAGCATACAAATGCATAAAATCGATCGCTCTACACAAGTATAATTTCATATTATATATAAAGTAATATTTAAATTTAAAGCATTAAAATGATTTTTATTCAATTGGACAAACTTCAAAGAACTTGAAAAAAACTGCAAAGGTTGTAAAAAAAAAAAAAAGTTTACTGAAATAAAGATAAATTAGTTATGATCTCAAAAGATTAGCATGCGCTTAATTTGCCTCTCTTATTGTGATAGAGAGGAAATCAAAGCGCGAGACACACGCGTGTGGGGGTAGAGAGCGAATGAGCAACTATAATAAGCGTGACAAGTGCGTAACAGTTGAGGGAGAAAAGAGGGAGGTTGTTAGTTAGGCTAACGATGTTGTCTGCCTAGTTAGGCAGCAGTCAAACGCCGTATACTTTGAGGGGCACTACTAATGATATTTACTTTATACCGACTGTGTTTATATATATGATATGTATATATTTCGCCACACCATTTAACTAATTCTTTACTATTATAGTACAGACAGAGCTATATATAGTATACATATTGTTATCACGTTTAATGATGTAATTAAAATGATCGATTCTTGATATATATATATATATCCCTGCTCAAAATTCTTGGCCAAGACCTTGCAAGGTCTTGCAAGATGCTTCAAGATTGCAAGATCTTGAACAAATGTTCAAGATCTTGATCTGTTTCTTGCAAGATTTTTAAAAAATCTTGCAAGAATTTTCATGTTTCAAGAAATGTAATTCTTGAGGATCTTGAGGTAGAAAATCTCAAGACTGCAAGAAAAATCTTGCAAGATTTGAACAAAATCTTGCAAGAAAATTGTTCTTGATGATATTACCGATCTTGATGAAACTACTTCAAGACTGCAAGATTGGAACAAAATCTTGCAAGATTTTTTTTTTTTTTTTTTTATGAGAACCTTATCAATCTTGATGAATGCATGTATATATACTTCAAGACTGCAATATTAATCTTTCAAGATGTGATACAATCTTGCAAGATATTTTTTTGGACTTTTAATTAATCTTGAAGTAAATAGTGTTTAGGACGACAAGAATTTTTCTTGCAAGATTTAGTCACAATCTTGCAAGACAAGACTTCAGATTTAAAAAAAAAAAAAAAAAAAAAAAAAAAAAACTTATATTGTATATAAATATCAATAATATAATAAAACTGATTCAATTTTCGTATTCCTCACCCCTTTTTACCCCTAAATACCAAATTTCATATTTTTAGGGGTTGAGGGTATTTGGCAGTACAAGTCCAAAGTAGTTACAATGTTATATAGTTCAAAACGCCGATTATTAGTATGTCTGTTACAGAACTGCAGTGTTAGGACCGGCACCCATGCGATCACCGAAGTTAAGCAACGTTGATTGTGGACAGTAGTTGGATGGGTGTAAAAAAATTAAAAGTTAAAGCGTTAAAATTAATCCACCGCCAAAATATTTTTTTAAATCCTCTCTTTACATTTCATCACCAAAATGTTCACCAGCTAATGCGCTGCTTATTTATTTATTACAATTTAGGATTTTTTTAAAAAAAAGGTTCAAGATCTTGAACAAGATTTTTTGGTCAAGACCTTGCAAGATCTTGGACAAGACCTTGCAAGATCTTGACACAAGACCTTGCAAGGTCTTGACGAAAAATCTTATCCAAGATCTTGCAAGGTCTTGCAAGATCTTGGCCAAGAATTTTGAGCAGGGATATATATGTTAGCATCAAAACCCGAAATTGACCCAAACTAGGTATTTTTGCTCATTTCGGCTTTTGGTTCGTCGCTTTTTGCCAAACCCCGAAATGCAAGTTTATTTCGGCTTTTGGTCACGAAATTTTGATCCATACTAGTTTTGAGTTTTATATCTAGTTTTGGTCTTTGAATTTTGACCAGAACTAGTTGTGATCAAAATAGAAAAATCAAAACCCGAAAAATGAGTATTTCTCAACTCAATTATTTTATATTATAAGAATAAGTGTGTGAGAGAGAGAGAGAGAGAGAGAGAGAGAGAGAGAGAGAGAGAGAGAGAGAGAGAGAGAGAGAGAGAGAGAGAGAACACGACACGTTAATTAAAAAGGAAAAATATTTATTTTATTTTACAATAAGAGTCTGCTGAAAATTCTTGGCCAAGACCTTGCAAGATCTTGCAAGATCTTGGACAAGATTTTTCGTCAAGACCTTGCAAGGTCTTGAGTCAAGATCTTGCAAGGTCTTGTCCAAGATCTTGCAAGGTCTTGACCAAAAAATCTTGTTCAAGATCTTGAACATTTTTTTTTAAAAAATCCTTATTTGTAGTAGATAAATAAGCAGCGCATTATCTGCTGAACATTTTGGTGATGAAATGTAAAGAGAGAATTTAAAAAAATATTTTGGCGGTGGAATTATTTTAAACGCTTTAACTTTTATTTTTTTTACACCCATCCAACTACTGTCTACGCTCAACGTTGCTTAACTTCGGTGATCGCATGGAAGCCGGTCCTAGCACTGCAGTTCTGTAACAGACTTACTAATAATTCGCGTTTTGAACTATATAACATTGTAATTACTTCGGACTTGTACTGCCAAGTACCCCCAACCCCTAAAAATATGAAATTTGGTATTTAGGGGTAAAAAGGGGCGAGGAATACGAAAATTGAATTAGTTTTATTGTATTACTGATATTTATATAATTTTTTTACCTAAAATTACAAGTTTATTGACTTTTTTTTACTTGGTAAAAATCAACTTATGCGCGAGTAGAAAAAGAATAAAAAAGTATTTTAATTCACCCCCAACTCATTTTAGGGTGGTTTTAGCCTAAGGGTAGTTCAAGATCTTGACCTATCTTGCAAGATTTTTATAAATTCTGCAGTTTTGTTAAAAATATACTTTTGAGTATATAAAAAGTAAATAACAATACTCATTCACCCCTAACTCAATAAAGGGTGCAGCCAAAGGGGTAGGTCAAGATCTTGACCATTCTTGCAAGATTTTCAAAAATTTAAATTTCGATTAAAATAATAAACTTACAGTATAATTAAAAGAATAACAATATATACTCATAACCCCTCACTTGTTTAAGGGTGCAGCAAAGGGGTAGTTCAAGATCTTGTCCTGTCTTGCAAGAATTTTTTAAAATTACAGGTGTGATGCATATTGAGTTTTTTTTTTTTTTTTTTTTTTTGTACTTTTAGGTCACGTCTCTTGCAATTAGATTGTGACTTAATCTTGCAAGACAAATTCTTGTCGTCTTGAACACTTTTTACTTCAAGATTTATTAAAACTCCAAGAAAAAATGTCTTGCAAGATTGTGAAACAATCTTGCAAGATTATTCTTGCGCAGTCTTGAAGTATTTTCATCAAGATTGGTAATTTTCTCAAGAAAAAATTTTCTTGCAAGATTTTGTTCAAATCTTGCAAGATTTTTCTTGCAGTCTTGAGCTTTTATAGCTCAAGATTACATTTCTTGAAAAATGAAAATTCTTGCAAGATTTTTAAAAAATCTTGCAAGAAACAGGTCAAGATCTTGCAGTTTTGTTCAAGATCTTGCAATCTTGAAGCATCTTGCAAGACCTTGCAAGGTCTTGGCCAAGAATTTTGAGCAGGGTGATATATTATGATATGACTTATGACTAATTTCCCTTATATTGGTTCAAAGTTCAAGTCCACCTTTCACCGTACTTTATCCAGTGATAACAATTTATTTTAAAATATTTCTTGTGCGTATATTCAGTTGACTGTTTGTCTCTTGTGCTGAAAACATGGTTTATAGTTTCATAATATTTGTTAGAAACAGGATAAGAAAGTGTTAGAATTTAAAAAGTTCACAACACACGTATATTATTGGTGCGCAAATTATAAGTGATCATTGTTAGTGGTTTTATATATAGCTCTTAATTTACATTTAATCGTAAGTAGCCCCTTAAAATAATAATAATATACTATATTACTACTATTACTGAATGGACCACTTGCAATAAAATGTTTGTAATTGTTGCAACAAGGGAAAATTATTTTTGATTTTTTGTAAGAAATGTAATAAGAAAATTTCAAATTATTTTAAAAAGTTCGCTCATTGCAAGTGGTCCATTGCTAGGTCAAACAGTAAGTTTATTTTTCGTATTGTCTCAATTTATATTCCGTATCTATATATAGCCATAAGATTTAGATATTTTGAGCAGCGCATTCTAATCAAATTAATCTTTCAGACCATATATTTTGCATTTCATGTAAAATAATAAAATAATATTGTTTAAACGCCTAAATTATAATACCAAAACATCATGCATTTATAATATAATTATATATAGTCTTTCATCATTGCATAAAATTCTGAGTTGAGAAATGTTCATTTTTCGGGTTTTGATTTTTCTATTTTCACCACAACTAGTTCTGGTCAAAATTCAAAGACCAAAACTAGAAATAAATGTTTACACCGGGTTTTGCTTTTTGCGAAATGCTCAAAACTAGTATGGATCAAAATTTCGTGACCAAAAGCGACGAACCAAAAGCCGAAATGAGCAAAAATACCTAGTTTGGGTCAATTTCGGGTTTTGATGCTAATATATATATATATATATATATATATATATATATATATATATATATATATATATATATATATATTAATATATATATATATATATATATATATATATATATATATATATATATATA
Source organism: Ecdyonurus torrentis (assembly GCA_949318235.1). Classification (NCBI taxonomy): domain Eukaryota; kingdom Metazoa; phylum Arthropoda; class Insecta; order Ephemeroptera; family Heptageniidae; genus Ecdyonurus; species Ecdyonurus torrentis. Next base: position 46,187,228 of record OX439128.1, on the reverse strand, counting down.
TATATATATATATATATATATATATATATATATATATATATATATATACAAATAGTCAAAATAAAAGGGGTGTCTTTAAACTGAACATACTTGGCTGCTGTTAATATATATATATATATATATATACAAAACAATAAAATTTATTTAAGAAACCCGGGGATATATTTTTCTTGTCAGCTCTCTTACAGATTTTTTCCAAAATACAAATATTCGCACAACCCGAACCGGATTTGGGCATGCTTATCGCTTATCTGAACCGGTTCCCGTTGGATCACCGAAGTTGAGCAACGTCAATTGTGGTCAGCACTTGGATGGGTAAAACCCATTCAAGTCTTATGGCAAATACCCATAAGACTGGCAGCGTGGCTGCGAGCTGGCAGTTTGACCATGCACTGCTTGCTAACGCGAGTGGCTGTCATCTCTTGGTATAGTTCGAGAGTCAGTGGTCCGGGTTGCACAGATTTGGTAGTCAAGCCCAGAAGAATGTGATAACGGGTTGAGCCTGAGGTTTGGTAAGCCTCAGATCGCACATTAAAGCCCATACTAAAGAGGTTTAATCCTGGCATCCATGATACTTACCTTAATTTTTTACAAATCTTTGTGTTATCAACTTCTCGATTGGAAAGCCATCTCAAAGATGATTTGTTTTATTAATTCCTATAGGTCACTATCCTGCTATTACAAAACTATCAAATTGTGCTACAACTCTAAATTGCAGAAACGGTTGAAGGAACATGGTCACTGATTGCAATAGCTGTCATATAGAGATACCTTGCGATTAAACTTTGAAGTTAGAGTATATACTGCAGTGATAAATTTGCATTTTCATATATATAATTATATTATATATATATATATATATATATATATATATATATATATATATATATATATATATATATATATATATATATATGTATATATATATATATCAATGTATCATATTATAATGTTGTATAAAGAATCATCTTTCTAAAAAAAGCAAGCTGCTATTATGCAGTAAGAGAATAATGTATTAGCTTAGATTATTGCCTCAAAATGAGACAATATAGAAATAATTAGCAATTACATATTTAAAAATATATAATAATATATAACAATAAAAATTAACTCCGCTGATAAACAATCACATTACAGTATAAAAGTTACATGGAAATTGTTATTTAGCATTATGTAATTAAAAAATTGGGTATAATATTGCTTTTATAATATAATATAGCAAAACTCTTAGTTCTCTTTCAAAAAAGCTTTCCTAAAATAAAAAAATTATTACAAAACATTTGTATCATTATTGTATACAGTAGACAACCACAAAAAGTATCGTTATTGTACATTTCAGTTCTTATTTTTAATTTTTTTTTAAATTTATTAAAAAATATATTACTTTTGTTTGTTATTGCTTATATTATTATTATTATTATTATTTATCATAAAATAGTATAAATTTATAATATATGCATCGCATAACTATGTATAATATTCAACAAGAATTAAATCTACAAACTAAAAGTCTGTCTGTCTGTCTGTCTGTCTGTCTGTCTGTCTGTCTGTCTGTCTGTCTGTCTGTCTGTCTGTCTGTCTGTCTGTCTGTCTGTCTGTCTGTCTGTCTGTCTGTCTGTCTGTCTGTCTGTCTGTCTGTCTGTCTGCATGCAATGCATGGGATATTATATATATAAATTTAGTAACACTGAAATTTATTTTTTATGAAATTTTAACTAATTTTCCTAATTTTTAAAAAAATTGAATATTTCACAAATCTTAAAGTTTTTATGCACTTTATATTTATTTTAATATCAAAATTTCCAATAATAACTTAAATGTCTTTAATTTTTATTGTATATAGTATATATAGTAAACAAAATCTTTTTGTTTTCAATATATATTATATGTATATATATATATATATATATATATATATATATATATATATATATATATATATATATATATACGACATGTAATGAAACTTTGTGTTTTTGTTTTTATACTTATGTGGTGGGTAGTATATATAGTGGTTTTTATCTTTTATTTTTAAGTCTTTATTTCCTGAAGATGTAAGTTTTGGAACACACGGTGAGAATAAGTCTGCACCCCGCAGTTCTGGTGCTCGCTACACCACCACAACTTTACTCATCACGAGGCGAGCGAACGAGCATTGCAAGCAAGCAAGTTAGCAAGCAAGAAAGCAGTCAGCAGGGAGGAGAAGTGGGTGGGCTTAGCATCATGTATTCAACCTCCTCTTTTCTCTTTTAATGAAATACATTTCAGCGAGGAGCTTCTTAATTAATTACTTTGCTAGCTACCAGAACTGGGAGGGAGCACAATCCCAAAGTATAATCGCGAGTGCACGGGGTGGGCGGCTCGTACAAAGAGCTGCAGGTCCCGCGGTGATTCTCTCTCTCTCTCTCTCTCTCTCGTTTCTGCATCTCCCCTTTATATTTTTTTCCATCATCATCAGATTTATATGAAAAGAGAGAAAATATTTTAATTTTTTTTGTCATATATAGATGTAATTTTATATTTTTTTACAAAAGTTTTAAAGCAAAAAAGCTTATAATTTTTTTAATTTCAGAAACTTTTAACTAAAAGTTATTGTTATTCAGTTTTTAAAAACCTAACATGAAAAATACAAAATTTGGGATTTTTTTTTATTTTCATATATTACACGTTAAAAGCTTTAAATGACATATTAGTGGCAATAAATGACAAGTGAATGTAATAATATATAAAACCATATTTTCATTACCCTAAAATTGCACGAATTAATATCAATATAATAAACAACGTATTTACAAGCTATTATAAATAATTAATATCAAATTTGTAATAAATGAAGTCCATGTGCTGTCAATTTCATGGATTTACAAGACTGACGTGGGGTTTGTCCACGAGTAAAGCCCTCGGGAACGTCGAAGCAGATGCGCGATTTCCCCTCCCCGCAACCCCCTGTACTAATGGAGAATGGATCGTATTCTCTTCATTGCTTATTGATGCTGTTTTGTTTCATATAAAACTACAGTTGCACGACGTAATCAAACCCACAGTATATAATAATAGTCAAGGGAGATGAAAAACATTTATATTACGAAAGATGCTCACATGTGGTAAGGTTTCTATCATCATCTATATTCATTATTGTTATGAATATTTTGTAACTTAATACTTATACATTATTGTTTAGTTATGATATTTATTGGATATAAATATGAAGATAATATATTTAATGAAATAAACGAGCTACTGATTGAATAAACAAATAAATGAATGAAAAAAATAAATATAGAACTTTTTCCAAAACCATTGTTGATATGGCATAATAACATAGCAAATTAAAATTTACGTTTAATCAAATTACAAATTATATATATATATATATATATATATATATATATATATATATATATATATATATATATATATATATATATATATATATATAATATAATATACATTTTATAAAATATCGTCCTGAATCGATAGATTATGCAAATGTCAAATTTTTTTAATTTAAATATTTTGAATTCATTTTTGAAAGTCACGAAATGACGCCACGGTTGGTAACTATTTCCTATGCCCACATGCATAAGATACTAACGGTGACGTTGTTTTTTTATTTTCAAAAAAAAAAAAAAAAAAAAAAAAAAAAATCTTAATGAACTAAAAAATGATAAATTCATTTATATCAATCGATTCTGGTCAATGTCGTCTTAATTTTAGCATAATATGCAATAAAATAAAAAACCCTCAAAGAATGTCTTCCTCATTATACTCTCCTTATATAATAATATTTGAAATACAGAATATTTACTTCTATAATTATTATTTACTTTATTAATTTATGATTCTTATATATATAAAATTCTAAATTTCGGTATCGCATAAAAAATTATTGTACCAAGTAATGTTTTTATAAATTTTAAATCATGATATTATATATCTTCTTTGCCTATATTTTGAATAGACTATTTGAGTTGAATAAATTTATTCTTTTTTTTTTATGATGCAAACAAAAATAAAAAAGTTTATTTAGTCGGAGGTTTAATCTGCTTGATGGAATGACATTCAGCCAGACAATGTTAATTCTCTCGCATGTGGCTCTACAGCTGCGAGTAACACGGTCACCTTGCCTCTCTCCAGCTGTTCTCATCAGCATTGCTCTCACCTCACCTACCTCGCAAAACACTTGACATCTTGCTTCACATCTCAATTTAATTACTTTCTAATAGAAAACAATCGTATCAGATTATTATTATCTTTTTTTAAACCATATATCATTGTTTATATTTAGTTATTACAGCAATGAAAACAGCACGCAGCATATACCAATACACCCATATAACGATTCATATGACGTTACATAAAGATAGTGCTGTAACATATTATTAACGATATAACGTATTTCTGCAAAAGTTAGCGTATAATCAAAGTTAATTTTTCCCCATATTATTTATAGTGCTCAGATCTTCTTATATACAGTATATACGTAATTTTAATATTGTTTTAACGCCGGTGCGCGTTGAGATAATATTTAAAAATTTTCTTTATATATATATATATATATATATATATATATATATATATATATATATATATATATATATATATAAAAATTTATAATATATCAATTCATTATTGTTTTTGGTCCTCTAGAGGTCGAGTGAAATGCTACATAATATAGAAATCAATAGAAATGGCTCAACGAATTTTGTATTATACCTTTTCTGTCGTACTTTGCAAGTGTATATAAGTAAAGTTTCATCGTGGTAGAAGAAAAAGGCCCCAGGTGAATTGGTGTTCAATGGTATTGATTGATTGAATACAAGCTCTAAAATGCTATATACATACGCATAGGATTCTGTTATCATGATGGTATACACTTAATAATATAGCATTTAATCAGGAGACTTTTTGCAACTATAACAATAATGACTAATTCACTAAGGTCATTGTTCTGCAACCATGACGACGATATAATATTTTAAACTTTCATTTTTTTATGATCTGTTTTGTCATAGTAATAGAGGATTATACGATATAATATTATACACTTTAATTGTGTCTTTTGCGTGCGATCAGTAATCACATTTTTTTTAATGCTATTTAAATTTGATGAGGCCTAATAAATAAGCAACTGAACTGAGGCCAACGTTAAAGAATTCGTTCACATCCGCTTCCGTTTCTACGTAATACGCATGCGTATAGTACGTAAAAACGGAAGAAGATGCGAGTGAAATCTCTACAAGTCGGTCTCAAAACAGTTGTTTCTTTGTTATAGTCAAAATTTACTAAATATTATTATTATAAAAACTAAAATAAATAAATAATAAACTTATGGGCAATTAAATTTGTATCCCTAAAAATGAGCATAAATATATAAGCTAAAAATAACTGCTTGATTTTTTAAAAATAAATTTGTTGTTGTTTCTATAATGAGAATATAAGCATGTTATAGAGGGAAAAAAGTCAAGTAACTGAATTAAATAAATCACGTAAAGACAGTATGTCTCATATTTATTTAACTAAATAGTGCATATGAAATAAATTAATTAGTCTATTTTTAATATTTTTTTCCTGATCTTTTTTTTTTTTTTTTTTTTTTTTGCTTTGCTTTGCTTTTTGGTATTAATACGTTATTGCTAAATAATTATTTTATTTTTATTTTGTTCTGCAACTATTGGGTAAGGTTTGGATAGTATTATAAAATATATATAGATATACAGTAAATTAATTAATGCAAATAATTTGTATAATTTTATTTTATTATTTAAAACCATTAAAATATATTATATTAAAAAATCACAAGAGACACTTATATTATATAATAAAGAAATTGTGTGCAAATAAATTGCACTAAATTGAGAAAAATTTCTATCCTGCTGTACAAGTAAGATAACACGGGGCAGTGACTGTGCTCTTGCACGTTTGCCTTCACTTAATTTGTATAACTGTTTGTATATGACACGTCAATTACCCATCACTTCGAATATCATCTGGGCATAACGTGTCGTGACTAAATGAATAATCTTTTCAAAGAAATTTTACTACTTCAAGAATATTTGATATAATATATGCCAATAATTTATAATATATTATATATATATATATATATATATATATATATATATATATATATATATATATATATATATATATATATATATATATATATGTATATTAACAGGTTTATTTAGAGAAATTTTAAAATGTGATTTGAATTTTTGAGACGTGATAAAATCTTTGAAATTATAATTTAATAATTATATATTAATTTTATTAGACTATTACAATAATGTTATAGAAAAGATTATTTATAGTTTTTATTACTTGGTTTGTATGAATCATCATACAAAGGCACTTAATTAATTAGGAACCAATGAAAAATTTAAAACTGCTGGTCTATATTGTGCCCATCTAAGAGATATTCACTTTTTTTTAAATTGTTTTTTTGAGTCTTCTTTTTATGGTAAATATGTGCACGTTGAAGCTATATATATAAAATCACTCTGCTTTATCTGCTGATATAATATAAAACACAACTGTAATAGAAATTATAATTTGTACAAGAGAGTTGCAGGATATTAAAAAGTTTTTTTTTTAAATAAGTCCATTGTGGCTTATAAGTTTATATATAGGTGCTTTTTTATATTATTATTATATACACGAACTTTCCAAAGTGAAAATTCAAAAGAAAAAAAATAGTTTATTGAAGTTTCGAACTATGTTGTGTCGTACTGGGAGCTGGAGCGATCTTGAGTCACATTGCCAGCAAGTGTTGGGCTCAGAGTACCATTCCGCTACTGTACTCTGCGGTCATGCTTTCACCGTGACTCGCCATAGAACGTTGGGCCTGAGGGTAGCCAGCACTGGCCATCTGGTGGTGGTGACCCATGTTAAGGTGGTGACTGTGATAACCCATTGCAGTACCTTGACTACTGGGTGGAGGGTAGTATTCCATACTTCCATAATAACCCCCTGTAGTTCCTCCTTGTTGAGATGTATGGTGATAATAAGGACGATGATGTTGACCTCCACCGCCTCCTGCAGCTTGCCAGAAGTTTGAGAAGTTAGTGTACGTCTCAGATACAGTTGGAGTTGCTGGTGAGGCATATGTCGGTGTAGTTGGTGGTGGAGGACTTGGGGTCTCAGAACCAAGAGGTAGTCTAGTTAATGGAGGAGGGTGTTGAGCACTAGGTGCCATATGTGGAGAGTTGGACGTTAGGTGAACAGGTGGAGAACTCGAGGTTTGCTGTGGTTGCAGTTGCTGCGGTGTGGATGGTGATTTAGAGCTACAAAATAAAATAACAAGTTAGTATTAATAAGTTAACGTAAGATGGTCGTGCAGGTTGCATACCTTGCTCCGCTTGTGATGTGGCTACTCGAACTACTACGGCGTCCACTACCTCTAGATGATTTCACTGAATTTGAAGATGTTGTGCATGGAGATGAGGCACCCTGAGTTGCTTGTTGTCGGCATTTAGCACGACGATTTTTAAACCACACCTGAAACATAAATATAATAGAAAAATTGAGAAAAAAAAATATATATACTGAAATTTTAGAATTCATCGGAAACGATTTATAAACTAAAAAAATATAAAGGGGCGCATATATCTTTTTGATATGACGCATAAAAAAATGTAAAATTTAGTATGAGAAGAATACTGGTCGTGTAAAATGACCAGTTATATAACGTGTAAAATATGTGTATTGTTACATAATTGTCACCTTCTTTATTCACTCACATATTATAAGTACTTTATATCAGTATGTATCATTTGTATAAAGAAAACAGCTTTATATTTTGACATATGATATTGTCGTGATATGAGCAAGCAACGGTCTCTTATACAATTGCATTATGATAAACGAGAGGAGGCGTGTCGGCCAACCCCCGCTATTAGGCGCCCGAGATATTATGAGGAGCGAGTTATAAAGCGGTGGATCAAGGGGAGGATGGAATAAAGAATAAGGTGTCAATGAAAATAAAGAAAAAAAATTGGAACCTTTTTTTAGCCGCGCGTGAAATGAATAGAAGCTGCAAAAGGGGAGAGCAAAACTAGGCGTCAATGAGCTATGTTTGAACTGCAACCCATATTTTTTATTCCCTTATATATACAGTGATGAAAGCTTGTTGGTTGTTATAATATAAAGATAGAATAAATGGACCCCTCAGGCTATATTTTATATAATATATTGTACGAATATTATATAGAAAGAGCATCAGCTACGTTCCCAGGCTTATCAATTAAAGCTATTAGCCTAGGTCAACTTTATGTGTTACTGTACATAGCGTAAAGTCGATTCTGCGTTTTTTAGTCACGAATGACATTTATATATGTGTGCACGTTTTGTGTCATTATTGTGTTTGTGATTTCATCGAGTGCAATGTTTGAGATGCGCAAACACTCACGAGTCAAATATCGGTGGGTGATAATGGCTGATCGTTGTTCTTCCAACCACTTCATTACGCGCGACGTTATATACGCATAGAAATATTGCCTTTATTTGGCTTCACATAGGAATATATATGAAATAAAAATATATTATCAATGCTTCCTTGGAGAAATAGGATTATATTGAAAATTTTTAATGATAAAAGCGCATGCCTTATGCCAAACCATTAATAATATATACAGAGGATTATACAAGGATTATGTTCATAAGAATGATGACATGAATAGCATTAAAAACTCTATAAAGAGCATAAATTTACACAAGCCAGGTGCTAGAAATGACTTCTAATTTTGTAAAAAAATCTTTTGTGTACAAAGGGTTCAATATAATTTCTTCATTTTTCTATTTTACAATTTTCCTTATAATATTAATTGGACTACATATATATAAAATCATTTTAATGAAGATAAATTATATTTATATATTTGACAAATAATAATATAGCTATAAAGTTTTTTTTTTTTTTTTTTTTTCTTTTATTTATTTGCCGCAAATTGGTTATATGGCAGTTGACACGCAAGAGATATGGGTCGTTGCACAGCATGCGAGTAGGGTTCGCCCTGCTCTTCCATGGGGTGTGGTATGTGGTGGTAACTTTTGCTCATACATTTATTGGCAACATTATCAGCTGCGGCCAGAGGCCAATATAAACTATAAGGAGGAAAGTGGTTGGGCGTGAAACAAATTAATAACTTCCCTCCCCTTGTTACACAATTTTCACATATATATACAATATATACCGTATTATATACTGCATCAAGACATTCTCTTCCCCTTTCATATTTATATATTATCTAAAATAGAAATCTTTCCAATTATATAACATGCTTTAAGTCTTTCAGATAATTCAATGATCTAATTTTTATAAAAGGATAATTTAGTGCGAGGATATATATAACACATCACATGATGCATATTTGAATTAATTATTTTATTTTAAATATGGCATAATATTATAAAACTGTATTATTGATATAAATTTAAAAAAATTATTATATTATATATATACGCTTTAAAGAAATCCATAAAACTTGAGAGATAACTTTGCTGCTTTCATTTAAAATTTTAAAATTATTTTTTACGAGCGATATTTTTCGTTAAAAAGTATACTTTTTTTGTGTACAAAAGTTTACCTTTTACAAAAATTAATTTTTACTTGTTTTCTTGCAGATTTCTTTTTCTCTTCATTTCATAATATACAGGAAAAAAAAATTGAAAAGTTTCTATATATATAGACGTTTTTTTGTTGTTGGAATAAATGATTTGATATATACAAAGTTTTTTTTTAGATTTAAGGAGATAAACTATTTTCCACTGAAGAAATAACGTTTATATAATAACATAAGTTCTATACCGTTCAAACGTTTTTCATAAGTTATTGGATTGTAATTGTATACTGACTACTGACTGAAGAGTTACATCTATGTATAACTATGAATAATTTGTCAAATTTATGTTTTCCGTGTATTAGGAAAAATGAGATGCAATTTTGTAACACTTCTTAATAATTAAGGAAATAAGATATAAGTATAAATATATATTTACCTGTACACGTGATTCTGGTAAGTTGATCTTGATGGCAACTTCTTCGCGCATGAAGATGTCAGGGTAGCGAGTCTTGGCAAACAACGACTCAAGAATATCGAGTTGTGCGCGAGAAAACGTTGTCCTCTCTCTGCGCTGCTTACGCGGGTTACCTGTGTATGCAAACCAGATCAATTATAACATCGTAATTTTTATCGATATTATTTTATACTATATAAAAAATGCATTAGGTATATACTTGTTATTTCTTTATTCTATTTTATGTAAGTCTTTTTTTTTTTTTAATTTTAAAGAATTTTTTTAGTATGCCGATATTTATAATATGCAAATTATTCGAAGTATGAAAGTTTAGGCTTACTTTTTTTATATTTTATGTCATAAATTTGACCACGCACTTAGGAATGTTATACATTCCATAAAATTAATTTCATTTGACATTTATAGAAAAAAAAATCATACCAAGAAGTATAATTATACATGCAGAAATTGATTTGATAAAATATTTTACACTCCATATCTTAAATATAAACATACATATTTATGTGAAATATTTATTTTAGAGCGTTTAGTATATACGTTTTAGTATGTAAGTTTGACGATCATTTCTCATGGCGTAGATTTTATTTTGTGGGTGTTTAGCCTTAGCAGATGCATTGTTATATCTGATATAGGAAAAAAAAAAATGAAATTAACAATTTTGAGCTTGAATAAAAACATCATATCATTATGATTTTATCATTATTATTAACGTTTAGAACAAAATTTAAACGATAATAATAATAATAATAAAAAACTACCCAAGCTTTAATAAATCAAAAGAATCGCCATCACTGTATACCATTCAGGGAATCGTTTTAATGTCTTTGTAACGCATTTTTCCTTTCCTTTCTTTGCTAAAAAATGTATTTGTATATCAAAAGTTTGTATATATCGGAAAAGTTTTGATGTCAAAAGTTTTTGAGCTCGAAGCCAGGACCGTGCAGGAACAAGCACATCATGCAGCGGAGCTGGCAGGCAGGCAGCGAGCGAGCGAAACGAAAACGAGGGGCTCCTCCCTTTACATCGGGCCAGCAAGGGCCATAATCCGGCTTAGCGCGGCGCGGGGAGGAAGGGGGCGCACAAAGCACAGCAGCAGCTGAGATGGTTTCGCTTTTTTACAGCCCACTGCTACAACCAAATGGACTCACTCGTACTCGCATCTACTCCAGCAAAGTAATCAAAATTTTTTTATATTTTTCCTCTCTCTCTCTCTCTGGTTTGAGAGAGAAAAGAGAATGATAAACAACTGACGCACCAGAAAAAAAATGTATAAAACATAAATTTTTTAAAAAAGAAATTTTAATCATAATAATATCTGAATAAAAAAACAGTACAATATTGTATATAAATACGTATGTACGTTTTTCAATAATATTTATTATTCTTTGTAGTTATAATATTATAAAAAGGTACTGCCGGGTATATATAAAAAATACATATTATATAACACAATGATATGCGCCGTGAAATATACATATATTCATTGAACATAAAAAAAATATTTTAAATTTCAAGATAAAACTTTAAAATTTGGGATTTAAGTCAACGCTATATAGTCAACGCTATAGATTTTACTATCCGATTTACTAAATTTTAGTTTTATTTTTTTCCCAATGGAATTAAAAATTGAAACGATGTTTTGAAGTATATCATTTTCAAATAATATAATAAAAAATGACAAAAGGGACTATATGGCTAATACTAATTACATACAAAAATTTATTTGGCATAAAATATATCAATCATTTTTCTTATTAAAACAGGAAAAATTGTAAAGGTTTACGCATAATAAATTAAATAATTTTTTGTGCGAGTCAGAGGGTATTTGCAAATTTTCCTTAGGTTACTTTTGATGATAAAATATTAAAAGAAAATATCTACAAAGATCATGTTACATCTGAAGTAGAATAAATTACGTTTTCATTTTTTTTAAATAAATGTCTGATGAAGTGCAAACTTTAGCTATAAAATCAAATTTATTTAATGTATGTTTATTCTATTAAAAGTAAGGGGGAAGTTAGTGTGGGGATGGGAGATGTTCGCAGATTGAAGTATCATTTCTGTTGCGTTCGATTAGCATGGCGTTAATGGAAAAATCAGGGTATTGAAGCAAACGTGCGTGTGTGTTTTCTCACAGCATCCCCTTCCATCGCCCGCTATAACTAGAGAGATAGAGAGAGAGAGAGAGAATCAGAGCATCAGAGTTGCTGATGCAGCTTGTGCAATATTCATGATTGTGCCAGCAGGGACGTTCACACCCTCTATAAACCCCTAACAATCACACCCTTGCCACGCTTACTTTGGCTTTCACTATGTGCACTAAAACACACAAGTTTCAAATCAAATGTAACCACATTAGCTCCCCATTTATCAAACATTTTTGTTACGAGGAAAAATATATATACACAAGAGGATATATTACTTATTTGTATAAAATATTTGATAATTAAATGAATGAAATAATTATTGAAAGATGTTTTCTTTTCTTTTTCTTTTTTTCCTTTTTTTTAACCCATATAGTCATATTTATATAATATATAGTATATCAATGCATTATGTCATATGTTTATATTAACATAATTATAACAGAAAAATGTGCGAATAACTATATATAAACTTAACGTATATAACTGCGTAAACAATAGATAAAATTTAATTACATTATTGATCAAAGTAAAATATAAACCAGTGGCCTTTATTTTACAACGATCGAAGACAATGAAGCCATGTTAGGAAAATATTCTGTTGCTCATTTGTGTATAAGATATAGAATTTCAAAACAAAAAGAATGAAAAAATATAAGTTTTCTTGTTCATTTATAAAACTCGTATATAGGCCGTAAAATACGCATATATAGTATAAATATAACAATAAAATAAATGGCATGGGGAAAAAACGATATAATATTATGCAATTTGATTATTGCCAGTGTACAAAATAAAACGAGAAAAAAAAAAAAAAAAAAAAGACAATATAAGAATTGTCAACAAAATGGATCAGTGCATGTACGTCAGTACATATAATAATAAAATAAACGTCGTCTTGAAATTATTATGTTAAAAGGACATTATATGAAATTTGCAATTGAGGATCTATTTAGTTTGTCCATGCATATATGCATCAGTGTGGTAAGCAAGGGTTGGGTTTCAGTTAATCCGTCAGAGAAGAAAACGTGGAGTTGAGGGCCTCTCTCTCTCTCTCTCTCTCTCTCTCTCTCTCTCTCTCTCTCTCTCTCTCGTGTCTATTTTTTTATCCCACCTATATATTCCCATATCCTTGCCTTGATGATGCTTGGCTGCAAATCGGAGTGACATTGCGGCGATAGTGCGGACGATTGTGTGTTACAACATCAGGTATATAAAAAAGAGGCACATTTCTGTGACCACAATATATACAATGTCCATTATTGTTTACTTGCAGTATTAGTGTTATTATTGCCAGCTGCAATGCTAAAAATGTCACCATAGAAGAAATCTTTTTTTTTTTTTTTTTTTTTTTTTTGTCTAACGAGTCAAGTGGAAAAACGTATAGGAAAGTAGGCTAAAACCTAACCAGCATACACGGGTTACTTACATGGTCCATAGGCTCCTGCTCCAAGAGCTGAACTTGGGTCTGCAGCACCTCCTAAGAGTGATCCTCCGTGGTGCATGGCAGAGGCACCCATACCGGCCATACCCCCTGCTCCATGATGCCCAAAAGCAAAACCTTGCAGAAGGTGATGATTAGGGTGGAACTGCGCATGGTGCGGTCCCTTCAAATACGCCATCCCGTTATCTTCGTTTTTCCCTGAGAACAAAAAAACATAATGATTGATTACTGTCAGCAGATTACATATATAGCATACCAATTCATTTCATAACTTTTCATATAAGTGGACAGGCAAATCATAACTAATAAGTGATGATAGATTTGATTAAAAAAAAAACTCTCTAATGGAATCGTGGTTCTTATAATATAAAAAATTGTAACATTGTGGACCACCAACGAAAAATCTATCGTATAGAAAAAAAATTAACATTCTATGTTTAAATCTGACCAGTTTTTATCTCTGTATAATAAAATTTAAAAAAGCATTAAAATGTTTATCTTTATCTGTTCTATATCAATAACGACCGGGGATATTTTATAATGGCACTTTTTTAAAAGTGTACAAACAAATAAGTAGTAATTCTCTATAATCTTCTTATCCCTTTTGAGGCAGGCTGCATTCTTCTCATTCTCTCTCTCATATACTTACTCACTCACTATAAGCAAATGAGTGAACTATATGCGGCGACGACTGATCATACGCAAAGCACGTGTTGTGCTGATATACCTTGTGTTTACCTCGAATTAGAGCAAAGAGAGGGGGGCGCACCCCTGTCTCTGTCTCTTCATCAGAATACACACTAATATATATGTGTGTGCGTGTGTGTGTGCGTGCATATGTGAAGGTAGGTAGGATTATCCGCCACCTTATAAGACAGCTTATGCACATGTTACAGCATGACAATTTTTACATTCATTTTATTCATCACATTTTAAATCTTTTTTTTATATAACGTCGTATATATACATATATATAGTAATATAGATTATTATATACCTCAACTTAATAGTAATTGTATATCAAAATATGTGATAATATTGAGTAACGTGATAATATCATAAAAAAATCAGTTTGAGTCAATATTTTAGTTTCAAAAAATGTTCAGAGTTTTTTTTTTTTTTTTTTTTTTTTTTTGTTATGTTGAAATTTTTACTTTTGTAAATTTGCTATTTTATTTAAGGGAAATTCTTGGATGGCAATTTTAAGTTTTTTTTTATCTGTATATAAATTGTAGATAAAAGTATAAAATAAAAACTTACTTATGATGTAGTCCATATCAGAGTTAGCTTGGACAAAAGTACGTGGAAAAGTTGCTGCTTGTGTCTCACACATTTCTCTTCCACTATGAGAGCGAGAAAACACCACACAAACAGGCACAAATGAATACAAACTCTAGAGCTAGACTAAGTGGCACGATAGGAAGAGTCCCGCTGTCTGCTGCACTTGCTCGTTCGTCTGCTACTACGAACCACCACAGAACAGACTGTGCCAAAATCTCCCTGACTGAGTGCCACAGAGGTAAAAGATATACCTGAGCGCCCCCTCATGCCCTTTCTATATATACACACATTCAAGTGACTTGATAACAATAATCGAGAATTTTTATTTTCTCGGAACTCCGCACCTCAAGCAAGGATGGTCATCTCTCTAATTGGTATCTACCGGTGTTAAAATACTAAAAATAACCGCGAGTATGCACTCACGTGCAAAAAAAAAAAAAAGCACAGTAACTTTTTTTTTCTTTTTTAAAGAAAAGATTTTCTATATTTGTGATGTACGTCTTTTATGTTATTTTTGCAAGTATGTCCATTAGTGACAGGTATCTTATAAAAACTGTACATATTGGCAAAAATATTGATGACAAAACATTGTTCTTTATTTTCTTAACGAAAAAGGAAAAAAAATTAAAATAAATACTCAACACCCGTTATATATGAAATAAATTTTAAATTAATTTGATTAAAATATTTAACAATTTTAATATTCTTTAATATTTTGTTATATATTATTGTTATTTGAGGTTTTCTCTTTTTTTTTTTTTTACTTTTATTTATAGGCTTTATTTTATTGAACGGTTTGTATATTATGCTGTATACACCATGGCATCTTTTATAACTTTGCTGTATAACTGAAAACGCTAAAGCGCCTTACAAGTTCTTTAAAGAAGCTTAAAGGCTCTGTGGTTATAAGCTTGTCTTATCCTGCAAATAATCCTGGTTTTTGGCACATACACCACGCGGAGTGTTTAAATAACCAGCGAGCTCTTCATAACATTGTATTACGTGGTTAATTTTATTGATTTATCCGATCACTTTAACTGGATTTAGTACTTGTGTAGGAATTTTGTTCAATTATTGTATGTTTTCCCTTTTCAGAAAATATATGTAATCTTGTAAAAATGAGATCACAAGTTTATTTAAGTTTTAAAAAGCTTAAAGTTAGTTTTTATATATTATTATACATATTATAATAACAATGAAAACGTTTAAGAAAATTAAAGCTTATTATTACGATGAATGAAGCAAATTATTTTGGACTAAAAGAAATGCTCTTTTGCATGGTTTTTAATGTAAAATTTATATTATATAGTGTGTAAAAAATATAAGAAACTGCAATGATATATAATGATGCATTATAGAGGTATATGCCTTTAAAACAAATAAATCAAAAAGACATAAATTTGTATTATTTTTTTGCGAGTGAAACTGAATTTGAGAAGATTTTTTGGCAAGTAAATAAAAAAAGCACATCTTTTGTGTGTTTTTTGCCTCTCCGTGCGTTGAAGTCTCCTAGTGGGTCGCACATGTTGCATAACTTTTAGGATGAATCACAACTTTTTGAAATTCCAAAGTATTTTTTGTTTTAATTTATCGATTTATTTTATCGTATGTCAAAAGATTATTGTTCACTCTAATATTTTTAAATAAACATGTAACCAATTAATGACTTAGCAAATACCATATATAGAAAACATAGAAGTCATTAACATTACGCCCGTGCGCCACAAATTATATGAGCAATAAATTTTAGAGAGTATAAAAGTAAATAGGAGTAATAATTTGAGGATGCTTATTAGTGTCATCAAAAATATGAGTTTCAGCATCCGTGGTCCAGCTGGGACTGATGCTCTGGGCGGGGGGCGGTTCCATCGTGACCAATAAGGACGGAGCGCGATGGCGTGCGCGCCATTGGCCGTGTATCACTCCAACCCCGAGTGCCGCAATCTCACGCGTGCGACACGCAACATTGCGCTCGCGAGTAGCGCCAACTCACGGACACGGAAACAAACTTGCGCTCAATACTCGCACTCAAATTATGTACATTTTACTGTGCGAACACAACGTATTTATAACTGCATTTTGAAGTTTCTTTTAAGGCTGAAAATGCGATATACTTAGTATCTTGACTAATATAACTTGACAGAAAAATCTGAACTGTTGCATCCATTGATTTTTATAAAGAATTAAGATAACTTCAAATATTGGGGAGTGGGGCATGCCTATATGTAATAATTTAAATTACAATATAAATTTATACTTGCATGCAAGTTCGTGCATCATTGATCTTCAATAATATATAATTTTCTTTTTGTCACATATACGGTTTTCCTAACTTTTTTTTATTATTGGCACAATTGTTTTTCTTTTTAATGAATTTAACATAAAAAAGAAAAATTCAGAGGATTCAACTTTTACATTTAAGAGTTATATACAAATTAACCATATCGATGAAAAGCAATTAATCCATAATTTGGGACTTTTGATTGATCGAGAATTGAGTATCGCTCATATGTATTATGAAATAATTTGTAATGCGGATATGCTGCAAAAAGAAAATAAATTTATATATATATATATATATATATATATATATATATATATATATATATATATATATATATATATATATATATATATATATATATATATATATATATAATATATATATATATATATATATATGTTAGCATCAAAAAACGAATTTGACCCAAACTAGGTATTTTTGCTCATTTCGGCTTTTGGTTCGTCGCTTTTGGCCAAAAACCGAAATGCAAGTTTATTTCGGCTTTTGGTCACGAAATTTTGATCCATACTATAGTTTTGAGCATTTCGCAAAAAGCAAAACCCGGTGTAAACATTTATATCTAGTTTTGGTCTTTGAATTTTGACCAGAACTAGTTGTGATCAAAATAGAAAAATCAAAACCCGAAAAATGAACATTTCTCAACTCAATTATTTTATATAAGAATAAGTGTGTGTGTGAGAGAGAGAGAGAGAGAGAGAGAGAGAACACGACACGTTAAATAAAAAAGTAAAAATATTTATTTTATTTTACAATAAGAGTGATATATTATGATATGACTTATATGACTAATTTCCCTTATATTGGTTCAAAGTTCAAGTCCACCTTTCACCGTACTTTATCCAGTGATAACAATTTATTTTAAAATATTTCTTGTGCGTATATTCAGTTGACTGTTTGTCTCTGTGCTGAAAACATGGTTTATAGTTTCATAATATTTGTTATAGAAACAGGATAAGAAAGTGTTAGAATTTAAAAAGTTCACAACACACGTATATTATTGGTGCGCAAATTATAAGTGATCATGGTTAGTGGTTTTATATATATAGCTCTTAATTTACATTTAATCGTAAGTAGCCCCTTAAAATAATAATAATATACTATATTACTACTATTACTGAATGGACCACTTGCAATAAAATGTTTGTAATTGTTGCAACAAGGGAAAATTATTTTTGATTTTTTGTAAGAAATGTAATAAGAAAATTTCAAATTATTTTAAAAAGTTCGCTCATTGCAAGTGGTCCATTGCTAGGTCAAACAGTAAGTTTATTTTTCGTATTGTCTCAATTTATATTCCGTATCTATAGCCATAAGATTTGGATATTTTGATCAGCGCATTCTAATCAAATTAATCTTTCAGACCATATATTTTGCATTTCATGTATAAAATAATAAAATAATATTGTTTAAACGCCTAAATTATAATACCAAAACATCATGCATTTATAATATAATTATAGTCTTTTATCATTGCATAAAATTCTGAGTTGAGAAATGTTCATTTTTCGGGTTTTGATTTTTCTATTTTGTCCACAACTAGTTCTGAATATATATATATATACCAAAAAAACATCTTGATGTGTGCGGTGTAATCCAATAAGACTTCAACATTTTATTTTCTCCATAAAATTCAAAACATTAAAATTGAGAAATCGTTTTATATTTATTATATATATTTCATTCTTATAATTATATGTTTATTATATACATATTTATTACATAATGTATGTTGCGTGCGTAACTTTGAATTGGTAAAATTTGCACTGCGGAAACAATTATAGTTATGTTATATAAAAAATTTCAAATCGAATAATTGTTATGAACAAATATAACATATCGGAAAAGATACATGAGAGGAGATTCAAATTATAATTTTATAACATCGAAATTCTGTCAATGTAATTTGAGAAACTGGGAAAACGATATATATATATATATATATATATATATATATATATATATATATATATGTCCCAAATCTCTATATTTTACGATATGGCTATGATTTTTAATTATAGTTTTGCTTTATTGCATTTCCAACATATATATTACATTATCATTAACCTGCTATGCGATTATATATAAATTTAAAGTTATAAGATTTCTACGATTATTTATATAAATAAACAGAGTATATATATATATATATATATATATATATATATATATATATATATATATAATTAGAGTTTTATATATTAATTATTATATAGTATTTACCTCATGCATGGATTGACAAATATATTATGACAATATTGACAAGCCGCACGATGCTGTGCCGCATGCGGCATGCTATTATGTTAAGATGTGTTTATTTATATATTATATATAGTAAAATTACAGGAAAAAAACATAAAATTTGCATGCATTTTATATAAAGAATATGCTTATATATGCACATAACATTGTGTTATTTTGATCAATATATTTTATGTTTAATCTCTCTCTCCCTCTCTCCGCACACACTTCCCCTCTGTAACGTATTATTGTTCATTATCGACTGCGCAATTGCGCATGCTGAAATTTGTATACGCGTATATAATATACAAAAAAGATTATACAAGATGAAAAATATTAATGTTTGAAAATTCTTGCATATAACTCCTTGAAAGTATACATATATATATATATAGATTAATTTTCATTCAAGAAATTTTAAGAACATTGTACGGTATATAATATTATTTAATATATATAATTATTTAAATAATGAGCTTTTAATCTAAAATTATTATTCAATATTGTCTTGTGTCCCCTCGTAGTTTTGACGCATGCAGCATGAAACGTGCTGCGGTTTATATATAGTTTGTTTTTCTTCTTGCAAAATATGATGCATATATGTTATATAGCCCATGCAATACATTCCTATAAATATCCGCATTTTTTTTTTTTTTTTTAAATGTCGTGCACCGCGCGTTAAAAAATAAACGGAACGGTAATGACCTGTTTTTGGGGTGGTGGTGCGCACCGTATAGACCATTTATCAGCATAGAACCTCGTTTTACAGCAATACGAGTGAATTCTTTATTAATTTTCTTTGTTATTATATAGTTGCAGCAAATGGCAGGCTTCATTCTTTCACCAACGCTAATAATATTCATATATTCAAACTTTTTTTCTGGTGAGAAAAGAGAGAAAAATATATATATATATATACTGAAGAAAATTTACACACGACATATCTTTTGCTTTTGTTGTATACTCGCTATATAAAAAGGCTTAAAAAAAATGCTGTTATACAACATTGAATGCAGGTGTATATGGATGAGCTATGCGCGAGGGTGGTCGCGGTGGCCAACTTATATAGAAAGCGAGGGTGTGGTGAATAGGGTATCAGGTGGATAAGTTGGTCCGGGTGGTCAGTAAAAAGCAACGATGGTAATAACCTTACCATATATATGGAAGACTATTTGTCGTTATATGTATAACAATTTTGGTCTGACTGCGCATGATTATGAAGAGAATATAAATATAAATGTTCATTAACTGTTCTGTCTATATATATATATTTTGAGTTCTCCGTTGCCGTCATATGTATATATAACTATATTTTGTGTGCTCTATAAATAATTTGTCAGAAATTATAGAAATATATAAGAAAACTTTATTGACCCAGCGCATAGTTATTCATTAAAATTATTATATAATAAAAAAGTTACACCCATGAAGCATATTTCTATATGTATAATATTTTGTCAATTATATATTATAATATACATTAAGTCTGCGAAATATATAATAATAACAAAAATTATAGGGGAGTGAAATCTAAAAATATTCATGCTAAATTTAGATTAATCACATAAACTTATTTACAACACATCCTTATATATACGTAAAAGTTATCTGATACAATACAATCATGACATGTCTATATACAGTGTATATTGTGATAAATATTATATATAATACCTTTAAAAAAAAATTGCCCTAAATTTATAATGTTATATTCTTATATAACACTTACTTGATTCAAATGTATACCATCTTTGTGCACGTCAATCCGTATATAAATTTTAATACTTTTGTAATCATATACATTTCTATTGAAATATTGGATCCTATATAAAAGTATATATATGCAGTAATATAGGAATCTTAGCGAATCCATGTTAATTTTTGTAATTCAGAGTGCATGATATTTCTTAATAAACCAGGTTGACGTTAATTTAAAACATATATTCATGTTTCATACTCCACTGAAATAAAACAATTACATTATAATCATATAAATTATTATGATAGAGAAAATTATATATGACAATTATTATACAATTATGTCACCTGAGATTTTTTGTATACATTATTGATAATTTTTTTTGAAACGATGATTTTTTTATGGGTTTAGAATTTAAATATAAAATATAAAAGTTATTTAACATTGAAATTCCACAAATGTCAATATAAATTCTATATCTCTAATAAAACGTCGTATATTATAAAAGAGGTTGATGTTTTATATATAAAGAGATGAGAAATTCTGGTCTCTAAAAGTAAGATGCTGGTTTGACAGGTTGGCAGCGGGCGCGGAGTTGAGATTTTGATATGCAGCCACAACTACGACAGCATCTTCACATTATGACGTGTTGCTGTGAGATAAAGTCATGAAGTTTATAAGGTGAGTACGGCGAGTGACGTTTCCTGCGGGCGGTGTTCGAGGCCACTACCACCGGTAACCTGTCCCTGCCAACCTCCGCTCTACGACTTTGGAGCCTTTCTTTCTCTTTCCCTATGTTTTTTTTTTTTTTTTTTTTTTTTTTTTAATATAAAATTTTGATTTCTGTCACGCGTGGGCAGTGCTCGCGCCACCGTGAACCATTCCATTTTTTGTCCCGCTCTATACTGGAGTGACAGCATGCTAGACAAGTCTATTAGCTTTGCTCACATTCAAGATTTTTTTTCTCTCTCTCTCTCTCTTGACCGCGGAGTTTATACATTCTCACCTAACACCTTAAGAGTGAGCAATTTAAGAAAAGAGGCAACCAAACCATAGGCAGCCCAGATGTCACGAGATGCCAGCCCAACACGCAGCATCCTGACCGTGTGAATTCGAGACATAAGAAATTTTACACCAAGCACCTGAGCTTATATACGAATGTTAGATGCATGAGTGAACCAAAAGCTTTCTTATTATCTCAGAATACAAAAATACAGAAGCTTGTTATATTTTATATGCACATAAAACTTGTTTTCTTTTTTGACATGAAGAAAGGTCCATAAAAATATAATAGTTAATACAAAAAAAAAAAAAAAAAAAAAAAAAAAAAAAAAAAAAAAGTCGAGGAAAGAAAGGAAATTATATAAATTGATCACGTTTAAAATATTAATAATATTATATAATAGAGTCCTCAATATACGCGCCTTTAATCCTCTATAAATATCATTTTTTTATTGATGGTAAAATATAAACGCAACTTTCTGCAGAAAAAAAAAATGATGCGCTTAAAAAACAATCATCATAGCAAAAGTGTAAAATTTAAGTATACTGTATATTATATACAAGCTAGGAATAATGAGTAAATATTTAAAATAAATTTTTTATACAAATATAAAGCGAGATAAAAATATAAAAAATGCATCATGATATTTTTTTATCAATAAGTTTTTTTAAGTTTTAATTATAGTGGAATATTAGTTTTTAATTAATTATTATATATATATATATATATATTATATATATATATATATATATATATATATATATTTGTATAAGCTGTTTTGAAGAACCTTGCAAATATGAACTATTTTAAGCTATAAACTGCAGAAAAAGTATAACAATAAAACAGAGGGGAAAGTTTTTTTTTTGTTTTTTTTTTAATCCATATGATCACATCATGAGCTTTCAAGATCAGTATACTCATTATGAAACTATATATGAATACGCGCTCTTCAGGGGTTAAAAAAAGGCATTTGCACAGATTTGTGGACTGCATGTATTATCTATTCTATATAACGTTATATGCAAATTTTTTATATTATTTATTTCCTTTGGTTATAGTTAAACTATTATATAATATTAAATACCGATGGAGAGAGAGAGAGAGAGAGAGAGAGAGAGAGAGAGAGAGAGAGAGAGAGAGAGAGAGACAGAGAATTTTCAAGACTCAAAGTGGACCATCTTCGATCTTTAAAGAAGCTTAAAAATTTGTGATTTTTTGTGTTTATAAATATATATAATAGTGAATATAAGAACTCTGCGAAGACGTTCATATAGAGCGATCATGTGGAGTGGGAAAAAGGAAAGACATCAACGTGTGATCGATTTTTTTGTCTTATATATAAATATACATAAAATGACATCATTTTGTCTTTTTATTTGATATACGACATATTATGGGCACTCAACTAGACTTTGGATGTTATGTAAGTAATTCCTGCACCTGCGGAAGGAAGCCCAAAGTCACTTCTGCTTACTGGACTTGAGAGAAAAACTCATTGCGAGTTGCAGAATATATTAGAAGTATAGTAATATAAAAATATTATTATAAAATAATAATATAACAATATTTGGTATCAATTTTCCCTATATAGAAATTTGTCAAGAAGCAAATAATAAAATGATGATATATATATAAATAGATGGATTCTGTATTATATGTATTGGCTTGAATATATTTATTTTTCAAATCTATAATTTTAAAAAAAATAATGATATGATTTATAGAAGATTTTCGGTATTATGATAGAACAAAAAAAATTAATTTTTTTTAAATATGTAATAATATCATGATTAAATAATTTATTACAGAATGTTTTTGTATATATTTTTACTTGAAAGATATATATAAATATCTTTATCTCAATAAAGTAAATAAACATGTTATATGTTTACTTAAAACTATAGAGTTAAATACATAATATATATAAAAAAGTGTATTTTGATTGGCAGCAGTACGTTGATTACACGTTCAAGTTAACCTGACGCGGGCACTCGACAATAAATATATACGGTCGATTTGGATCTGCTTGGCGGCTGTCAAATGATAAGACATATTGCTGCTAAACATTTTACGTCCCACGTGACCACACCAACCCTTCTCTTCGCAGACCAGCAGACTAGATATTTACGTATAACATTTTGATAAGAAAACCTCAAATGCCAAAACATACAGAGTAGACTATGAAATTTTTCATTCACAAAAATATATTCCAGCACCTCCACAAATTTTGAAATCGGATTATTTAAATTATATGATTCCTAATTTATATAAAATATATATGAATTAAAATGTGATGTTTTCGTTTCAAGTGCTATAGAATAAATAATGAGCTCATATAATGAGTTAAATGAAAGATAACGAAAGAAAATAAACCGCATCACAATTTTAAGATGATAAAAATACATAAAAGAAAAAGATAGAGGAAACCAGCAGCAAAGAGACGGGGATAAATAAAAATAGTCTGCATAAAATTAAGGTGGTCCTGGCCTGGATGCCTGCAATGGTCCCATCCTATTTTTAATGTAGATGTGATAAATGTATATATATATAATAACGTATTATTTTTACATTATAGAATATAACATGCGATTAACCCGGCATATATAAGCATTGAATTTAATTATTGTACATTGATTTTGTGGATGAACGTTTCGTTTCATGATTGTAATTATTGATAAGAAATTGTTATATATATATATTCTTCTTCTTCTTCTTCTTCTTCTCTCTCTCTCTCTCTCTCTCTCTCTCTCTCTCTCTCTCTCTCTCTCTCTTCCCCTTCATTAATTAGCTTGCTTATACATTTGTCAGAAATTTACAACACCCGAAGGTTACGTACCACGCGTGTGTGGCGATAGCGTTTGCTAAAAGTTCTCGCTGGCTGTCAAAATTTTAATAGGATTAATTTATTATAAAATTGATTTTCTCAAAGGTGAATCAGATCTGCACAGCATATGTATAAATAAATCCATTAATTATTTCACTTAGACAATTTTGTGCTATGTATAATCTACAGTATATTCAATAACAAAATTAAATAATATGGCATTTTTCCATTGTTGTTATCACAAGTTGGTATATAAGTAACGCGTTCCTTTACTGTCAAAATTGTAACATTGCAATAAAAAATAAAAATGAAAGATTTATATGAAAACATTGTGTGTTTTTTCCAAGTGTCGAATTGCAGTTAGGAAAAAAGGACAATATAAAAAATAATGTATAATAATAATACAATATTTTATATTATATTATATATATATATATATATATATATATATATATATATATATATATATATATATATATATATATATATATATATATATATATATATATATATATATATTAAAGCTTTTGATTTGGCACGAGGCGACCACGGGGCGCGACAAATCCTGCACAACCCCCGCAGTGCTGCAGTGATAAGCTGCCAGAGAATGTATTGGATTAAAATATAAAACAAAATTTATTGACTTTATATATATATATATATATATTATATATATATATATAATATGAATTGGTGGGCGTTTTTTTTTTTGACAAATGACATTGTTGCGTGAATTATTTGATAATTTAAACGATGTGTCTGGGTATAATATAAGGTAACAGTATAATAATATGACGGAGCCTCCGCGCACATCAGATGTAATGTATGGAAAGAGAGCGGTTAAAACTTGGCAGATGCAATCTACAGATAGGACGTATCTCAAATTGAGAACTAATCAGAGAAGCTTGCTCTTTTGTATAAATAGTTCCCGCCCCTCGTTATTGTTGAAATAATGATAAAAAATAGAGAGGGGTATATAATATTATATTGAATATAATATATTTTTGTATATATAATATATTTTATACATTGTTGTTGATTTGAGGGCGCAACGATATTAGTATGAGCTTGAATGATACAGTTCCTTGTTCGCCCCCAATGCATGCATTGTCCCTTATGACTGACAGTCTTTCTTTTTTTTCTTTCTCCCCTGCAGTTCTCTATAACATTTTCTAGTTCACGACCACAAAGCACCAGGCATATATATATATATAAGAGAATCTATCAGCCCATAGGGCCTATAGGGTGCACTATATATACATTTTATATACGTATCACTGCCACATGAGTTGGCACGCAACAGTCGCTCATATACACCTCGACAAACAAGCTGACATGCAAACATCGAGACCCGGTCATGCCAGCTACAAAACCAAAATTTACTTCTAAAAACACGCTCATATATAATTTTTTTTTTAAATTGAATACATTAATTAATACATTAACTTAAAACAATTTTTGGGGTTTTCAAAAAGTAAAAAAAAAAAAAATAATAATAAATAAAAAATAAATAAATAAATAAAATTATCAAATATAAAGAGTTAACAATATATTATTAATATATAAGAATGCGATTACCAGCAACTTTCTTTGCAATGTGAAATGTCATATGTGACAGACTGCGACTGTTCGTCAAGTGGCAGCCGCGTGTAAATCGAGCTGTGACGCTTAAACATGAGGTGTTATTATATATCAACTATATATATTCTATATTATAACGTATAACATATTACATCACATATATATTAGTTAAGAATTTTCACTTCACATTTGCATAACCTAGTCTACAAATCATAATATCTCGACAGCAATCTGAAATGCTCTATACGTAAATGTAAATTTTATACTTTATATATAAATTTCACAAAAAAAAAAAAAAAAAAAAAAAAAAAAATGCTTTCTATCAAAATCATTTTTATATATATGTAACTTTTAAATATAAGGTAAAGGTGCGTCAACCTTTTTTTAAAATACAACGGGCAAAAATCATATAATAAGAAAAAAATGTATATAATAGTGTAATATAATATTATTCAAATAAGAGAAACAAGTTTTATGAAATAAATTAATATGATGATACAATATGTATGCTCTTATGGTACATTTTTTTTGCCTATAACAAGAAACAAAATAATGATAACAACACAGTATAGATAATTTATAAAAAAAATATTAACAATGTGAGTCACTATCATATTTATAGAATATTATTCTATATGGAGATGAAAATGTATAAGTTTTTTTAATCAAATCTTTATATTATATAATTATTTTGAATATATATATCAACATAAAAAATTAATTTAAATTCAAACAAGTTTTTAATGAGAGCAGGTGACAATTAGACAGGGTCATTCGTTTTAATCATAAAAAAAGTACTGTTTATAAACGAGGCATTATAAAAATGACATAATAAAATTAGTTAATATGATAATAATATTTATGAAAACGAAATGGTCAGTGTTATATTTACGTAAAAATATTTAGATGCATCGTTGTTTTCAAATTGCACCTCTTATTGTCAAAACCTCTCACCTCCTAATCCGATTATTTTCTTTTAGCTCCTCGATTACATTCAGCTTACATTATGCAAGAGCTTAAGTGATTACTCACACAAGTGTGTAAAAAAAAATAATAATAATAATGGGAAAAAAAGTAATTTTTGTATGAAATTTGATATTTTTATTTTAACAAAAATGTATAGCAAAAAAAAAAGAGTTGAGAAATTTATCAATAATATTGAATTACTTCGTATTGCTTAATAATTATACTTTACAGTTATAGAAATATTAATTTATCTTGAGTTAAAGAATAAAAATTAATGAAAATAACTTACGTGAATACATTAATTTAACTTAATGCATATATTTGAATATTAAAATTAGTTTTTTTTATATAGTTTTGCTGTAACTGTATCATCATAAAAAATAAGAGAGAAGAATACCGTTGACATTGTTATGATGACGACGGTCTTCTTCAAAAGCATGTTTGGAATCTCATCTTAAAAATTTTTGTATGGTAGATATGTATATATATATATATATATATATACACAAAAAGCTAATATAACGAGGATTTTTTTTTTTTTTTTTTTTTTTTTGGTGCGAGAATAACTTTACTCTTACCCTCTACAATTTCACTCTTGTTCGCACACGCAGAATAAGACCTTATAGGTCGTAGCAATTACTGAGAATCCATAGAGGCGTGAAACTCGCTTTTTTTTAGAGCAAAATAGAACGAGATTACCTGAGGTGATATTGATGGACCCACGGTAAACCATGCGTATATATGGACTATATGGACACAGTTTTCAACTTACATAGTTGAACTGTCAGAGTGTAATAATTTCAAGTAGTTCAATTTTTCAACAATAAATATTTCAAAATTGTAACAACATATTTTTTTTTCTCTCTCGCATTGAAGATTTTATATTATTCGTTGTAAATAGAATAGTTAAAAACATTTTAGAATATTTAATTTCTGCAATATATAATTTTACCATATGATTAAAGAATGGTGACGAGCTATATAGAATTTAAAATATATCACTTTTTTTAACACACAAAATAATTATTTAGAACTGACAACATACGTAAAAGATTTATAATATGTTATTGTGTATCTAGTTGTATTTTTTAAAATTTTTATAAAGTAAAATATTATATACAAAAAAAAAAAAAAAAAAAAAAGAAAAGAAAAGTCCAATAATATATAATATTTAAATTTAAAGAAAACATTCCCATGACTGTAAAGGCGTCTCGCTCGGGTGCTACCGCGCGCTATAAGCAAGATTAGGTCATTGTGGCTACGATGGATTTATGATGTTTCTCTCTTATAAATGTGGACACACGTAGAATATATGGACCCGCAGCTAAAAAAAAAAAAAAAAAAAAAAAAAAAAAAAAAAAAAAGCATCACATCAGTGCCGCGTACACAGTAGCTTCCATTTGCTATAATCTCAAAACTTACGATGAAACGTGAAACCCATAACATTTTTGCACACCAAGTATTATTGTATATAAATCACTAGTATATCATCTAGAATTCTTTTAAATTTATAAAATACCCGCAAGATTTAAAAAAAATTAAAACATAACATATTTCGTTCATATATAAATAATATATACAATCAGTATATTTAATAACACTATAAATCAATATTGATGCACAAAATGTGTTTGTAAAAAAAAAAAAAAGAATTCACAATTTAAATTGGAAATTCTGATAATATATCGTCAAAATAATAATATAAATTATTATAGTCTTTGAATATAAGATGTATACGCATTGCGCATAACGTCATACTGAATGCGCTTCGACGCCATACTGAAGCAATTAATAGCATAGGACAAAACGTGTTTTTCGACTTTTTTGAGGAAAATTACTTTTATTATTACTTTTTTCTCGCATATAACTTGAAAACATAATTCAGCATCATCATCAAAATAGTGTTCTCCAAAAAATTGCCAAGTATTTATAAACTGGCAAAATGTATCATTTCCCATACTAGCTCATGTTAATTAGTGTTCACACATGGTGTCAACTTTTATATGAATGCAACCAACTTATATACTGTATAATATATAGGGATAGGCTAAAGTTATGTTACAAGTTTATAAACTTTAGCTCGCGAATGTACATCAGAGAATTGACATAACTTTAATGTTTATGATTGCGTTTGCACATTATATATTTTACTGTTTAATCTATACTACTTGATCTTTATGACATGGCTCTCAAGCTTGCATCGAAACGCTATATAGTAATGAATGAAATAGAATAAAAATAAGCCTGGTTATAAAATATTTTAATGCAATAATGCACGATTACGTTTTCACATTATGGGTATATATGTTACAAATTACTAAACATAATGTTATGTTAAAAATTGTGGCTGTTATCTTATGTAAAAGATCATTTTGCCCTTAGAAACTTGCAGTGTATGCAGCCAGTGCAACATAATGGTCCGACTGTGTGCCTAACCTACAGGATACTTTTAACTTGATATATAGAAACAAAAACTTCATTTACAGTGTTTGTGTGGTGCGAGAGAGTATTTAATGAAATGTTATTTGATTGCGTGCATGTATGTTTTCTGACAGTGCTGTACTGATATAATAATATTAATAAATAACATACCTGTACTCTAAAATGTAATCAAAACATTTATAATGCGTAATTAAGGTGTATGACAAAATTGAAAGATAGTAAAATTTCCCTCTTCGTAAATTTTGATATGGAAAAGGTAAAAAAAATAGTAATAAAGTAATAATGAATAACAAAAAACAAATAACAAAAAAAATATATAATAACAAATAAAAAAAAAAGTCTGGAAGGTTTCACAAAATTTTCTGTAATTTCGCTAAAATTACTTAAACTAAACTATAAGCTAAACTAAAATTTTAAAATGTTTATGTATACATATATAATAAGTATTTTTTATTCGATATATACTCGTCTACGTGCTTCACCATTCAAAATATATAAACAAATGTATAACAAAAAACGGTTTATTCAAACATTTAACCACGATACTCATTTAAGTCTGTTTATATCATCATTATTGAAAATTTGGTTATTAATTTTTATAATTATAATATTATAATCAATATGTTTAAATTCTTAATTTTGGTTTGTTTGCCTGACGCTTTGTCAATTGTTTGTGACCTTTCGTGCGATTTCAGTCGTAATTTAGTCATGGCGTATAATTGTTTAGTCCCTTCAAACACATGACTTGCGTATATTTAAGATCACCATCATTGCATGTTTGTTTTATAGTTGAGAAATTAATTAGCTTTCATAAAGTAAAAATGCTTTTGTGCCATGTGTGTAACAATTATCTGATGTAATAACATGCATATCTGTATAAAACTCAGAATACAAAGCCAATAAATGCTACAGTGTATATAATAATTGAAAATTATAATGATACAGTATACATATAAAAAAGGCAATGATGTTTAAGATTTTTGGTTTCATTATATTTAAAATTAAATCATTATTATGTTGTTTTTTTAATCGATATGATTACAAATTTTGCTAAGACAGTATAGCAAAAAACAACAAATGTCACTCCTTTGGCCGATTCCATTTATTCCGTTTATTTTTTTAATGTTCTCTGCAATGAAATTATTTAAAATCTTCCTTTTTTAGTAAATTACATAGACTTATGTAAGTCTATGGTAAATTATATATTGGAAATATGGGGCATAATTTTTTTTATCTCTTTCTAAAATATATTATATGCCTTTTCGAAGCATATACCAAAATTATTATTTTTATTTATAAATAATGATTTATCATAAATGTTATGTCCATAAGAACTTTAAGTAAATGTACAATAATATACATTATACACACATTGTCTTTTATAGAGTAATATGTAAATTCATATAGATTATTTATTTATATATTTTATACTAATTAATGATATATTAAACATATTGTTAAAACATGTTTAAAAGATCTAACCCTCACAAATAGACATATTTAACTGCGATATATCACAGTAATATAACATTATATAATGTGCACTAGAAATCTAAATTTAAATTAAAAAAAAAAAAATAAAAAAAAAATAAAAACAATCCTTATATATACGTATATATGTCGCTATATATATATATACAAGCACAAGCATACTCTTAATAATACATGAATGGCTCTCAAACACCTTAACCAAAAACTGAAAATACTTTTTTTAAGTATATATCTCAAAATAATATTATATGTAATTAATGAATTATTCCTCAAAGAATAAAAAATTACTGAGAAAGATTATATAATGAATGGAATAAAATATGCGTTAATCTATATATATTATAAAATATATGTGTCATATTTTGTATTTATTATTCTCATTATGTTTCACTTTATTTTGTATAACGATTTTACTTTTTCCATCATGGTGTATAATGTTAAATATATATATATTATAACTATATATCTACTGTATGTATGATGTATTGTATACTATATTATTTTAAATATGTAAGCTTATTGTTAAGTTAATTTTAAGTATAATTATAAGTTTGTTTTATGCTGTACTAAGTTGACGTATCATGCATTTAGCCATATACTGACCCTGCTCAAAATTCTTGGACAAGACCTTGCAAGGTCTTGCAAGATGCTTCAAGATTGCAAGATCTTGCACAAAACTTCAAGATCTTGACCTATTTCTTGCAAGAATTTTTTAAAATCTTGCAAGATTTATTTTTGGTTTCAAGAAATAAAATCTTGAAGTCTTGAACTGTTAAAGCTCAAGACTGCCAAAAAAATCTTGCAAGATATCAGCAAAATCTTTCAAGAAAATTTTATTTTGAGGACATTGCCGATCTTGATGAAAATACTTCAAGATTGCAAAATTAATCTTGCAAGATTGTAATAAAATCTTGCAAGTTTTTTTTATGGGGGGAAAGGGAGATTAACCCCTAAAATGAGTTAAAAGTCTTGAAGCGAGGTACTATTTTTTTTATATGAAATTTAAAAGTAGCTTTTTAAAAGGAAATTGTAAAATTGAAATAATCTTGCAAGATTTTGGTCAAGATCTTGAACTATTCCTTGGCTGTACCCTAAAACGAAGGGTGCATTTAGTATTTTGTAATTTACTTTTTATTTTTATTCGAAAAATTGCAAAATTCTGAAAATCTTGCAAGAATGGTCAAGATCTTGAACAACCCCTTAAATGCACCCTAAAATGTGTTAGGGGTGAATGAGTATATTGCTATTTACTTTTTATTTATTAAACGTTGATTTTTAACAAAATTGCAAAAATTAAAAAAATCTTGCAAGATAGGTCAAGATCTTGAACTACCCCTAAGCTGAAACCACCCTAAAATGATAGTAATGTTTTTTTTTATTACGACTTGATAATAAATCGATTTTTAGCAAGAAAATGTATAATTGTAATTTTTAGTATAATATATTATATATAAATATCAGTTCTATAATAAAACTAATCCATTTATTAGATTCCTCACCCATTTTTACCCCTAAATACAAAATTTCATATTTTTAGGGGTTGAGGGTACTTAGCAGTATAAGTCCGAAGTAGTTACAATGTTATATAGTTCAAATTGCGATGTACTAGTAAGTCTGTTACAGAACTGCAGTGCTAGGACCGGCTCCCATGTGATCATCAAAGTTAAGCAACGTCGAGCGTGGTCAGTAGTTGGATGGGTGAAAAAAAAAATTAAAGTTCAAGCTATATATAATAACAACGCAAAAATGTTTTTTTAAATTCTTTTGTTACATTTCAGCACCAAAATGTTCAGTAACTAATGCGCTGCTTATTTATATATCAAAATAAGCATTAAAAAATTTTTTGAAAGGGTTTAGCTTTCGTGTTACACCGTGTTATATAAGCAGTAAACTGACATTGAAAAGGAATTCGGCTCGACCGGGACTCGAACCCGGATCTTTGGTTTCCCAGACCACTGCGTTAACCATTACGCTACCGAGACTCCTTCCAATCCAACATCATTCACTGCTCATATATAGTCAGCTTTCGCTGCTTGCCATGCGCGTGCCTTCGTTGGCGCGACAGTTTAAACTGCTAAGCAGTCATGGCGGGTGCTCTTGCGAGCTATATGCCTCCACGTAGAGGGCAGTTATGAGAGTTTGTAATTTAACGCCTATTTTACACGGGTAGTTTAATTGAAAGGGTTTAGCTTTCGTGTTACACCGTGTTATATAAGCAGTAAACTGACATTGAAAAGGAATTCGGCTCGACCGGGACTCGAACCCGGATCTTTGGTTTCCCAGACCACTGCGTTCGTGAATTCCTTTTCAATGTCAGTTTACTGCTTATATAACACGGTGTAACACGAAAGCTAAACCCTTTCAATTAAACTACCCGTGTAAAATAGGCGTTAAATTACAAACTCTCATAACTGCCCTCTACGTGGAGGCATATAGCTCGCAAGAGCACCCGCCATGACTGCTTAGCAGTTTAAACTGTCGCGCCAACGAAGGCACGCGCATGGCAAGCAGCGAAAGCTGACTATATATGAGCAGTGAATGATGTTGGATTGGAAGGAGTCTCGGTAGCGTAATGGTTAACGCAGTGGTCTGGGAAACCAAAGATCCGGGTTCGAGTCCCGGTCGAGCCGAATTCCTTTTCAATGTCAGTTTACTGCTTATATAACACGGTGTAACACGAAAGCTAAACCCTTTCAATTAAACTACCCGTGTAAAATAGGCGTTAAATTACAAACTCTCATAACTGCCCTCTACGTGGAGGCATATAGCTCGCAAGAGCACCCGCCATGACTGCTTAGCAGTTTAAACTGTCGCGCCAACGAAGGCACGCGCATGGCAAGCAGCGAAAGCTGACTATATATGAGCAGTGAATGATGTTGGATTGGAAGGAGTCTCGGTAGCGTAATGGTTAACGCAGTGGTCTGGGAAACCAAAGATCCGGGTTCGAGTCCCGGTCGAGCCGAATTCCTTTTCAATGTCAGTTTACTGCTTATATAACACGGTGTAACACGAAAGCTAAACCCTTTCAATTAAACTACCCGTGTAAAATAGGCGTTAAATTACAAACTCTCATAACTGCCCTCTACGTGGAGGCATATAGCTCGCAAGAGCACCCGCCATGACTGCTTAGCAGTTTAAACTGTCGCGCCAACGAAGGCACGCGCATGGCAAGCAGCGAAAGCTGACTATATATGAGCAGTGAATGATGTTGGATTGGAAGGAGTCTCGGTAGCGTAATGGTTAACGCAGTGGTCTGGGAAACCAAAGATCCGGGTTCGAGTCCCGGTCGAGCCGAATTTCCTTTTCAATGTCAGTTTACTGCTTATATAACACGGTGTAACACGAAAGCTAAACCCTTTCAATTAAACTACCCGTGTAAAATAGGCGTTAAATTACAAACTCTCAAAAAATTTTTTGTTCAAGATCTTGAAAGATCTTGGTCCAAGATCTGGCAAGATCTTGGACCAAGACCTTGCAAGATCTTGACACAAGACCTTGCAAGGTCTTGACCAAAAATCTTGTTCAAGATCTTGCAAGATCTTGCAAGGTCTTGGCCAAGAATTTTGAGCAGGGGATGGCAACAGTAAATAAATAAACAAACAATTAAATAAATTTCCTATTGATTAATTCTAATATAGAAACTAATTTATTAATTGCAGTTCAAAATGTAACTGTATATCAACGGAGAGCATATAAGGAATTGTTATTGCAATATAAAGTATTTATAGTTGAATTAAAATAAATAAATAAACTTATTAATATATATGATCACAATTTGTACTTTCATTGTTGAATATTTATTAATAAATATAAATATTTATAATTAGGAATTTATTATCTTGAAAAGATAAATTGTAAAGGATACGTCTGAATATATATGCTTAATTATCTTTTAAAAGTATATTATTATTATTTTTTTACTGCTGTCCAATATCTTGGTTCAGTGATAGGTCCTTTTGTTTTGCCCTGACTACACCATTTGCCTATTTTGCAATAAAGATAATATTTATTTATTTAATATATTATACTAATCATGTTGGCAATTATCAAATGCATTAAATTTGATTACTTTTTTTTTTTTAACCTTTGTGAACATTTATATATATCTTAAGAAGTATAATATATAATATAGAGTATATTATTTGGTTATATTATACCACTTAAGAAAGCTGGGCTGTAATAAAAGTAAATTTCCTGAGAGGTCGAGAAGCAAAGCACACGGGCTTGTGGCGAATGTAAAGCCGGGTGTTCTGACAGGACAGGCCTTGGCTATTCAGCGCGATGATAAACGCGGCAGTCGCGGCTCCCTATGCGTGTATAACAAACGCCGCCGCCGTCCGCGGAATAAAAGAGACAGAAAAAGCTCCAGAAGAGAGACGGAATGAATATGAGAGAAAGAGAATCACATTTAAATACAATTTTTTCCACCTGGATTCACGCGAGAATGTTTTTTTTTCTTTATATTTTTCCTTTCTATTTTAAATATATATATATATAACAAATCATATATATAAATTAGAATGCAACAAAATATCATTATAAAGCATATTTCTTACATGTCATATTATTAAAATGTTTTTAAGGTTCAATAAATTTTTAATAAAGTTATATATATATTTCATATATAACACGAGGAAAATTATTTCTCCTCTGCTGATGACATAGTATATGGCCTAATAATGCATAACTATTACAAAATAATATAAATTAAGTTTTAACAGAAACTTGAGCAATACATAAACTATAATTACAGCATGTTTTAGAAAGTGTGAAATGTATAACTATATAGAATCAATAAAATAATAACAATAAAAATTACCTTTCTTTATTATTGTATTAATTTAAATAAAAAAACTAAACTTTAAATTGATTATTATACATTAAATTTAATGACTTTTTTTTTGGTGTATATGTTTATCATTATAGCTCATTACGTAACCATTTAAAATACTATAAAAATTTAAATTCATTAAAATAAAAACAGAAATTTAAATGATGTTATAGAATATTTTATTAGTGTCGACGTCACGTAGAAGACGTGAACTAATGTGTTGTAAGTTTTGGTGGCTCACAGAGCTTCAGGTATATAAATGTGAGTCGGAGACCTGAGAGTCTATATACAAAGACAGCAAGATATCAAGTAGAGAGAGAGAGAGAGAGAGAGAGAGAGAGAGAGAGAGAGAGAGAGAGAGAGAGACTCTCTTAAAGGCATACCGGCGTGAATTATTCTCTAGCCGCGTTATAAGAAAAACGAGTCATCAGAAAGACCTCTAACTTGTATACAGTAGCCGTGATCTGTGGCCCTACACACATTCCAAAAAGCCGCGCTTTATTCATATTATTTCATTTTTAATATACATAAAAAAAAACTAACCTATAAGAAAACGTATACATTTTTATATATTATTATCATGATTCACGTAAAAGATATGCATGCCACCTGAAATTTTCATTATATTAATAATATTATAGAACACCTACACACATAAAAATATATGTTATGTTATTTATCTCTTATCTTTCATAATAATATATAAAATAAGTACATCATGAATATTATAATGTACACGTGTACTTGATTCAAATATGATTTATTGATTCCAAAACATCATGATCACATTATAAAAAAAAAATTAAGCAACTTTATGGTAATTCTATATATAAATAATCACATAAGTCTGTATAAATTATTTCTTAAAGATAAAAAATAATACTTAATACATTTTATGATAATGAAATAAATGTTATAAAAAATAATTATTATTAATATATTGAAATTAAAGATGAAAGATTGTAAATGGTCTGTAACTAAATTTTAAAGCAATATAAAATTCTTCATCCACATTTTTTTTTCGAATCGCATCTTCAATTCACTTTTTTTTTTATCACGAGAAAAATTCTTTCTATGTTATTATGATTATTATTTATTATTATATTATAGTTATTATTTCAAAATAATAATGTTATATATAATAATAAAGTAATAAATATAGGCTCTCCTTAATTTTTGTTATTCATTGATTTTATTTTCTAAAAAGATATGTATGTGTA
The DNA here is from genome assembly GCA_949318235.1 of Ecdyonurus torrentis. Lineage (NCBI taxonomy): Eukaryota > Metazoa > Arthropoda > Insecta > Ephemeroptera > Heptageniidae > Ecdyonurus > Ecdyonurus torrentis. The sequence goes on along the minus strand of OX439128.1, from coordinate 46,149,721 downwards.
TAAGTATATGTTTATATTATATGCATATATATAATTATGTATATATATGTATATAATTATTTATTATAGTTAAAAAAAAAAAGCAATAGAGAAAAAAAAAACTTATGCAGATATCAATTTTAAATGATGGCATTATAATATCAAAAAATATATAAAACTATTTTTTCAAAGAACTATATAATATAAAGAATGTAAGAAAGGTCCATATAGGTATATATGGTCCAGAGGATTTTATTATATAGTTTTCTTATATCTAAAAAAATAAATAAAACTCTTATTCTTTGTTATAATATACCAATACGATTCAAACCTGTTTTTTTTTCTTGAATAAAAGAGAAAAAAGTTTCTATTATACTTGGGTGACACAAAAAGCTTGTATGTGTACATACTGTAAAAACAAACAACAAACACGTAGAAATATATTTCTATATTTCCCCCAAATTTATTTCAGATCAATAGTCCTCATATGTCAAAAAATATGTATTATACACTTATACATCAAATGTGGATGAATAATATGAACCAAAAAATTGGGTAAAAAGTATTTTAAAAGCTTTGATTTATCAATATATATTTCACAAATAAATAAATTAGAAATAGAATTATTTATTGCAAAAGAATTTATGACCGAATGCAGAACATATACATAAGAAACAGGAGTTATTGAATAAAATAGTTACCCAAAATAGCTATAATATGATGAATGCGGTCATATGTATATATGAAACTAATGTATAAACATTAAAATATTGAATTTCAGGTTCATTTTTACAATAGCATATGCAACAAAAATCGCTATATTTGATTAACAAATATTTTAATGGTAAAAAATGTCAATAATTGCAATGTATACATCCTTAAAATAATTGCAGAGACTTTTGCCAAACTATAATAGGCACGGGATTATTACATTAATTACTGATGAGTTTATTCGAACATATAATATAACTATAATATATAAAAACAGTCTGAAAAGCGCACGTTCCTAATTACAGTATATATAGAGGGTTTACATATATAGGAAATTTATTAAAATTAGCGGGTATATTCTATATATTTATTACCCCTGTTTTGCCATTATTTGTTAATCTTAATGTTTAAAGATAATATCTATATAACTTAGTAATAAAAATAGCTTTACATCGGCTAACGAAAGCATTATTTAATTGCTACATTTTTTTTCCTGATACCTAACTGATTTAAAGCAAAGGAAAATCGGAAGCAGTGGCAATAATTTTTATACTTTTATTAATGTCATTCTTTTTACCGATTTTCGTGTTTGTGAATCTTCATCTCAAGTGTTTCTCACGCAACTCAGGTAAAAAGATGAGCAATAAACTTATGTATCAAGTAAACAACGAGTACCGCTTATATTTGACAATAGTTTTGTATAGTAAATTATTCAATTATCGGTATAGGCAATAAAAAGGTAAAAAGAAAAGAAATAAAATAAACGCTAAAACAGGAAAACGTTTCTCGTATATGATTTCGCCCAATAAAAAGCCGTTAATTATTATTATTATTATTATATAAAAGATTAAAGAATTTTGGATTTATATTTTTTTATTATTATATTGCATGGATTTGTAAAATTTTAAACCCGTAGATATATATTTAGAAATTACTCTATATATAATATAGAAAGGTATACCCATAATAGATGATTTGCATATACTTTTGTTAGTAAATTTAATGATTTCGCTTAATTGCTATATGTTTATATACGGCCCAACAGAATAATTGTTTGATCGCCTTTGAAATTATTTGTGTTTCTATTGCACCGTATTTTTTACCTCGATATAATAAATAATGAAATGAAAATTAAATGTATATTAAAGATTTTAACAGCTTAAATATACTACATGGAAATAAATAAAGTCAATGTAAATTGGAAATAAAAGGATGAGATATCTGAAAGTTTTGCCTTATACGTATATTCAGAGCTATAATATGTATGGAACAATTAAGGAGCAAAGGTGTAAAAATTCCAACGCGTTTAAAATAATAAAAAAGTATAGGCCTATATAAGTGTATAATAAATAATAACATTAAATAAAGAAATAATTTATATCATACTATGTCACAAATATAATTTATATAGATGTCAGAGATGCGTATAAGGACATAAATTATTTTATTATTCTAAAAATCACAATGCAATAAGACTGTAATAAAAAAGTTATTAATTAAGACATCAGAATGAAAGTACATGTATCTTCCCCCTCGACTTTGATGTCAAAGGAGGGGGTAGAAAAACTCAAGTCACCCGCACCCTCCCCCCTCCATAAGACAATACAAAAAAAAAAAATGCAATGTCGTTTTGTTATGCGGTGACACGATTTTTTGTTTTCTCTTTTTGCAAAAGATTATAGTATGATAGATTATCTTACATATTGAATTCAATAAAATAATTGAAATCGTCTATATCAGGGTTACACTTGATAAAATCTAAAACGCATATTATAGAACATATATAACGTGTTTTTAGTTATTAAAAACTGGATATTATTAAAAGATATAAACAGACTTGCATGCCTGCATAATTTTCAAATCTGAAAACTATTAAATAATATAACTTTGAAAAATAGAATTAATTCTTAATAATCGCAACATATTAAATGTAACGTAATTTATATTAATTTTGCCTCCTTCAGATACTTCATACGTCAATGTATATATAGTTATTAAAAGGTTTGTCTTACCTGGACTCTTCTTGTTTGTTGTTTTGATTGATGGACGGTCTTTAAAAGTTCAGTTCTTTCAAAAATTAGATAATTTTATTCACAAATTTTGCGATGCACTTTTGCACTTATATAGTCACTATAATAATTTGCAAACACCGAGTGATTAGTTCGCTGCTGGCTGGCTGCTGCAGCGGTCGGAGACGTAAACGACAGCAGTGAGAGAAGCGGGCAGACCAGGCGGTAGCCGGAGTAAAAGAGAGAAGAGAGAGCGGCGCGAGAGAGTGCGGAGAGGGGGTTATACCATGGTAATATTTAGGGGGAGGGGCACCAGGGGGGGACGGCAATAATCACTCGCTTGTTACGCCCGCCCATAGATAAATTTATCATGTATAAAGTAATTGACTTTGCTACAAACAATATTCATATTATAAAATGAAATACAAATTGGCATCCATCTGTTTTTTTTTTTATACTGGAAATAATATTTTATATTATAGATATTTGGAATCAATTTGTACTTTCCTTTTTTTTTCTTTATTATTATTTTTTTAAATATAATAATAATAAAAATAAATGTAAATAAAATTTTGAATTATTGATGAGTTAATAATTGTTCCATTATTTAAGCTATTTGGATCGAATGGAACATTTTTATAAATGTTCACTATGTTTGTCAACTATGTGGTGTTGTGTAATTAGTCAGGTCGTATATGTTTTTGAAATAAACCCTTTGTGAATCTTGAATTTTGTAATCAATCAGCCGGTGCGCGTGAGAAAACAGCAAGGGATCCCTATAATTTCTAAAAGTTTTGAAATTGTAGGACCATTTTTTTAAAATTTGTATAATGTAGAAAATGTATAATGAAATTTAAATGACCCCTTGTATTTTTCCCTCTTTTACAATATATTTTAAGCTAAAATGTATTTTTTTTGCAAATTTTTTTTTACTCGTATAAGAATCATTTACATAATTTAATTGATTTGCTAACTGATAAAATGAAATTATAATTTATCTTTGAATGGCAAAGATTATATAGTTATAATGCTGTGACCAGGTCCTATTTTTTATTTTATCTAACTTATGAGAGTAAATATCTTCTCATTTTTCGTATACACTTAAATTTTTGAAATGTATTTAACGTGTAGTTTCTCTCATGATGTTAATGTGAATGTAAAATAAAAATTCCAAATTAAAAACAATACAAATAATTTCCATTCTTCTATCTAAACATATATAATATACGGATGAGCGGAAACGGAGATTGTAATTTATTAATTTTTCTGTTGGAAAAACACATAAGATGTTCAAGGAGAGAATATAAATGATTTAAAAATTCACAAAATATTTTATAATTTTCATTTACAAAAAGTAATTTTTCATACATTTATTCTGTTTAATTATTTATGAAAACCCATGTTAAATAATGTTTTCCTTGTTATCTGCGCAACTTTATCTACTTTTACATTTTAAAAGTATAAAATAATGTAATTTTAATTTTAATCTCTAATCTTTTTATAGCATTGTAATATTTTGAATTTTTTTTGTCTGTTTGTTCAGATTCATTAGTGTATAATATTTTGAAAAATTATAAATTAGAAAAATAAAAACAAAAATAAAAAAATGGTGCATTCAGCCAGTAATGCGGGCAACTTGTTGTTCTCTTACGACGCGCAGGTTGCATATGCGGCAGGGGCTTATGTAATTCGTACTCCCCATATTTTATTGATTTTTAAGTGATGATGTATATGGAGGCATAATATTGTATCATATGCTATTTTTTTTTTTATTCATGTAGACTCTGTTTTAGCAGACGAGAATGATTTTTAATATAGCATAATATATTTTATAAGCGTATTATTAAATATTTAATTTTTTCCTTGAGAATTAATTCCTTTAGCAAAAAAAGAAGTCTGAAATAGAAATCTATAGCAAAAAAGTCAATTGATTTAAAAATGTATAATTTGTTTAATAATTTAAAAGAAAATTTGTCAATTTTTATGCTTAAAAGAATAGAAATTTATAGTTTAATTATATGTTAAAACATTGTAATTCTAAATATAAAATAACGATGAAAAGCTTTGACATTGAAGCGGCAACAAGAAGTGAAAAGACATACAATAATTATTTAGGGCAAAGTATTTTATTTCCATGCTAAATTAATATTTTTCAATTATGAAGGATTCTCTCTTTCTCTCTCTCTCTCTCTTGTTTTATTTTCTTATCTAATTAAAAGTTTGTAAAAAAAATGTATATAAACGCTAAGACTTAAAATATTTAAATGTAATTAATTAAAAGAAAAGATATTCATACTCAAAAATAAAAAGTGATATATTTTGTGATGTAATTGTGCGTTCGTACGAACGTCAGTTTTGCTACATAACTCGAGTGTCCCCACTTACGGAGTGGCCACCAAGATCTGGAGCCAGCATGGCGCCTCTCGCCACAGCCTCATTGGTCCACACCTGTCAGTTGGGCGTGATCATGGCTCAGTCAGTGCTTTGACTGGTTATTGAGCATGAGTTAGGCGCCAGGTACCCACGGTAAAATTATTCGAGCGCATCAAGGGGAAGATGCAAATTTAAATGTTATATAGGGGAATTTGAAGCACATGCAATAGTAAAGAGCGCTCTCTCACTTATTTTCCAAACGCGTGGCATGCCTGCTGATGAGTGTTTTTATCCCTTAAAAGACGTCATTCCATTAAAGCTTATATACATATACATAATGTTGAGTATTGTATGCAAGAATTTAATATTGAATTCCATCACTCATGTATGAAAATAATACTAAATCAAAATCAAATATACGTAACAAGTTTCCATTTTATTTGTATATAGGCTTTAAAAGTTTTTTTTCCCCATTTATGTATAATATACCGTCATTTTTCACGTTTTTTTGAACAATATGTAATGCGAATATACAAAAAAAAAAATAGAAATTTTGTAATGAATTATTAGTCAAGCGTCTTCAGTCAAAAACCTTAATTTAAAAAAGTATATACATTTTATAACTTTACTTCTTTATGGAAATTGCTCATCGATATAGAAATGCTTGCCAAATATGTCCTCAATAAAAAGTGCTGACAAATTTTAAAAATGTGCTTTATACGATTTCCTTTTTCTTTTTATAAAAGATATAATTTTTTTTTTTGTAAATAATGTTCCTTTCATTGAATGAGGACATCTTTTTATATAGGTTTACATAGTTGACAAAATTTGCTTTATTTTGTGTTTAAGATCAAACTTCAATCAAGGTACAGTACGTTATATAATTAAAATTATAATTTGCAATTTAAGTATGCGTGCGTCAACCGGAAACAAAATTTCCTCGAGCTTCATATTAAAATATACAATACATATCATGACACTGATGACACTATATACTGTATATAGTCCCTTTCGGGGTAAGGCAAAGCCAATTACAACACAGATGTTTTTTAGCCTGACCCATAGTGATAGACCTAATATCTATAATCTTCTATTTACTCATATTTACTGGGTAAATCTAAGTCACATTTAATGCTGTTATAACTATATTTCCATACTATATACAAACTACAAATAAAAATGTGACTGCTTAGAAAAAAATTATAATAAAAAAAAAAAATAATAAAAAAAATAAATCAAAATTTAAATAAAAAATTTGAAAGTTTCAAGTGTTTTGATTGCTCAATATACCCCCGACTATACTCCCATACATAGTTTCCCCTGCTAAACATTGCTAATTTTTTTCTTGAAATGAACACCTATACATAACAAAATACAACTATTAAATCTGATAAAATTGTTTTTCTTTTACTTTTTAATATTTTATATTTCATCCTGTAGGTTAGGCAAATTGCCGGTCCTATGTGTTGTACAGGTTGCCTACATCACAAATCTTTGGGTACTGAACAAACGACAGACGTCACTGTATTAGCTTCCATCTGCGAATTCACTTCTGACGCGTAACCCGAACGCGTTGGGATCACGCACGTGTCGCCGAAGTGCGAAATTCTTGTTTGGATTACAAAAATTTGATCCACATCGACGCGTTCAGCGTTTTTTTTTTATTTTTTTTTTTTTATTATTATTATTTTTTAATTTTACAACGCATTTACTGTAGATCATTTCTATATGATTATGCGGAAACCAAATAACAAAAGCAAAGCTTACGAAAAATAACATGTCAAGTTTTTCTGGCCTCGGATAAAAAGTAATTGAAATATAAGATCAGTATTAACATTTTCAGAGTAAAAACTTTAGCGAGGAAATGAAATTGGTTCAAAATATATAATTTTATTTTTGTGAGATTTTTTTCTTTTCTTGTCAACATAAAATGCAGTTATTATATCAGTGAACCATATACACTAGTATTTAAATTAATAAATTTATGCTGATATGTTTTGTCTATTCTATAAGTTTAAGTTCTAGTTTCCCATATTTCTCCTGTTTTTATGACTGTGATGACAGACTTTTGTAATACAGAAAATAACACACAGTGCAGTCGCAGTCACTGCGGTCATAGTGATATGTATGGATGGACTGCATCGTTTTCTCTATATTATATTCAATGAAAATTTAGGTGTATTATATAAGTTAACTAATTAAATTTGTTATAAAAATTAATTAGAAGAACCGAAAATATAGCTTAGCATTGTGTATATTATGTAATTTTTAATATTCTCAATATACTATTGAAGATTTAGAATTTAAGAATATAGAATTATGCCGCCCTATAATGAAGTGGCCGGATGCATTTCTTCGCCTTCTTATATAGCTTGCTGTGCGTAAGAACTAAAATGCAGGGAGTATGTTCAGTTGACCAGACACCTCCACCTTTACTCCTTATTTCTCTCTCTTTGCTCTTGAACTTAATGATATGTTTGCTGGACAGGAAGTGACAACAAAGTAAGAGAGAGAGAGAGAGAGTGAGTTGCGAGATTTGCATGTGCATGCGACACCAGCAAAGTGAAAGAAATAAGGAGTAAACGTGGACATTAAATTTAAATATGTAAGCTTTCTTTGTTTTTAGACCCAATACAAATGACCCAAACACGTTTTAATCTTTGAGAAAGTTCTCAACGCGTTGGGATTACATTTCGATGTTTTGCGACCGCTCATCCGAACACAAATTTTGTTCGGGCTATTCAGACCGCTGTATTAGGAGAGAATTCGCTTCACGAATCGGTCTAACTAACGACCGAGAGATACATCAATCGTATTCGGAGCTCACAAATTTAATCTCAATGCATTGGTTAGTTTCTATAAAATTTCACACCACGTTCAAATCATTCCTAATTGCATATGGTGAAAGATACGGAATAAAAAGGGTTACATTTTTGTTTTTGTTACATTATTGATATCATATTTATAATTTTTTAATTAACTGCAGAGTTCACATTAATAATAATTTCAATAAGACGTAATTTTGTTAAATTATGAAATAACTACTTTTTCTCTCAAACATAATATTGTATTGTGTAAATTGTGTTTTAAAAATTAATTTACAAATACATATTTCTATGATTCTTCTTTGTTAATTATGTATATATTAAATATAATGAAGAAATACTCTGACTAGTGGATATTGTTTAAAGAAAGTCAGTGGACCATGTAAGTGGTTTTGTACCTTTTTTGGCCTCTAATAAAAATAATTTATTATTATTATAGCTATCAGTGAATACGAGAAGAAAAAGTATATTGTAATATTTTTATTGTTGAGAGTTCTAAAATACTGTAAAATAAATAGATATTTATAAATATAAATTAAAATAATTATAAAAACACACACTAATTAATGACATTAAAAGTTATAACACATTGAAAATACCGCCATTTAGTTTGTAAGTTTCAAAGAAAAGTTAAAGCTGCTGATCAAAAATTCCTTGCAAAAATCTTAATTCAAATGCGCAGTGCATAAATTTAAAATAAATTGACTTTGTAAATACTCTATTTCAATAACCTTTTGTTCCTTCTCAGCTTTTATCAGCGCGATCTTGCACATTAAAGTACAATTACTACACAATTAAGAAATATAATTTTTTCCTTATAACTTTATAATTACGTTCCTGCGCGTGTTTAAGAGTTGTCATTGGAAGGATCATTTATCTGATGAAATTAAATTTTTTTTCCATATCCCCCACTTACCGATAAGTCAGCAGAGAAAGAAAGGAAAAAAAAAAAAAAAAAAAAAAAAAAAAGATGATAAAAGTTTAGTATAAATTTGAACTTTAGATAAAAGCGAGTAAAAAACATTGTAAAAAATATAGTATCAACACGGGAGGAGTTAAAGTTTTGTAGGTGTCGTGCACAGAGTGTACTATTACTTATATTAACTTATTGAGCTGAAAATTTTTGCAAGAACATACAACTCTCTCTCTTTTCTGTACATATTTGGAATTGTCTTATCTTATGTATAGTATTACTGTGCAAAAAAATCAATTCAATTCAACTGAATTTTCCGCCTTCACAACTTTTAGTAAAACCAGCATTACCTCGTTTTCAGGTTTTCACACTTACAAAATTTTCATATCTGAAATCATACAAGACCTGCCAATAAAATCAGTTATGCATAGATGATTGTTTCTTCTATTTATCAAAGCTTGATTGAGTTATACAAAATAAGATTATTACACCAATTTAATTCTAGTTAAAGGCGTAGAACACATTGAACCAAAAACTTGCCTAATATCCTAATATACCCAAATATCAACATTATTTTGGCCGGAGTCATTGATTTCTAGTTTATTATCCATTTACAAAATGTCAGTTGCGGGTTTACTACGTCACAGCTCGCCTGGTCCACGCGCGCGGAAACAGGCGAGCTGTGACGTAGTAAACCCGCAACTTACATTTTGTAAATGGAAAATAAATTAGAAATCAATGACTCCAGCCAAAATAATGTTGATATTTGGGTATATTAGGATATTAGGCAAGTTTTTTGTTCAAGGTGTTCTACGTCTTTAAATATAATCAGATAACTAGTTTTTCTTTGAGGCTGTAAGACTAACAAAGGCATTACAAACTCCATTCCTATCGCTTACTGGAGTTTAGTGCCAAAAGCTACCCATTTATTATTATTTTTTTAAAACGTTCTGCTAGCAAGCATTTCACTGAACTATGGGACTCTTTTAACTATGGCAAGGTGCTTGATAGTTTCTCCTATCTTTTCTTTCAAATTTATGTTAACTTTAGTTGTATTACTAATTGTAAATAAAAATTAGAGAGTGGGAGATAATGAGCTCCAAAACTGATAAAAACTTTTGATAGAACAAAAAGTGCTGTCTATTTTTCCTTACTTTCTTTATATTACTATTTTTTTTAGGTTAGCAATAAAATAATTTATTGTATAAACCACACCACCAATTACGTTTTTCAATTTAGAAACTGCAATAGAGTTGAAAATTTTGAGCATTTTTTATGTTGCAGATTCAAACTTATTTGCACAAAATTACAATTAATTTAACAGTTATTTTATATCTGTGCTAGCAAGATTTTCACCGAACTATGGGACTCTCTTCACTATGGTAAGGCCCTTGCTGGTTTTCTCCTATCCTTTTCTTTCAATTTATCATAATTTAACAAAAATGCAATAATAATTTGCAATCGTTGAGCTCGTTTGAACCTGATTTTTGGCTATATTGTCTTGCTTATACGTTCACATTAAGGCTACATGTATTTTTCCACATTATAGCTGTGTAATGGTGGCCTGTTATCTATTCCTTTCTTTTAATTTTATATCCGATAACCACAATGGTTTTTACCTATATATGCAAATTACTAATCATAGGAAAAAAAAAAAAAAAAAGGGGTTTATTAATTAAACAACAATGCATTTTTCATTTTGTTTTAAAATTTAATGGTTTCAGCACTGCACACTTGGAACTGGTACCATGGGATAAAGCAACACAGAACTTCAATCCTTGTCTTGCTATATCTAAATAATTAATTTAAAATGACAATAAAGTTCTTAACAATATAATTTGCCAAGTTTAGCATCATGCATGATGAAAATATAGAAATATAAAAATATTATACAATTTGCATATCAGCAATAATGCTTGATGGCAAAATCATGATAATAATTAAATTAAACTAAAAATTAAAAAAAGAAAGAACGGTAATATTTACAATTTATGTATAAATTTGAATGATTATAGCAATTGAAGGGTTGAGGAATCTGTGTTAACCTCCCCCCTTAACATTAACAAACAACACTGTGCTAGTTTTGCAAGTGTTTTTTTCAGCTGGAGACCTCCATGTCATCACTGCCATCTCCGTCGTCCTCAGACATGTTACCATTCATGTGAGGAGTGTCCTCCTCTTCCTCTTCTTCACTCTCTTCCTGCTCCACTCCCTCGTCCCACCTCTGCTCACTGTCAGAGTCTTCCAGTAGGCTTAGCTCATCCCCTGATGACTCTGCAACACCACAACCACCAGTTAATTCCAATGTTTAGAATGGAACCAATGTCCCTTACATGTCTTTCTCTAGACTAAAGTTAAATTTCCATCTCTAGAGGGAACACTAGAGATATGTTTGGTGGCTATTGGAACTATTAGAATTAGCTATTCTCATCAAACTGATAAGAGTGACTACAGGTAAGAAACAATATAATATATGACGTAGACACTCGGAATGATTGCGTTCCGATAACAACAAGACCTCAAACCTAGTGAAGCAGTATTAGAAATAGTTGTTTTAGCTGCCAATCACGGCGCTAGAGTTTAAAAGCTTGATTCAGCTTGTCTACAGATTTATACAGGGAGTTGGAAGACATGCAAGGGACATTGGAATGGAACACAATGAACTTTTTATTTGTCTCTACCTCTTGATGGAACTTGAACATACCTTGTCCAGCCCGAATCTAATAAAATAAATCTTACATTTAAAAAGTTGCTCCATATTTTCAACATAATTTGACTGAAAAAGAGACACATGTACCTGCATGTACAGTGGATTTTTCATTATTATATATCGATGTTGTTGCGAACAATATGTGTTTCTCGTTCTTTGACATGCGAAGCAAATTGTGTAAGTCATTTCCAAACATTATGTAGATGGCGCTTGACGTACACATATTGCTTCGCGTGACAAAAAACGAGATACACATTTTGCTACACGTGGCAAATAACGAGATAAACATTTTGCTTACCATGACAAAAAAACAACATATTGTTCGCAACAACATCGATATGCATATCAACATTCATACATGTGATAATAATAATAATAATTATAAAAAAATAAATAAAAATAATAAGGAGTAGTAACTGCATAGAATAATAATTTAGAAACAGCATTCCTTGACTTCCTCAATTTATGATTTATGAATGTATCATTATCTTATCTTTATCATTTAGAATGATAAAATAAAAGATTTAAGGTAATTATGAACCATTGCAATAAAGTACAGTAAATTAAAAGGACAAAGAAAACCATCAAGGACTTCACTGTAGTGAAGTGTTGTTTTATAGAGCTTAGAGCTAGATGGAAAATCTTGCTAGGACATTAATAGAAATCACATTGGATACCTTTGGGTTCCAAGACTCCAAAGGAATCAAGTATACTCATGTGCCTTTGTCAGTTCTTACTGAGTTAGAGAAATTATAAAAAATAGAAATCATTGAGCTTTAGGACAACACTTCACTACAGTAAGCCGTTTGCTGGTTTTCTCTATCCTTTCCTTTCAACGGATCATTTTGAACTAGTTTTAAAAACTTTTGAAAAACTACCAGTATGTTAAGATCCATCATGAGAGAGAGAGAGAGGGGGGGGGGGGGTGACCCTGGCTGCTTTTGTTTCAGGTATACCTTCGCCATCCTGATAATGCAGCAATGGTTTTTGCTCATGTGCTGGTATGTTCGACTGCTGGGACTCCTTTGCTGTTCTACCATGTGCCAACTGGCCCAGGAGCAGAGACAGCCGACCTCGTAGCCTGGCAAGTGGTGCCATCTGAGAAAGTCGAGCCTCCACCAGGCCTAGCAGGGGAACCACTAACTGAGGTAGCTCAGGACTAGCCTGGACTAAGGCTCCATGGTGGACAAGAATTGCATGCAACCAACGTGCAGCAGCTTCACCCCTTTAAAACATACAACATAATTCACTTAATAAGATGCCCCTCAGAAATGAGTAAGATTGATACTTTATGCAAGACAACATCATCAATAGGTGAGAAATTAAGTTACAGTAGAGTATTACAAGTACAGCTCTGGGCTCTGGACAAAAGTTCCCAAACAATTTGCATAGGCAACCAGCAACCACACTACAGTATGTTATCTTTATGAGAAAACGCCGCTGCCGCCGCTGCCCCTTTCGGGAACTTTTGTCCAGAGCTGTACATACATAATAATGAGGAAGTTTCCATTAAGATAAGAACCTGTTTTGAGCACAGTTTTAGAAACAGTATAACAAGTAGATTCTATTGAAGTCAATATTTACCTTTATTAATTACATTTCAGTAATTAATTTGCTATCAAAAATGCCCGTCACGCCCCCTCTCCTCCCCTAGAAGACCCTGATGTAGTTTTTGCAGCGGAGTTCGATTGTCTTTTGCAAATCAGGGTCTTCTTGAGGAGAAGGGGAGGGGGGGCTTTTTTTATAGCTGAATTAATTACTGCAATGTAATTGCAGTGTAATCGCAATGTAATTAATAAAGGTAAATATTGACTTCCAATAGAATCTACTGGTTATATTGTTTCTAAAAATGTGCTCAAAACAGGGTATTAACTTCATGGAAACTTCCTCATTGAGCAACAGAGACGTACTGACAAGTGGGGTGACTTTAGTCAAATTTTCAAAAAAATATTTATTCCTCAACTAAAGCTCACAGAAGCATTAAAAAAAAAAAAAAAAAAAAAAAAAAAAAAAAAAAAAAAAAAAACTAAATGACATAGTGCAAAAATTAAGCTTAGAGGTAAGACTAAGAACTATTTTTTTATATTTTTTAACATTTCTTTCCTTGCAAATAATAATAATAAATAATACTAATGAAGCAATATGAGATCGAGACACTAATACTGATAGTTGCTTTGTTGATAACATTTTTGTTTGCACTGCAGGTTGAGCAAACTTACTTCCAGCCTCTCCAGTGAACGAGCACTGTAAGTTCTTGCACTAAGACTGGCACTTGTGCTGGGGACAGTCGTGCCACAGTGCTTGCTACGGTACTGGAGTCCTTGGTGAGGAGAATGCCTCGCAGTAGCCTTTGGTCACTGCTCTGCAAGCCCTGCAAACATTAACAACAAAGTTAACTGATGTAGTGAAGAGCTACATAATATTGTATGATGATGATTATTAATGGTATACCGAATATCTAACTGTATTAAATTGTAATAAAATCTCATGAAAAAAAAAAAAAAAAAAAAAAAAAAAAAAAAAAAAAAAAAAAAAAAAAAAAAAAAAAAAAAAAAAAAAAAAAAACTAAATTAAATTTAGTGTTGGTGTCAATCTGCATAAAAGCTACAAGAACCTAGTGGGGCAAAATTTTAGGATGTACAGAAACTGTGGTGGATTTTTTCTTTCTTTTTTTTCTTTGTATTTAGAATATACTCAGAGACCATCATTATCTGCAATTCAATAATATTTTTACATGGTAGAGATGAAAAGTGTTGTAAGTTACCAATATTTAAAACCTTAACAACTTTAAATATTCAGTGTTCAATTTTTAAACCCAAATTCCTAGTTTAATTAGCAATACCAAATTATCTTAAAGTGAAAAAATTGGACATTCAGTTTACTAAATATCCATATCTTAGTTTACTGTACTAATAGTTTGCTTAAAAAACAAACAAACAAACAAACTTACCTGGGAAAGAAGATGAGCCAAGCTGTCTGATGATGGCCCCAGTTTGCTGTTTGGCTGTACAGTTGACATGGAGAGGTTGTTTATACGTTGTTCAATGGGCAATTGCTTAGCATTGTTGATATTTTTAGGTCTCTTAACCCCCGCAGCAGTAACATAATGAGCCTTCTCAGGTGTCTGTGATGCCTTTACCTAGGAATACACAATCAGTGAGTTCAAATAAAAATCAGGACTGTACAAAGCATTACTGTCAATAAACGGCTCAATTTCCAACTTCCAAAGCTATCTATGTGCTATTATATCATCTTTCTATCAATCAATAATACTACATGGAACTTTTATTCATATTTATTATACAAGGATTCTGAAATATTCATCAGTACTTAAATATATTTTTTCTCTGAAATTAAAAGTATGTGGTTTACCTTTGAGGTGGAAGGCTGTGGATCCTGAATTATTCTTCTTGATGTATGTCTAACAAGCCACATAACTTCTTTAGATGTTTTCACACTCTGAAATAATAAAAAACATAGTGTTAATGGTTAGAATAATTGTGAGTAGCACATATACCTGCTACAGTGAAAGAATGAAGTCTGCCATTACTGGGACTACATAGTAAAGAATTGGCATGTTGGTGCAGTTGCGGCTAAACAACACTTCTACTGGTGACTTACTTTCACACATCTACATTTATCACGAAAGTCACACACACCATACGAGGACACCAGGTATAAAACACTTCTATATAGGAAAATAGGTGTAGAAGTTTTTCTTATACCTGTTGTCTCGATATATGTTGATGTGTGTTTCTATGGCTATCCTGATAAACGTAGATGCATAAAAGTTAAGGCAGTAGGGTACCGACCTTATATCTCAAAACTAAAATGTGTTTTGGGTCTAAATTTGGTGTCATTGTGTAGCTAAGGGTTACATCCAGCCGTGATAAAAATTTAAAGATGTTTGACCGTCCCGAAAAAAAGAACATTGAAATTAACATTGGGCCTTATGGGCTTAAAATTTCAAAAAAGCATACAACATTTATTTGCACGGTGACTCCCCAAAATTTTTATATGTTTGAAATTGTCTTAAGCTGAAGTATCATTGTGCAAAACTTCAGATTTTTTGATGATAAAAGTTTGAGTCTAATAGCCGACGTTGGTCCCCTACTCCCTTAACAAAGCCACTAAAAGTAGAAGTGTGGTTTAGGCACAACAGCTTTGATGTATTGCTTTATAACAAGGATCCATTATCATTCTTTCACCACTGCAAGAGTACATTAATAATACACACATACATACATATCATGACGCTATAATCCCTTTCGGGGTAAGCCAACAACACAGATGTTTTATCCTGACCAAGTGATAGACCTCCACAACTTCCTATCCTGACATACTTCACTTGCTTCCGCCAGTCTCATACATTTCCTTTTGCATTTCATACTGCGTACATTCTTATTTTTCATAATAATATGTTTTATAATAGTTATATAAAAAACAAACAAAAAACATTGCAGTTATATAATATACAATAAGGTAAGTTTAGTTTAAGGAAAAAAACCATTGCGGTTAGGATCAATAATAATAAAGGAAAAGGTAAGTTGGAGAGAAAAATTGAGTTTCATTAAAAATGATGAAGACTAAAAAATTTTAAGGGGCAAGTTTATTGCATATTCTAAAGGAAGACATTGTCCTGAATTTATAATTTTTGAGTACAATAAGTAATTTTAAATAATTTTTTAAAGTTGTGAAATGACCATCACAGGCAACAACTTTTTCCTATGCTCACATGCATAAGATGCAGCCAGAGACGTCAGTTTTTAATTTGCAAAAATTAATTAAAAATACCTACTAAACTAAAAAATTAGAAGCTAGCATATCAATAAATTCAGGATAATATCTTCTGTTAGAATATGTTATAAAATACCCCCCTCCCCTATTTGTCTTCATCATTTGATAAAACCAATATTTTCAAACAAAAGTACTCTAATTCCCTCTCAATCTTTCCCCATAGGAGTAATCCCACAAACACTATAAAAAACAAACATTCAAATATAGGACAGAGGTTCCAAGCCTTTCAATGTTTGTATTGTTTGTGGGATTCTTTTCTGCGAGTGCTGCTTCTTGATGTTAGGTTAGAACCCACATATATTTCTATAGTTTTAATTTCATTTTTATAATCATACAACTAGGCAGTTTTAAAAGATAAAAAATAACAAGATAATATATAGGAAAAAACCATCGCGGTTGGTATTAATTACGTTTAAAAAAATAATTAGAAAATAGTTGGTAGAGATTAGAGCACGTTGAATTGAAAATTAATAAAACGCGAAAATTCTCTAATTTAAAATAGTAAATTGGGACTAGGGATGCAAATCATTATATATAGCTTGCGCTAAATAAAAATAGACGTTAAAAGGGATGAGGGGTATAGTGTCAATGTAAAATACGATATACCTAACATCTCACGTTCTCACACTACATCAAAGGCACAACATTATAAGACAGTATCAGACTTACTCTTGGCCTTAGACCGGTTTCGTCCTTTACCTAGGACTCATCAGTAAGGCTCGGCAGAGAGCTCTGTACAGCTAGAGATGGCTCACACCACATCTGCTAACTGACTGAGCTGAGGAAGCAAGTGGCAGCCGCGTTTTTATATGCGATGCCCCCGCAGCTGCTCGCGCTGATTGGTTGAACAATCGCGCGCGCAAACCCGGCTTGCTATTTAAAACCTCTCATCCTCACACTGTAATATAGTATTGTGCACTAAGAGGGATGCAAGACTGGCTGCCAGCAAGCCACATGTGCCCTCCCTCGCTTCCTAGAGTTCCCCAACTCCAGAAAGTTCGCGAGAGCAATGCGCCTGCCGGCCGCCTGTATCGTGATTAAGCTAGTTACATCGTTTAATATATTGACACCAATCAGCGCGAGCAGCTGCGGGGGCATCGCATATAAAAACGCGGCTGCCACTTGCTTCCTCAGCTCAGTCAGTTAGCAGATGTGGTGTGAGCCATCTCTAGCTGTACAGAGCTCTCTGCCGAGCCTTACTGATGAGTCCTAGGTAAAGGACGAAACCGGTCTAAGGCCAAGAGTAAGTCTGATACTGTCTTATAATGTTGTGCCTTTGATGTAGTGTGAGAACGTGAGATGTTAGGTATATCGTATTTTACATTGACACTATACCCCTCATCCCTTTTAACGTCTATTTTTATTTAGCGCAAGCTATATATAATGATTTGCATCCCTAGTCCCAATTTACTATTTTAAATTAGAGAATTTTCGCGTTTTATTAATTTTCAATTCAACGTGCTCTAATCTCTACCAACTATTTTCTAATTATTTTTTTAAACGTAATTAAAAAATAACAAGAAACAAACAAACACTGCATATTGAGAGTGATCCACTATAATGTCTAAAGTCCATTTTACTTTTTTTCTTTTCTTTTTTTTTTTTTTTTTTTTTTTTTTTTGCTGCCAGTGAAATGAAAGATGAAACAGAAAGATCCCAAATTTGGTGTCAATCAGACAAACTTAATTTTTCAGGGTCATGTGGACTTTGGACATTGTAGCAGAGCACCCTCAATACACAGGACAGTGGCATGAGAAAAAAGTTACAAACTCACAGTATAATACAATAATAAAGTCAATACTGTGATGAATTCTAAAGAAAAGAAATCTTAAGTTCATCTCAATGATACCAGTACAATTTGTAGAACAATACACACATTTACACCACTGTTAAAGTAGTTAATGGGATCTCATCCAGGGGTGCTTATTGTTCAACAGATTGCAACATTGAGATGAATATTGAATAATTACTGTATGGTGCTCTGCTAGGTGACCAGCAGATGATAAACACAAAGACAAGTATAAATTTCTTCTCATAAGGGATGTATATATGGCAATAAAGAACAATCATCATGCATTTAGTTCCACTTACAATTTTTTCAAATCTCATCACGACTGGGTCACCATGAGCAATATGCACAGAAGAAGGATTTTCAGCAGATAATTTAGCACCAAGAATGGGGATGGAATTGATAGCAGATGCATTTGCAGTTTCCTCAGAGGAAGCAATTTGCACAGTCAGATGAGGTTTGACAGGAGGTAGCCTTTTTCTGCAAAATAATACAAAATAAGATTAACACTTGTAAATAAGATTACATACCTTCTGACACTTGGCTCATTTTATTATTATAAGCATGTGCTTGGTTTCTCTCAGCCATCACACTGTGAAGGCTACACACTTTCAACACTGTGGGCTCTGATCAACCACTCTCGGACACAAGCTACCCCCACTATGGAAACCAGGCACTATGGTGTGGCAACCTGCACATCTAACAGCAGCTGATTTTAAACAAGCTAAATAATGTCAGGCCAGGTTTCTTATCCTAACCTGCACATGTGGCATGTTAGATAAATCGAGTCTTTGACTGGAACAAGGCATTTCTGCATTACAATTCAATTTGCAAGACATATGGAGTGGGTGTGCAGGTGTGCGGGCAAGATTTTTATTTGAGAACTTTAACAGAGAAGATCATCCCCGTGTTTTAGACAGACCCCGCATATGCAAAACAGTAAGCCCACATCACTTTATTTTGAGGCACCAATAGCAGCCCAGAACAGGCCATTCTGAGGCTCCATTCAGATACCATGCACAATCAGATTGCATGTTAGCACTTTCACTGAAGCATGCTCTGATTGGTGCCTCAGAATGGCCTGTTCTGGGCTGCTATTGGTGCCTCAAAATAAAGTGATGTAGACTTACTGTTTTGCGTATGTGGGTTTGCCTAAAACATGGGGATGACACTTCTCAGTTAAAGTTCTCTAATTTTCACACCAGTGATTCGCCACCTATGAAACACTACAACGCCCCACCCACGAAGCCACAATTGGTAGCAAAGTTGCGTGGAGGGAACCTCAAAGTGGTCCAAAGACTCAGTAGAGTAGATTTGACCTTCAGAGAAGGCAAGATACAAGGTAAGCACATGATAAGCTACAAGCATCCACTTATCCAAGTACTGACCAAGTAGTAGTAGTTGCTTCACCTCCGAGATCAAATAGCACTATGCCCAAGCAACATGACAAACCCATTGTCTTTATTATTTTTTGTTTTTAATCATGGATCCAATTCCAGTCTTTAGAAAACAAAAGCAATCCATTATTGTTATTTTAATTTTGAGCAATTTGTGAGACTTGTCAAATAACTTTCAGATTGCTTGTGCTAAGGTAAAAACAAGATCTCAAACCTTATAAAGCAGCAGTTGTAAGAAAACAGTCAAAAGGGACAGGGCTAGTAGCAGCTTGATATTGAAGCACTATAGATTTACACATGGTATTCATACAATATTTAAGTCACTTGATAAGATTGCTTACCCATTGATGTGATTTGCAAATGAATGAAGAGCACCTCCCTCTGTCACAACCACAAGTCTTACACACCCTTCATTTTCAGAAACATTGATGTCAGCACTCACTGGGTGGTCAGGAAGAACAAAAGAAGCTGCCACCTCATCTTTCTTGGACTTTTCCATTGACCTAAAATTAACACAAATACAATGATTTAGATACTTTATAACATTTCAAAAATTTATGTCTTTTATCAAGGTTATTATAAATATGTGAAAAACACAAAACATTGTGGCCGTTTTAAATTCTTTTCATAAAAAATGTTCTAGCTATAATTCTGACTATTGAATTAATTTGAATCCTTTTCACTTTAACTACCAAAAGTAGAGAATTTCTATTTGCATTAATTTTCAATGTTAATTTCTCTCAGATCCTTTTATTTTAGTATCATTAACCACTGCGTTATTTTCCACATATTTATATTATCATGAAAAGTAGATCTACTACACAAATGTAGTTTCAAGTACCCCCCCCCCCCCCCCCCCCCCCGAATAAATCTGACTGGTCGCGTTAAAGTCTCCTCATATATTTAACATTTGGAGACATGAACGCTTTGGTCAGATTTATTCGGGGGGAGTGTACCTGCATGGTGAAATCTCACAAAATAAAATGACATTTGTTTCTTACCAAACATTGATGTGTCTATCTTGAGATGCTATGCTGACTATGTAATTTCCTTCTGGCACAAGCAGTAAACTAGTGATAGGACTGGCATGTCCTGAGAACTGTCTCAGCTCTGTAAGTGTATCTCTATCCCATACAGTGACAGTTTGAGAAGCACTTACAAGCCATGGATGCTTGGGGTGAGCAACTAAAGCTGTTACAGGACTACGGCCTGCTTTCCATTTCCTGAAGTTATAGAGAATTTGACAACTTTAGAATAGCAGAGTATTAGACATCACAATATTTACAAGGAAATTTACATAAATGCTCAAAACAAATGACTGCTTTAAAGTTTTTTTTTATTATATATATTTTTTAGAGTGAATGATTTTTATTATCAACACATAAATACCTGCTTAATTTTGACCTGGTTTAGAAATTATTTTCCCTATCACATTATTGTCATTTCAGTATTTTGCTAGTCTCTGTTAGCTTAAAGCCCTCATCAACTTACTTTTTTTATCATTTAGAATACTAGATTGATAATTACCATACCTTATTATCCATGAATTAGACACCATCACGTTGATTTTATATTTATTTTTGTTTATTTTCCTTTTTGCAGTTATATCAAGTATCTGACGTCACAACGTACCGATGGGGCCGTGATAGGGGTAAAGAACTTGAGGGAGGGGCTTAAATTTACCACGTGCCCAGAGCGGTGACTGTGATTGGCGGCAGTACATCGAGACGTCAGATATGTGATATAACCGCAAAACGGAAAATAAATGAAAATAAATACAAAATCCACGTGATGGTGATTAATTCATGAATAGTAATGTATGGTAATTATCAGTCTAGTATTCTAAATAATAAAAAAGTAAGTTGACAAGGGCTTTAAAGCTGTGTGTGTGTGTGTGTGTGTGTGTGTGTGTGTGTGTGTGTGTGTGTGTGTGTGTGTGTGTGTGTGTGTGTGTGTGTTTATTTTTTAATACACATAGATGTTGTTGCGAGCAATATGTGTAACTCGTTTTTTGTCACATGGGCAAAATGTCTATCACAGTATTTGTCATGCATAGCAATATGTGTATCTCGTTTATTATCACGCGAAGCAATATGTGTTAGTCAAGTGCCATCTCCATTACGTTCGGAAACGACTTACACATTTTGCTTAGCTTGACAAAAAACGAGATACACATATTGTTACATGTGACAAATAACGAGAAAAAATATATTTTACTTCGTGTGACAAAAAACGAGTTACACATTCATATTGCTCGCAACAACATCGATATAATAAAATGCACTTCAATTAATATTTTAAAATGAAAGTTGAAACATTGGGAGCTATAATATTCAGGACCAAAAGGTTGTTTTATTTGTCATGAATGCATGTGCATAACAGTATGTATAGTTATTTTAATGCATACAATGATACAATGAATACATAATTACAGAGGTACTAATTAATCTTTATGAAATTTGCAAATGTACTGTAGGTACCAGTATGTAATTGTGAGTGTATGTAATAATTGTTTAGGACGTAAAAACCATTTTGGTTTGAATAAAATATCAAAGGAAAGAATAGGGAAACCAACAAGCACCTTACCACAATAAAGTCTGTAGCTAGGTGAAGATCTTCATGACACAGTTAACACAAGTATTTAGAATTATTAACACATTTCAAGGGCAAGGGGGAAGTAGCATAGTGCTTAGAGTATAAGCATTACACTCAAAGCAACTGAAGAAGAGAGCTGCTGCCATCAAAAAGTCTTAATCAAGAGAAATCTCAAATCTTTCACCACGATTCTTGTCACATAAAAGTAAATTGTATTTATGTTAACTCTGCCATCAAGATCTTTACCTAGCTATGGACTTCATCGTGGTAAGGTGGTTGTTAGTTTTACTTTTCTTTCCTTTGATAATATTGTATTGTATGAAAGTCCTTCAGACAAAAATGATTAAATAAGGTGTTTAATTTACCTGCTAAGCTGTTTGGAATGCGGTTTCCAGTTTGCAATTGTGCCGTCAGCATTGCCACTATAGACCCCACTGGCTAAACCATTAGCCCAGGTGAGTGATCTTACTGCTGCTGACAGTCCAGGACCTTGCAGCTCACACTCTACCTGACCCGTGGCCAGACTGTACATCAACACTGAGCCAGAGGTCAATCCAAGCAGAATCATAAGCTGTTCTCCTGACCCTCCTTCCTCATCTGTACGGCGCTTTTTCTTTTTCGCTGAACTTTTCTGCAAATTTAAAAAAATATTTTTGATGAGTACAAGAACACATTTGTCTTATTTATGGTTATACTGTTCAGTATATAATCATATATGTCATTAAACGTTTAATGTGCCATCATATTTATCAACACATAAATTTGAACACTGTACTACAAATTTGTATAACAATAATAAAAACTGCTAAAAGTGGATTGATTGGTATCATTATATACTATATCCTATATAATATGGTAGACATGCCACTTTTTGGATCTTACTTATGTACCGTTTCCTCATGAGCAAAATATTTCTGTAAAAAGCATTCCTTGGGCTGGTTTAATAGCCCAAAATAATAATAAAAATCGTTTAAGCATTTAATTAAATGCAAGGACAGCACTGAGCTTTTAACCCCCTTCATGCTACTTTTCATCCCCCCCCCCCCCTCCCCCCATTTTTCAACCATAAATTTGAGCATTTTACTGGAAAGTTAGAAATAAGTTTTATACTGTATTTTTACATTCTATTTTAATCCTATTAAAACGACAACAACATCGTTGAAATGTTTTCTTGAATATGTACACTCCCCCCGAATAAATCTGACCGGTCACGTTGAAGTTTCCTCATATATATTTAACAATTGGAGACATGAACCCTGCGGTCAGATTTATTTGGGGGGAGTGTACATTAGTTGATAAGGTGAAATTGTTTTTGTTAACGACTTGAATGTTTGAGAGCTCCTATTATGTTTTCCTCAGTAAGAGTTCAGATGATGAAACCTGACTTCAAATTTAGTTTCATTGTCAAGAATGGATTTTAAAAAGCACCTGGCAGAGAAGTGGTCCCTCAAAATTATAATCATCATGGTCATACGTTCACATATGAAGAGATGCAAAGGGTTTATAATGTTTATACTGGCTGCTTAGAATTTATAATTTAGTATTTTTCTTTTTTAGGGTGATAATAGATCATGTGACAAATAAATTAGAAGAAGTGTTAAATCTTTATAATTTTTAAGTTCCCACAAAGCTTATATTGAGTTTAAAATTGTTCTTAGTGATGTAAGACTTTTAATTTCTGACACACTACTGTCAAATGTTTTCTTGTGTTAATCATAATAAAATAAAAAAATTTACTAGCCTCACTAGATTTGTTTTGTTATAGCCCTAGCCTTCCATAGTTCAGGAGGCCGAAAAGTGGCATGTCTACCACACATTCAGGTATGTGTATGTTTGTATCTATGTACATTACAGTACATACATATGATATGTATGTGTGTACTGTGCAATATAGTATGAAGAATCTACATACATATAATGTTGTACATACACACACACATCGATGCCTCCGCGTCAAAAGCGACCATCTGCACTTTCCAGATTTCTGACGAAACGACTATCTACACTTTCTGAGCAGCGCTGTAACTCGACTATCGGCCATAAGCTTAACATTGCAGATGCTCGGTGGCGGAAAGTGTAGATAGTCGTTTTGTTGGAAATCTGGAAAGTGTAGATGCTCGCTTTTGACGCAGAGGCATCAACATATGATGTAGATATGTACAGCTCTGGGCTCTGGCCAAAAAAGTAAGAATGGGGCAGCAGCGGCCGCTGCGTTTTCTCATAAAGATAGCATATACATACATATTTAGTTTTTGTGGATGGCCTATACAAATCGTTCTCAAACGTTTGTCCAGAGCTTGTACAATGCATATTTACATGTATGTTTGTTTACTGGTCCCGAATAAATCTGACTGAAGCGTTAATCTCTCCAAACGTTAAATATACCAAAGAAACTTTAACGCAAGTGGTCAGGTTTATTCGGGAACAGTGTACACATGATTGTGATATGTATGTATATGTATTTTACCATCCAAAATCTGGCGCTGCATTTTTAATGTTATTCTTATGAGAAAAACACGCGCTGGATATAAATGGTAAAACATCTTGTCACAATCAGTCATATGTACACTGTACTGTATGTATAGTTTGTATATGTGTACATATGCATATGTATGACCACAATGTTAGGGTATGTATATATGATAATTTTTGATTATATGCATGTGTTGCGTAGGTAGGTAATTAATGCATAATGCATAGCACATTTTTTTCAAGAAAAAAATTGACCAGATTTTGTTTGATGTGGCAAATTAATGAAGTTATAAGCCGACATTCATTGCTCAAACTTTATGACCGAAGACCGAAGCCGACAACTTACCGAAGACTGTGGCAATGATGTCCATGCTAAGGTTGAGCACGGTAAAGTAAGGTGTTCATTTGGTGTATATTCTTGCTTAAGCACACCTGCAGTTGTATCCCATATTTTAAGCTTTCCGTCTGTGTGATAAAATGCAAAATATTGACCATCCTGGGAATATGCGGCACTGTTCAACTGCGCCATGTTGCGGATACGGACCACCAGGCTCTCGAAGTTTCTTATTATTACTCACGTATTACAGCAAGTTGGACTTAATGTACACTTAAAAATTTTGCATCAATACGTTCACATTCTATGTAAAACAGCTTACAATCAAAACATACGCCTTAAAGAGGGTAAATTTATAAAAAATGAACCCCACGTGCGAAAACGTATGGGCTGACGAACTAAAAACAAACGAATGTTGTGAAGTTACGTAAAGTGTCAAAAGATGGCACTAATTGTATAAAAGCGCCAAAATTTACAAAATTTATGACGATCTGTGCCGAATGTCCCTCACATGTCTTCCAACTCCCTATGCTAGCTTGTAGTCCAATAGAAACGACGATGCGCCAATAGTAGTGACATCTGGAACTACAAAGCTTGAAAGCTTCGTAAGTGTTCGTAAGCTTAAGATTGTAGTTCAGGTGTCACGTGCGGACTACCAAGTATCTTAGTGCCCAGAGTTGGAAGACATGTGAGGGACATTGGGTGCCGGTGAAGACCGATCAAAAGATATTGGAAATAATATATTTTATGGAGATTGTACGGTTGTAGACATGAATTGAATAACCTGCAATTTTAGTAATGCTTTTCAGTCTATAGTTGTGCAGGTTTTTCATTTCCTTGCGGTACAAACAAGTAAAGTTATATATTTGTTAACAGTACATTTTTTTTAATTGCAAGTAAATTTATTTATTTTATTCAATAAACACACTTTTGTTAGTGTACAATACATAAATTTTCATAATATATTTAAAATTAAATTAAATTGCAAGTAAATAGACAAATAATAATAATAAATAGTTTGATTTATGATCTAAACATATTCATTACTTCTTTAGCGTTGTCGTTACAGGCCCCATATCTTTAATTCCAAAGTTGACTCGCCCGATCTTGAGACATTATTTTTTGAAAGTCAAATGGTAACAACTCACTCTAAGGAAAAACACTATCGTGATTATAGGACCAATATTAAAGAAAAGGATAGAAAAACAAGCAAAAGGGCCTTATGGCCTAACTCTACCACAGTATAAGTTCTATGGAGAGGTCGAGGTCTCCACGTGGCACAGGATTCAAGTTATAGTTATAAATTGTTTATATAACTACGAGCTTTCATCACCATCATAGAGGATAATATCTTTAATAAATTTGTATTATGAGATGATCCTCTATTATTATATTACAATATTGTATATCAAGGGCTACGCGGCATTTCGGTACTAGTGCAATCTCCGCGAGTGCATTTTTGGCACATGTGCATTCTCCACGCTCACCTTTTTTGAAACATCTTTATACGCTTAGCCTGTACAGATGTGCCATTAGTAAGCATATGGTGTAGATTGCACATGTGCCAAAATTGCACCTGCGGAGATTGCACAAGTACTGAAATGCCGAGTAGCCCTCGATTTTAACATTTTTTGACAAATTAATTTATATAATGTTCACATTCTGGTATAATATATCGATCTTGTTGTGAAAAAAAGACCTATCTCGTTTTTTGTCAGTGGAAGCAAAAGGCGTATCTTGTATTTTGTCAGTGGAAGCAAAAGGCCTATCTCGAGCGCTATCGCCATAACGTTCGGGAACGAGATAGGCCTTTTGCTTCCACTGACAAAATACGAGATACGCCTTATGCTACCACTGACAAAAATCGAGATAGGCCTTTTTTTCGCAATAAGATCGATATATAATGTGAACATTCTGGTTCACATATGATTTAAAATAATGGTATTATAATAAGCATTAAAAGCATAGTTATTGACTGAGCTCTGGGTTAATAGAAGAACTTTCTTATTCTCTGAGATCTTTGTTTTGAATAGCCTATTATTCAAGATACAATAAAATTAATTCATTTTGATTCTATAACACTTACATTCCTAGAATCTACTGAAATTTAGCCACAAGGTGACTACCCATGCAGTAAACCACAGTTTTTTCACATGTAGATTGCAAGTATTGTCCGCAATTGAAAAGTCACTCCCAGTGATATTACATGAGTTTGTAAATGACATTCATTCTTCAATTAGTTAAGTACTTGGAATCCGCACGTGAAAAGCTGTGGATTATGAGGTAATGATTATTATTATTTTT
Organism: Ecdyonurus torrentis; assembly: GCA_949318235.1. Classification (NCBI taxonomy): domain Eukaryota; kingdom Metazoa; phylum Arthropoda; class Insecta; order Ephemeroptera; family Heptageniidae; genus Ecdyonurus; species Ecdyonurus torrentis. The sequence continues at coordinate 46,122,513 of OX439128.1, read as the reverse complement.
TCTAATTATTAATAATTTACAAAATGTGGCAAACTTAAAATATATTCAGAACACAATTTAAACACAGTCTTATAAGATAGCTTATAATAAAAAGTATACTAATTTGGAGAGGAATTGCAAAAATAATATAGGAAACTTTAGATTTTAAATGTTTTATTATACCTCTGTGCCATACAAAGACGTCTGAAATTGTAACCTACCCACAAAAAATGTGTTAAGTTACAAACTATGTTCTTTTATTCTGAATGATCTATGTATAAACTACATAAAATTATAAACCTAAAAATGTGTCAAATAGCGACAACAAAAATAAAAATCAGTGAGTTCACTCCTGCAAGCACCGAGGAGGTAAATTTTTATAATTTTATAATTTCTTTTCTTGAATTGTAACAATCCTATTGATTGTTTTATGGTGTTGCATATCGGACGATGGTTTGTTGTAGTAGTGCTGCCATAATTGCTTTAAGGAGTCAGCTAGGGAACTTAACCTAAAAAGCAGATTTGGTGTCTTTTTTTTTGTACCAAGACTCAGTCATGGTCACAGGCGTACAAGATACTTTTTTTTTTTTTTTTTCCTTTTCTTTTCTCAATATAGATTAGAACCTGAACTTGAAAATATCCAAAGCGAGTATAAAGTTTCTAACATTTTGATTTTGTCATGCAATAAAATGTAGTAAAAAGATATTTTAAATTGCAGCTGTTTTAATTTTTTTTTCTGCTAGCTTTTAAACTGGTACCCTCCCATCATACACAAAATAAAACTTAAATTATTTATACCCAAGAATTAAAATTCTTTCAAGTTTGTGTTATATTAGCATTTTGTAAGTTGATAATATACAAACAATTAAAACAAGTCTATAAAATAAAATAGTATGTTGATTGCACATTAGAGATCACTGAAACAAAGTATGACACATACAAAATTAAAAAGATAGCCTAATTAAAAAAAAAAAAAAAAAAAAAAAAAAAAGTGCAGAAAAATTTTAAATTTATAACTTTATGGTATGTATGATGAGACTAACACAGTTCAAGTTCTATATCCAAAAATATTTAATTTTTTTTTTCATCTTTCTCTTATTTAAATACATATTTAAAAATAAATATATAAAATTAAATTGAACATAAATATAATTATTTTACTTTGTATTTTTAAAATGTTGTTAAAAGTTGTTCTAGATTCTGAATTTAAGAATTAGTATTATGTATCTAGTTTTGGGGTTATTTGTTATGTGGCTTTTGCATGCCAAAAAATGTTAAATTTGTGATGCTGACAATGCTCACATATATATATGTACACAGACATTGATACAAAGAATATAGACACAATAATTATATAATGATGTAATAATGTATCAATATACATATAATATATAGGACAGGAAATAAAGAAGGTAAATAGGAACAGTGGGATAGAGGGATTGTTGGGGGAAATGTATTGAGCTACAATTATGAAGTATATTTTTATTAAACCACTTTACCTGCTGCAACATTTTTGATATTGCTAGGAATCCTATACTCTAGGATTACAATAAAATTTTTATACAAATAATCTATGACATGATATTTTCTATAATTATTATTATTATTATTTTAATAAAAAAGCATCATTATTATATCATATCTCTCTTATCTATATATATTAATATTTACATACATAATTGAACAATTTTGTTTGCAGCAGGCAGTGGGATATTTTGTTGCAAGCTTTATAGCACTCTAAATTGGCTACAGTAAGCGTTGCAATGAAATGGCAATATTACATTTTTACGAGGATATTAATGGCCAAAATGGTGTGACATGAAAACATCAAATAAATGTAGTTGCATAATTGACTTGATACATGGCCATTTTTTTTCTTCTTACTTTCTCTTTCATTATTATTATTATTATTTTTAAATCTATAATCATAATTGTTATAGCTACTTTTTTTTATTACTTTTCTTCTTAAAACTATATTTTTTTAAATCTATGTTGGGTTACATAGTAGGGTCAGCTGTGGGAAAAGATGAGATGGGGGTATATTATATAGGTTAGAACAGAGCTCTCTCATTACCCTCCTTTCTCACATACAATACAAATTAGAGTCACAGTCTAATCTAATTTATAGTTTATAAGACAATCTACAATCTTGTCATCTGCATAAACTGGCTATATTGTAAATATAGCTATATATACACAGTCATAGTGCCATGTTTTTTTCTAGAGATTTGAGACAGAGAGTAAGAGAAGAGCTCATTTTGGCTACATTTCTCCACACAAATTGTGATGTGACATGCAGTGTTTAGTTTGATTTTAAGTACTAAAAATAAAAATGATGATGATATTATATCTTAAATATCTTAGACATTTTTTTTTTTAAATACATTAATTTTAAATGTATATTAGTAATATGGTGACTTTTGTTTATTATGTTTGTATGCTATATTGCTGTACAATATTATTTAAAATTACAATAATACAAATTATTGTTACAATTATTATTTAATAATTTTTATTAAATAAAAATCAAAACATTTTTACAATAAATGGAAAAATGTAGCACAGAAGAACACATTAAAAGGAGAAAAATACAATGCGTAACACTGTAACTTTTTTTCTTTTTTGTCGATCTATAAACTTACATACAGTATGAATGTAGGCAAATTATTTATAATGAAACAAGCATTTTCATCTCTTTACTAGTAAAGTACGTACGTGAATATATATAGGTATATATATAGGCCTATATATATATATATATATATATATATATATATATATATATATATATATATATATATATATATATATATATATATATATATATATCGATGCTTACCCGTCGAAGTGAACGTACTACACTTTACAAATTTGGGGAAAAATGAACGATCTGCGTTTGGCGCTTCTACGCGTTTTAACATGAGAACTAGATGGGGGAACTTGGAATTTGTAAAGTGTAGAACGTTCATTTTTCCCCAAATTTGTAAAGTGTAGTACGTTCACTTCGACGGGTAAGCATCGATATATATATATATATATATATATATATATATATATATATATATATATATATATATATATATATATATATATATATGTATGTATGTATGTATATATATATATATATATTATATACCTATATAATTGGTTCAAATAATAAATTAAAAGGAAAGAAAATATTTTAATAATTAAAGCACATTATATAGTGCAAAAAGCATTGATTGATAGAAACAAAAATGTGACTTGGAATTAACTGCAAGCTCTTAACTGTGAAATAACAAAAGGGTGCATGAGTATTTTCTAATGCAGTGAATGTACGCTAACCAACAATGTGTCATATTGTTGAGAAGTGTTTCTATCCGCCCACTGACATATGACACCTTTGGACACCCACTGTGACGGCAAATGGACAGAAACACATGTCACCAACTTGAAACATTGGCAATACAGATAATTTAAGGTTTTGTATGGTTCATTCAAGGCATTATATTAAATACTCAATTGACTCTATAGTTTGAGGCCTAAAACTTGCAGTAAACCACATGTCTTATTGTTGTTTCTAAATAAAAATCAAAACATTTTTACAATTGCTTAATATCATTTTGTTTTTTTATAACTTGCTTTAATTAATAAATAATCTCATTTTCTTTCCTTTGATTCTTTACTAGCAAAGAGTATATTATATACATATAAAGAAGAAATCACATAAAAAGTAACACACATTTTAAAAGATGAAATAGTTAAGATAACAATAAAAGAAAAAGAAAAAAAAAACGAATAATCTTATTTAAAGACAATAAAATATTTAAACTCCTGTAAAACACTAGATTCTACAAAAATTATCTTAAAATTACTGTCTTTCAAATCAACAAAAAAAAAAAAAAAAAAAAAAAAAAAAATCAACCCTTCCAGCCCACATTATTTAGTTCACACGTTACACTCTCACACTTTCGTTTTTACAATTTCTCATGCATTTGTTCAAATGTGATCACACAGTCTTGGGCTACAGAAATGTGCCTAGGCAAGGAGGAAGACTACAATTGATGAGACACTCACGGCTCCATCCCTTACATACATTCTTACATTAAATACTCAATATTCTTACATACTCTATATATATATTATAGCACTCACTTACAAAAATTACCAATCTCTTTTTTTTTCTTTTTTTTTTTTATATTATACAGTATTATATCTCCACATTCTACTAAATATAATTTATATTGGGTACATTTATTTTTATATATATTTATATATATCAGCTTTGTAGCTGTATTTATTTAGTGTCTTTATAGCTTTATACAGTCCACTGCTATTACTTCTTTAAAATTTGTAATATATATATATTATATAAACTTACACAGGAAGATTTGTTTGCTAATTCAACAAAACAGAGCTATTTCGTAAACAAAACATAAACTACAACTTGGGAAAAATACCAGTTTTATATACCTATAATTTTCATTTTAAATCTATGACATTTCCAATAATGCATATTGTAATTATGTGTTAATAATTTCTATCTGGGATAGAGCCGTATATGAAAGAATAAGTATATTATATTGCTTTTAGAGAAAGCACAACAGAAGAGTTATTTTACATTTACTTTTGTTTTTTTGTTTTACAAGGAATGATGTTGCTAAAAATAGTAATCTTCCTTTTCTTTTTAAGCACTAATTGATATGTTCTGATCACCATCATCACCATTAAAGAAATCCATCTCATTTTTTTTTTTTTTTTTTATTATTATATTTTTTAATATACATAAAATTTATTAAAATTTTGCGATCAAATCTCTCGTGACCCTCTGTCTCTATATAGTCATAAAATCTGCTACCATGTCACATGAGCTTCAACGTCCAAACTTATCTGGTACTGACATGATCTTCCTGAGTCTTACATAGGGGGAAAAAACAGGAAGAGAACAAGGTTATCATAGGAAAAAGAAGGAAGAAGAGCATTTTAAGATGTTACTTTGTTTTTTCTTTATGAAGATATCTTCACAACAATAAAAAAGATTTGCTGCGATGATAATAGTTGAATAACCTTCAATTTCATCTTTGATAGTATTTTTGAGAGATCTGCTGATGTGTATATAACTGAAAGATAGCTCCTATTTATACAGCAGCCAATCTTGTAAATGAATGAATATTGCAATAGACAATAGTGGTGCATGCAGGAAGAAAGAGCTTAGCTAACTGCAAGCACTGGGCAAGGGTGACTGCTGCAAAGATGAAACTTCTCTCAGATGCTTGGCACGGTGAGGAGATGTCTGCCAGGCAAGCTACTCAGCCTTGCCATTACTTTCTTCGTCCTCTCGATCTCGTTTATTCTGATGTGGGCCGATGTTGTTGGGGATCTGTCGTGATGAAGAGAAGCACAGCTTCATGATATATGGGAACTTGCCATCTGGAACATTGCATCATTGTAAACACTATCACTCGTCACTTACATGTTTGTAGCTGGGGCTAATATTTATATTACAATATTTCTACATTAAACATAAGTTAACAAATTTAAATGGCTATATATATTATGATGAGTTTACTTTCAAGACTTACTAGGGTTTTGTATTGGTGCATGGTTGCACACCATGAGGGCATCCAGTGCATCTGTAATGCTGTCAAACTCCAGCAGACCTGAGGAACTGCGTTCAGCTGCAATATAAACAAAGATGTGGTATTAGCAATATATGACATCATTAAACAAATAGCAATAATACAAAACTCACTCTTGGAGGGGAAGAGCTTGATGGTTTTAGGAGCATTAACACCAGCATTTTCAAACACTTCCTTCATTAGATCCTCTGTAAGACTTGGTGGTGTGTTGAAGAAATGCAGTATCTGCAATTCAATATATAAGGTGTTGTTGTTCATCTTATGTCCAAATGACATTTTTTTAATCATTTATTTATTTTGCTGCAAATGCTTTGAAATGGAAAAATTCAAAATTTGGTGTTGATTGGAATTTTTGTTTTCAAGGTCAGTTAGACAAAAGACATTCTAGCTGAGCAAAATCAATATAAAGAACATTATACCAGGTCAGTGGAAAATGAAAGCAATATTATAGACAGTAAACTCTAGATTTTGTGAAATCACAAGGGACCCTGGAAATGGTCATTTCATAAAATCAAAAGGCTTTAACATTGGAAAGCCTATATCCTTTTGGTCTAGACTAGAACAACAATTTACTTTACAAAATAAAAAATTTCACAAATGAGAGATTACTGTACTGTATATTATTAAATTATAAAAATATGGAAAAAGCCACTGTTGTTGATAAAAATATGTTTAAAAAAATGAAAAATGAAATTTATATTAGAAAATAGTAGCATTTTGAATTGAACGGGATGGGACGTGGCATCAAATGTTCCAGTGTAGACGAAGGGGACAGGAGGCGTATAACTGATATGGCCATCAGCGGCCTACTTTGGCCACAGCCCATTGAGAAATACATCAAATCGCTTCAACACAAGCTATGCTCTCTGAGGCAACGGTTATATGTGACATATGAAATGAATATGTTTGTAATCTATGTGTTTTAAATAAATAAAATAAATAAATACTGAAACCTTGGCGGCAAATCTGTCCCTAAGTATGCCTATTCTTTAATAGTTATTTTTAAACATCTAGCACTCATTTACACTAAGACATTTGATCCCAAGTCCCAATTAACTATATAAATTAGAAAATATTTGTATTTTATTAATTTACAATTGCAACATGCTCTAATCGCTCACCTATTTTTAATTATTAAAAAAAAAAAAAAGTTATTAGGCCTATAGTAAAAAATTAATTTACAAACTTTTTAATCTGACAATGTAAGGAAAATAAACAATGAAGGTTAGATGCGATATAATTAAAATGAAAGGATAGAGGAAACCTGCAAGAGCCTGACCATATTGAAGAATGTTCTGTAATTTGGCAACTACCTTGCTAGCAGAGCTATAATAACATGTTGAAATTGTTGATAGCTTTAACACAATACTACAAGAGTTGTTGTTTTATTATTATTATTATTTTAGTAGTGCTGAAGGTGATGTGTAGCAAGATTAGTATGATTTTTACCAAACTAGGGCATTCTTCACTATTGTAAGGCTCTTGCTGGTTTTCTCTATATCCTATCCTTTAAATTTTATTTAACTTAAATACCTTCGATGGTGGTTGTATTCTGTTCTTGCTAGCCATGGCAGGGTTGATAAATCTGTTGTTTTTATTTCCCATGAAGTCCTTGAAAGAAGGACTGGAGTCTGGAAGTTGGTATGGATGCTGAACATCACTGAGGAATGCCTGCTTGGAGTACCTGCCAAAATAATAATAATTAAACACCTGCTTGTGACAAGACAATTGGCAAACATCCCACAGCTAATTCAACAATAACAAACCCTTTATTTTATTTACTTTGTGCATGATCTAAAAAAAACAACATTAAATGTATTTAAAAAAAAGTGTAGTAAGTACTGGTCATTTTTTATTAGTCACTCAAAAGTAAAACAAAACATCTTTTTGTGTTTTTGTTGAGTTATACAGGGTAGCAAGGTTATAAATCAGCTCACATATCATAAATGGTTTTTTTTTTGCCGAAGCATCCAACAGTAGTAGGTTATTATTACCACACACACTAACATCCCATTCCATTTAAAATTTGTATTTTATTTATAGTTATGACTTTGGCACCATTTTGAAATGAATCATTTAAGTATGAACTTTTACTTCATTCCTGTCAAAACTTAATGTGAATACCAATGCTATGTCTCATTCTTATGTTAGTAACCAACACAATAATCATAATATGTTGTGTTATTTTAGAGCTTTGTGAATTGCCAGCACATATTTATCTCATGCTTACCCTAGTTGGAGTTTGGCACCTGCCAACATGACATTGTTGAGGTTTTGAACAGCTCTCTCCACTGCAAGACCATCACCCATTTGAATCATGGCACATCCTTCTTTTGTCTTGAGGAACTTTATCTGATAATAAAAAAAATATAAGGTAAGTTTTACGTAACATGTAGGATAATAATTACATTAGTAATAATATTCTTAATGTTTTTACCCGCACTACATTTCCATAAAGACAGAAGATATTGAAGAGTTTATCTGGGTTAACTTTTTCAAGATTGAGGCCATAAACCATCATGACGGAGCCCTGCTGTGGTACAGGATTACTGGGACCTCCTGCAGCAGTATTTTGTGCTGGCGCAGAACCATAGTTTGGCCTGGAACAAATAAAATAAACTTCAGTAAACACAAATTACTTTTCATGTTCTTAATAATACAGACGACTATACCCATAGAAACTTTCATTGTATTATATATCCCATATAATAATAATAATAAAAAAAATGTTTTCTAAGTAATTTAATTTTATACTATAAATCAATACCAATTATTAAATTAGGTGATAATTAAGGAAAGAACGATTCTGCAAAAATAATGATTTAACTAGTTATTAAATTATTGTAAAAAATAATTTTATTATTATTATTAAGTTAGATAGCCATGTAATACAACGTAGAATTTTTATAATCTTTTGTTCAACTAATAATTTGTAATTCTATTAAAACAAAGCAAAAAAAAAAAAAAAAAAAAAAAGTAAATTTTAAAGTGTGTCTACCTTTGCTCATTTGTGTAGTGCTCCTGATAGTTGCCTGGTCCATTTTGAGGAGGTCCTCCGTAGTTCTCTTCATAGCGTTCAGGTGGGCCCTGGGAGTAGGGTTGGTGTTGTGGTCGAACCTGATCTCCTCCACCTGCACAAAAGAAAGTGAAACCACATTAATATCTATGAAGCCTTATAGGATTCATATTTGTCACATTATGTACATGCATTTTTTAAACAGCATTGGGGAGGGGGGGGGGGGGGTCTACACTTTGCATCGTTTAATCAATATAGAACACAAATACGTATAATATAATACTGTATACATGCCCGTACAACCAAACAAAAATTAAATTATTTTAATTTAATACAAATATATTTAAATAAATCAATACACATTTTATGTTTATGGATTGTGCAATAAAAATAAATGATCCATCCAATGGCTATAAATATAGCATTATGATATCAATAAAATTTTATTGACTTAATTATGCAGTATTATTTACATAGTAAGTATGAGGCAATCATGGTCAGTTTAACATTTTATGTATCAACTAGCTCATGAATATTTTATTTCAAATGAAAATATTGTTTTCAGTTAAAAAAAAAAAGAAAGAAAGAGAGAGAAAAAAAAAAAAAAAAGGTATATATTGGGAGAGCTGCATTTTATGATGAAAACATCATTGAAATGAAATGATATCAAATTAAACAAAAATCGATGTTTATCCGTCGAAGTGAACGAACTACACTTTACAAATTTCACTCAAAATGAACGATCTGCGTTTGGCGCTTCTACGCATTTTAACATGAAAACTAGATGGGTGATCTTGGAATTTGTAAAGTGCATGTAGAAAGGTCATTTTTCACAAAATTTGTAAAGTGCAGTTACTTCGACGGGTAAGCATCGAAATGTTTTATTTGTAAGTAAAGAAAAAATTAAATTAAATTTTTAATGGATATACAGTATGTGAATACCCTTTTATTTTGCCTCCTTTTCCCTGTTATTATTATTTTTGCGTTAAAGGAAAAGTTTAGGGGTTACAACATAATTTTTTCAATGTTAGATAATGAGATGAACTATTCAGTAACTCACATATCATGACCCAAGACCCTTCCGTAACCCCATAATAGCCCCGCAAACTTGCACTCATCCTGCGATATATTAAACCCGTTACAACATTTTCTATAGTAAAATCGTAACTATGACGTAAAAGATACGAGAAAAGTTGCATATCTTGCAGGATGTTCACGAGTTTGCGGGGCTACGCAAGGGTTTTGAGTCATCATATGTGAGTTTATGAACAGTTCTTCTCATTATCTAGCATTGAAGAAGCCATGATGTAACCCCTAAACTTCCTCTTTAAGATAGTTAACTCAATTATTGCAATTTAAAAATAGTATGACGAGCTTATTATTATACTTTAGATTTTGCTATATTACTTAAATTGTATGAAAAATATTCATAATGCAATGAGAAAATATAAAATGAAAATTAAAAAAGTAGTAAAATAATCATCAGCACATCTGTCACACATCAAGTGGCGATGTTAGCGCAGCACAATTTGTATGTACTTGTGACTTACACGAGCAAGAGCAAGGTGCCAAAAAATGCACGCACACTTGCAATGAATGGAAGCTCTGCTTCGTAAATGAGCATTGACCCGACAACTTAATGCATAAATTATTGCATACTTAAGCAGAATTTGTCAACAATGTCACAATATTTACGATTTATTTATGTTACATCAGTTTGGTTGGGTCCCGACTTTTAAACTTATCGTTCAGCTAATTTTAGAATTTCATTGTAGAAAAAAAGCGAAAATCTCCAAATCTCTTTTTAGTTTAAAATAAACTCTTATCTTTAAGCCGTAAAGATTTTTTTTCCTACCACGATTTAAACAGATAAGTACTGCATAATAAAAATATTTTATAAAGCTCGTTTAAATTAATAATTTTTTATACACATAATATATATATAATATTTAAATATATAGTATCACGTAACAAATAATATTGTTAAAAATTTAAAATTATTTTCGGAACAAAATTTAATAATGCAATTAAAATAGCTATTTTAGCGATAACATTATTTTAATTTTTACTAACAAGCTTATTTTTAAATCACTAGTATATTCCCATTAATTCTCATTAAAATGAGGTCACAGGAAAGAATATAAGCAAGCAAAAAAAAAAAAAAAAAAAAAAAAAGTTATAGAGTATTTTAAATAGCGTAGTAACACGCATGTAATAAGTTAGTGTTGAAAAGCAATAAGAAAGAAGTCAAGAGTTACCAAAAACAATTAGGTAAGATTAGCAGCGTGTAATGATGACTTTAATTAAGAGTCACTAAAATGTCACTTATAATAAATACTTATTTTATACACACAGCACTGAAAATGTCCCTTCTTCAACAATTAAACTATATTCACGTCAAATAATAATATAAAATACGTATAATACTTTATATATATTTTCTCTATACATATGACATTCTCCTTTCTTTTATGAAAACAAAATGTCAACTGAGATGCTATGAAATATTTATTTTATAAAAATTCTGCCCTTTACTTTTATGCCACGTTTAAAACTCAAACTTCATATATATACAGTATATGATATTAGACAATATACATGAACAGTGAATTATATTAATATTATTTTATACTGTACAACGTGAGTCTTTGCAAAAGACATTCACACATATTATATAGGTATATATTTAAATGTCACATATTTTTTATATCCATCGTCTTAAGCTAGGGAGGCGCTACAGATCGTTTTCTATTTATAAATGTCACAGCTTTCAGGCACGCTATATAGGTATACCTTTTCTTTTTCAACTTTTTTTTTCTTCCTATAATAGTTATAGCGTGCAACATCACGTATAAGCAACCCCCTTTTTTATACACATAAGCAAATTTTCTACTAAAAAGTAAACTTTTGTAACATTTTCTTGATGCTTCTTTACTTAAGAGGTCCATTAATTTTTATCGATTAAATGTCTCTCACTACATACATACTCCTGTCAGCTTTGCTCTCGCGACCCTTTCTCCCGCGATCTTTTTCTTCTCCTGCTTTTTCTATATAGAGAGAGCATCAACATCAAAGTTAGCTTCGGTGTAAAATAAATTTTAAGTAAAGAGAAAAGTGTATGAATAAACTTCATGGCAACGTATTATGTATTACAGGGAAACATTTACTTATCTAACATCATATACATAATGTCAAATAATAATGGTGGCAGTAAGTGTTAGATATTATCCTATGTATAAGCTGCTTAACTTTTTCAACTTCAATAAAATTCAATAACAAACACAAACTGTTATGTTTATAAATACAAGTAAATAATATTGTATTGTAAATTACAATTTTAATGCGCTGCATATTATAAAAATTTTTCACGGGGAGGAAAAAAAAAAGCGTTGAAAAAAATTCTTATAAACACAAGTGCGTACATGATATAATCATGTTATACATCACATTTCGATGTATAAGAGTAGTAAAAAAGTAGAAACAGGGGGTGTACATGATATGTCAGTTAATTACTTCATGACATGACGTATACGATGGACGTATAGTATATTTATTACAAGTGCTGGCGAATTGTAAATGTGTGTTGTGACAAGAGTATATTACACTGGGCAAATCCTGAGGCAACCACTCGTTTACAAAAGTACCAACATGCCACTTTACTGACACCGCGAGCTAAAAAGAGTACGAATATACGGCAGTCAACTAAAAAAAAAATTTATAGTTAAGAAAACTATCTCTTTAAGCATCAATTTACGGCTCCAGGCTGTGCCAAAATTTTGTTTTAATAGCTTTTACGTACAAAGAATGTGATTCTATCTACCTAAAAATTGTGACGTTTACTTTTGGAATAAAGTATTTTATTATTCACTAAAAAAAAAAAAAAAAAAAAAAAAAAAAAAAAACAGCACTGACATAACATGAAACAGTCATGAAATTATATAAAGATACGCGCTACTCTACATCCCAATTAAAAATTGTAAAACTATATTTTAAGTATAAATAACCTAGTCAAAGATATAATAGGAGTATTCATAATACAACAATCTCTCCTCAAAAAATACAAAGTGTAAGTAATGTGTATAAGAATGGTGCCATAAAAAAAAAATTACAATTTAAGAGAGCCGCAGTAAAAATGGACAATTGCTATAATAATAGCATATGTGAATTCCCATACATCATTACGCACATGTTTTTCTGACGCTTTCTTTGCCCACCCCAAATGCTAGTGACGTCACATAACGGGCCTATTGTCAGTTTGGTCCCAAGAATAGGCTCGTGTCACGATGATCACGTGGCACATGTCACGTGATCTCGTGCGGAATGTGCATACTTATTTCTGTCGGCACTCGGTGGCGGCCCGTGAGCCAGCCTTGCCCATGGACAGTAGCTACTCGCTGAGGACACGCGGCGCCACTAACTCCTCTCTTCATCATCATCATCAGCTAAATCTTTCATACACTCTTGTAAAGTACGTGCTATGGTGCACAGTTTATTTAAACTGGTGTAAAAAATTAATACTAAATTGTTCTCCATCGTAATAATACGTTTAAATTTTGCATGCTAGCCAAGCGGATGCGACGTTATTTACACACCATTGAAAATTTACCAACCATTGTTTTTATATACATAATGAAAAAAAGAGGACGTTGTTTTTTTTCCTACTCATTGTAAATTTATCGATGAATAGTGTAATAATTGATGAACCATGTATAAAAAATAAAATAAATAATAGTTTAATTTAAAACAAAACAGTCAACAAAAGTCAATACGAGAGAGAGAGAGAGGGAGAGAAAGCTACATTTTTTATTTTATTTATAATTGAAAAATTAGTTTCCTGCACGAGTGGTGCTACATAGTCCATATTAAAGTAGTTGGAATTAATAATACTTTATAGTTTTAATTTAGGTAGCGTGATGAGAAGTTAGTAAATAAGTTAGATTACAACCTTTAATAACAACATATCTTATAGACATTGAAACACGTCATTATATTGATTAATTTTTTTTTAAGTCTTTTTTGTTTCCCTTATTTATTATACACTCCTACAAAATGTAACTAACTAACCAGTATTAAAATCGATAACAAATTACTAAGTTTATATTACTCGAAAAAGTTTTCTTTTAAATTTTTTTTAGTTGGAACGTGTTATATAATATATTATTAATTCTCAAAAGAAAGTCCACAAAAGATAAATACATTCCTATATAAGTAGAAAAGAGGTTCATTTAAATACCACAAAATGAACTTCAATTCCCCCTTGCATAGTAAACATTATTTCTTATTTCATTTTCCCTTTTTAGTTTTTATACATTATATAACGTAAGTAGTAAGTATATAATGTGTGTGCGTTGTACGTACAATGCATATAATATATATATATATATATAATATACATTTTTTATGCATGCAATATATATATATATATATATATATATATATATATATATATATATATATATATATATATATATATATATATATATATATATATATGTAATAGTATAATCGTTGAGAAAGTCAGGTATTTAAAGCCTTTTGTCTTGACTAACTTGTGTGTTTGTGTGTGTGTATATATATATATATATATATATATATATATATATATATATATATATATATATATAATGTTTGTAAGGACATCAACGTATTATTATTCTCAATGGACTAAGTACAGAATACAAGAGATACTTATACAATGTACACGCAACGTAATACACACAATAATACAATGTGCTTACTCTATTTTACATAGCATAAATGTAATGCACAATACATTTCCCAAACGTGCATTTAAAAAAATAAATTAAAATCCAACATAATAAGCTATATAAATAATAATATACATATAAAAAAAAGCACATTATTATTTTTAAATATATAAACAGGAGATTGATTAAAATGTTTGATATAAATTATAGAATAAATTTGCGTTTATATATTATAAACTCAGTTTTGTCAATTTAAATGTAACTATAATTGCCAACGGAAAAAAAAAAAAAAAAAAAAAAAAAAAAAAAAAAAAAACATAAACCGCTATATTTTTGTAACCCATTAAACAAAGTCCTATTTTTAAAAGTGTTTAATATATAAATACATCATTGTATATACATAAACGTATTAAATAAGTGCTAAATAATAATAAAAAAACTAAATTAACAACAAACAAAACAAAAAAATATATACATAAAAAAATGACTATTTTATTGGCTATATAAACTTGTAAGGTTTAATAAATAAATGTGAATTATTAATATTACGTAACAACAGATAATATGATACCCAATGGTAATATTACTATTATTTAACCTATATATTTCCATTTTGCTATCCATAAAATTAATTATTCAAGTAAAATGTAATAATGAATCAACATGAGCGCTATTATAAATACATATAACGTCATGATATTCTTAATATGCAGACATGAAAGTTATTTAAAATTAATTAACTACAGTAAAATATTGACTTTATATTTTATTTAATAATTAGTAATAAAATTATATTATATAGTTTCTGACAATCAAGCAAATATATATTACTCTAAAAAAAAGTTGATGAATTGTTATATTGAAATATTAAAATGTAAAAGATAAGATAAATTCGGCTCTGTCATTTTTAAGAACACACACACTCTTTTTTTTTTTTTTTTTTTTTTTTTATATACAATCGATATTTATGAATAATATAAAAGTTTGTAAGTTGTGAGTTAAATATTATGTTTATGTCCTTTATATACTGTGGGGAACTCGTATATTAAATTAAAAAATTTCAAAACGGTGACAAATATTTTTTTTTTTTTTTTTTTTTTTTTTTTTTTTTACGATAACTAAAACAATGGGGGAAACAAGTACACCGACTGATACTGAATGTTAAAGTACTTTATTTATTTTTTTGTTGTTGTTACCGTACAGGTAATATTCATAACAATTTAAAGCACGATCGCTATTTCATAAATTCTAAAATTATCTTTTAACTGTGTTCAGTACAAATTGATAAAAAAAAATAATCGCAACAAAAAGCATTATTCAATAATAATAAAAAGTTGCAAATGTTAAAAACTGATGGTACATTATCAACTACTGTGCATTTTTTTTTACTTAGTTAAAATAAAGCAACATTACAACTGGGTAAAAAAAAAAAAAAAAAAAAAAAAGTGAGAGAGAGAAAGAAAGAGAGGAAAAAAAGTTACAAGCATGCAAAGCAATAAATTAATCGTAACGTATTGACGCGGCACAAGTGGATATGAAATATAGTTGTACCATTAATTTACATGAATGAATGGTTGGAAGCATGTTATATACATAAAAAGTTCTATTTAGTGTTTCCTGGATAAGTTGGGACCCTTCTGTTGGGACCAATTTTCCAAATTACGACCAAAAATAATTTGTTCCGCCATCACTGATGCGAGAAATATGAAATGTTTCATTATTTATAAGCAGTGCTGTACAAAAATGAAACTTTAATTTCACGCAAAAAGCCTTTGATGTGGCGAACCGAGCACATGATTTACCTTTTTTTTTTTTTTTTTTTTTTTTGTATGAATGTATATATTATACTGCATATACACATACACACACACACATTATATATATATATATCTTTTTTTTTTTTTTTAATATTAAGTTTAAGCTAGTGGAACAAATGTTACATAATTTAATCTGCAAATATTTTTAGAACACCAATTTTCTTTAAAATAGCATTTTCCCATCCTATACTAACTATTTGATGACAGCTCATTAAATAAATATTACACACAAATATATTAAAAAAAAAGACCAATTAAAATTTTGAACATTTTTAACTCGGAGAAACTAATCTTATTTTCTCTCTCTCTTACACTAAGGGATTTCAAAGTTTAAATTTCCTCAGTTCCATAATTAAGGTTGGTTTTCATAAGCTAAATTTTGAACGTTCTTTACAACAGAACAGGAAATGAGACAAATATACCAAGTAAGTGTTCACTATGGATTTTAGGGGAAAAATGTTTTATCAGTCTCTGTGCATTATCTTATCAAAAGACAAAAGTATGACGTGCCATTTAATTACTTACATACAAAAAGTACATGCAATTCACAAGTCAAGTTTTTGTCGTACGTCCTTGAAATTAAACGCAAGGTAATTTTTTGTTGTAAGTCTAACACTTTATAAATTGTTACCTTATTACAACATAGTTTTCAAAGTCTTAAAAATTTAAATATATCTTTAATAATGTGTAACTTTTGTTTAATTATTTCAAATATTAATAAAAATAAAACACTAGCGGGAAAAAAAATTTAACAATCTTTTTATTACAACTTGATGTCTTGCCTTTGTTCTTATTATTTTGTTTTAACTTTAAAAAAAAAGAAGTCATTTGAACTCGTTGAGCAACATTTTTAGAAACCTGAGACAAGAATATTCTATTTCAACCATCAACTAACACACCAGGGTGCAATATAATACCATATGGCCTTACAGTATTAAAGTAAGAAAACAAAAAACATATATAATATAAAAAAAATAAAACATCCCGCACTATATAATTTTTTCCGTTGCCATAGAAGTATAAAGTTAGAGTACATAAAAAAGCTAGCTAGCTAGCTAGCTAGTGAGCGAGCGAGGTAAGGTGGAGTATACGATGCGAGTGAGTACTCTGGGACATTGGTGCGTGCTCCGCAACGTTGCATGCAATATTCATGTCCCTAGCTTCCTTCGCTTCTCTTGCACGAGGCCACGAGGGGTTCAAGATTAGCGGGACACAGACAGCAAAAGCAAGCGAACTATAGTGACATCACAGAGAACTTTGAGTAACTTTGAGCCCCTCCTTTCTCTCTATACTTTCACTTGTATCGACTCACTAAACTGGTGATCACGCACCTTATATTACAGCACAAAAAAAGAAAAGAAGCCACAATAATGTTCGCTTGAAAGGTGTATATATGTACTTTTTGACATACTAATTATGTTCAGTGTGTCTATTCAAGTGGTAAAACTAAATATTAAGACTTTTGAACTCTTACTTCTTTACAAAAACGAAGTGGATAAAAGTAGTAATTTATATAGCACAATACAAACAAAGAACTCTAAATACCACTTTAAAAGCAAAGTTATGTTTATATTGTACTAATGCACAGGAAATTGCAATAATTATAATCGATTACCGTCGAGTTATTTTATACAACAAAATGGCTCGGTGTGCCATTTGCGCCAACAAATCATTGCACAATCAAATTGAAGCAAACAATGCGCGGCAGCTAGGTCGTGCAAACATTTCCTTTCGTGTTTGTACAAATCTGTATACTGTTTATATTGTTGGTTGGCAGGCTACAACGACTAAATGTTTTCCCGTAATTTCACTGCTAATTGAAGTAAACATTCTATCTGATTAAACTCTGCATACTAAAATCATATTATAATATATTATATAAAATATGATTGGTAATTTACATTATAATGAATTGAAAACTACTGAATCGAATAAACAAAATATGTTTATAAATTTAGTTTGTTTAATTACCCGCATAAATTTTCATACTACAATACAATAATAATGTATTTTTTTCTTTCTATATAAATATATTCAACCTTAAACGTTGTATTTTATCATATATTTATCTTATGAAGGCAAATAATACCAAATAAGACACTTGAATTTAACGTTAAATGTGCTGCTCTTATACTGTTTGTGTGCTACTGCAATGTTAAAGTAAGCACACATTCAGAGTAAACCTATTCGCTTACTCGCGAAGAGAGAAAGCTTCTAGTTTTAAACTGAAATTGTAAAAGCGGCGTGGTTTAAACTTCTCTCTCTCTTGTTGTAAGCTCCTGGCTCTGTCGATAAGACAAGCACTACTTGAAAAGACAAACATTCCATTAGTTTGCTTACTCCACAACGTAGAAAAGAGAATGAAGCACAACACGTCATGAATACTAATTTACAGACATCACACTTTTTTTATTTTTATATTTGTATAAAAATATCAGTGAATCATCAATACCATTTGAGAGTAGCCCCTGCAAAATATAGTTAGATACAACCCGCACAACATATCTGCCCAACTGGTTGCCTATACGCAAGGATACACAAAACTATCAGAATTAGAACGAGCCAAAATAAATTAAGACCTGTGCAATATATCAGACATTAAAAAAAAACTTTTGTTAATACTCGACTCAACTTGTCGGAGCATTGGCCTCTTTCCGAGTATTATAGTAGAAAACGGGAGATTGAATCTCACCAAAAAAGGGGAAAATAGCATGCAAAATAAAATAAATTTTTTGAACTATACACGAAAAGGTAAAGAGTGCGTGTATTAAACTTAAAGTATTATTATTATTTTTTTGTTTAATGTATATTACACTTAAGCATGACTGTTCATGCTAAAAATTTAAACAACTTTAATAGTTATTCATACTAGCATTTATATTTATAAACAAACAAATGTTTTTTTTTAACAAACCCTAGTAACATGTACTTAAAACTCGTGGAAAAAAAAAAAAAAAAAAACTCTATCATTAAATAATTTAATACTGTAACAACGTTTTACTTTAATATTATTACAAAACATCTGGTATATAAACCTACTTCTATATTATACACACACATACAACTCATAAATGGTCAATAGTTATGAATTAATAATGACAGCGCGGTAAAGTGTTGCTACGGCAACTTTATAATATTGGCTAAAAAAAACAGTAAGCTGTTCGATTTTATTTGAAGCAACACTTGACTATAGCACTAGAAACTGATGAAAGCACAATATACTTGCTCACTATATTTATCAAGCAATCACTGAGGTACTTTTTTTTTATTTATTTATTTAATTTTGTTTCTTATCTTGAGGTTTGATTGAATTTACCTTGAAGTGCTTGCTTGGTTGTCGGGTGTGGCTAGAAGTGAAGACAGACAAGTTGATTTGGCCAGGGAGCCTCAGCCCGAGCTTCTCACCACCTCCCAGTGCACAGTTCCTGTAGGACACATCATTACAACATTGCAGGCCACCCACCAGCATGCATGCACTGACTGCAAGATGTGCGTGCTTGTTGCATGTAATTGATTTTTTTTTGTGCGTACTCTTGTATGCCTCTAATCTCTCTTTCTCTCACTTTCTTTCTCTCAAAATTTTCATGTTGTTGTTTTTTTTTTTTCTCAGGTACATTATTTGTTGTTGATGTTGGAATGTTGTATCTTGAAAATGTTGTGTCTTGGGTCTTGAAACTTTCTCTCACTTATCTTGTTTTTTCATGTTGTTATGCAGATGGGGCGTGAGATTTTTGGTCTTGTATTCTTGTTATTTTTATTTATTTTTATCTGGCACACATACACACAATTTTTTAATGAATTTATTTTAAATGTCTTTGTTGTAAATAAAAAAAAATTGATAGGTGTCAGAAAATGCGTGAAAGAAAGATGAATAGAAGATTTTTTTTTTAAACTCCCCATTCGATGATTAAAAAAAAAAATGCAGTATTTTGTGCTTTCATCAATTTTATCACAGTACAAAATTCCTAGGAATAAAGACAGAAAAAAAACCTATAGTTTTGATTACTGTTTTCTTTTCCCTTGACTATGCATGCCTATTATACACACAGCACTAAAAATCTAGCTCCAAGTATAGTTTATAACAAAGTTTTTGTGTTTGCCTTCGAGCGAAGCACTTATTTATCTGAGCAGAAAATATGAAATAGCTTTATTAAAAAAAAAAAAAAAAAAAAAAAAAAGTGATATAGGCGTGCAGAGCTCAAAGTCATTTTCATATTTAATAAAACATCATTATAACATAGAGTTAAAAATGTGTTTTGTAAGTTTATCTTAGACTTATATAATATATATATATTTATATATATATATATATATATATATATATATATATTGCATGCATAAAAAATGTATATTATATATATATATATATATATATATATATATATATATATATATAATATATATTATAGTGTTGTGAAGTAGAAACTTTAAAAAAAAGTAAAAACTTTGGGTTGTGAAAGGAGAAAAGTATAGTAACAAGTTATTTATATGTATGAACGTGTTTGTGATTATTACCTTTTGTTTTATGTATTTTGAAGTATTGTGAAGTCACTGGTCTTAAGCTCATACCCAAATAAAAACATATACTAACGGTATAAGTAAAATAAAAATTGGATTCGAGTATATTTTTAACTTATAACAAAAACATATCTATATATTTATATATTAAAAAAAAAAGTGTTTGGCTAATCGTTTGAAGTTTTGTTTCGAATGATGTGAGAACATTTATCAACTTCTGTACCAGGCAGTTGAATATACATATATAACATAGTGAAAGAACCTAGCAGAAGAGAAGAGATATCTAAAAGAGTAAGAGTTTTCATTCATGAACTATCTCAATGACTTTAGAGCGACAAGTTATATGTATTACATATGACACACAAAGCCTTCTCACATATATTAGCCATCTTGATAACAAACTTTTCAAGATAACATTTGTGACTTCCATTAATAAGATTAATAACAAGAAAAAAAAAAAAAAAAAAAAAAAAAAAAAAAGAAAAGAAAGAGAATAGGTTTGCACGAGATATGAGTAACAAATGACACACACTGTTGTAATGACAAATGAAAAAGAAAATATCTACAGTGTATGTTATTAGAGTGACAGCTATAGCGCGCAAGCTTTTCTTTTTATACTAAGAACGAATTCGGTTTGAGCCAATTTATCACTGAGGAAGTAACAACGTGGAAACTTATGCGACGTATTTGACATTATTGTGATGCTAAAGAAAAAAAAAAATGTAATAAAGCAAATATGTACAAAATATGCATAAAAAAAAAAAAAAAAAAAAAAAAAAAAAAAAAAAAAAAAAGCGAGGGTGGAACAGATGCTGCATGTATGAGACTTAAACACACCAATATAGAGCAGAGAAAGAAAAAGATAAAATATACAATGGTGTAACAAATTTTCATACCTTTTGTAAGCAGTGTACATTTGTGATTTTTTTCCCAAACCATATATGGCTTTACTGTATAAAAATTTGCTAAAAAAAAAAAAAAAAGGAAAAGAAAAAAAGCTTCATAATGTTACGAGGATCTTTGTTGGTGCTCATATCATGCTCATGCATTACGTGGACATACTCGTCGTTTATTAAGATGCTCTGTCGCATATGGGCGTGCAGTGCACAAGCAAATTTATGGACGTTGAATTTTATTTTGCAAGAGAAAAGCAACAAAGCAAAGCAGCAAGCCGGTATTCAAAACAATTTATACAATATACTTTTTTTGTTTTATTTTCAAAACAAACATAAAAAGAGGGAGCTATACAACAACTGTGAAATATATAATTGAAACATTTTTTTTTTGTATATAAAATTCAGAAACAGCAACATGAAATAAAATTTATATGAATGAAAGAGATTTTTAGATTACATTTTATATTACATTGTTCCACCATAACAATAGACGCGCGTTGTGATAAAAATTATTATTATTTTTTTTTGTAAAACAATTTGTTCCTCGACTTATTTTATTTATTACATTTAAAAAAAAAAATAGCCTACGAATATAAATAACAATTCACTTTAAAAGGTATATAACACGAAATGTTAATGATAATTTAGAGGAGGAAGAATTTACTTAGGAAAGAAATATTTTATCATTTTTCTTTTTATGACTTATATATGTTTCGGTAAAAAATATACGACATAACATAAATGTCACCATTATCAAAGAAAGTTGCAGTTTTTTTATATTAGTTGAAATTTCACTTAAACGCAATTCATGGTAAACCACATTATTTTTTATTATTTTATATATATATAAATTCTCAGGGGCAATATAGTAGCGATCTATCACTTTGCATTGTTGTTATTGTTATTATATAGTATTTTGCTTTTGCACTTTTATTGTGACGTGAAAAAGTTTAGCTCGCTGGGTATAAAGAGTGAGAAATGGAGATTTATGTGTCGACACGGAAGTGCAATACATATGAATGAGTGATTGTTATGTCGTCATGTCGCCTAGCCATATGTCCTAGACTTAAGGTTCGCGTGTGTGGCGGTGGTTTTAACTCACAATTTTCTAACTAACTAGTGGCAAGATATGATCTTATAATGAATTTGCGCGTCTGGGCAATAAGCCAACTTTTGATTTCTCTTCTTGTGTGCTTGCTTGCCTGCCTGCATACCTACTGTTCCTTGCTTGCTACTGCTGTTTCTGACGAGTTTTATTTCGGGACTAATGAGGAAAGCGGGGGAACTGGTGGCAGGCCGCGCTTTACCACACGCCGATATCAGGGATTATCGAACCACAGCCATTTTACTCTCGTCTTTTTTTTCTTTTCTTTTTTTTTAAGCAGCTAGTGTGGTAGTTACGTATATTAAAGACAATAGAAAAAAGAAAAATCGTGTGTGTTTCATTTTAATGAGTATACTCTTCATTGTATGCACACATTTCCCGCTCATGTATATATATATATTTTTAGAAGATTTTTTTTAATGATGCTTATACAACACAATTCAGTTATTATATTGTGTATACGTATATGAGTTATTCACCAAACAAACACTGATAATGAAATGACTTGTAAGCTGTTATCAATATTATTTATCACTACCCAGCGTCCAGTTGAATGTCACATTCTTTCATGCCACCTCTAAACTATTATGAAGAAATAACCTATAATATACAAAACCATCCGGTTTTGACAACTATTATAATAATTTTTTCCGTGTATATAACCCGGCATGCGAGCTTTAAGTTTTATATGGCTTAAGCATGATATTAAAGAGAGTCAAGTTCCCAAATTATTATAGATAGCGTCCTTGCTATACATCAGATGGACACTTCCGCTCGCGTGTCTTGCAATCAACAAGCCAGGGTGGGTATAAACACCAGAGATCTAATACAGAAGCTCTAGTACAAGACGTGTGTTGTAATCACGTTCTTTGCTACTCGAAAATAGATGAACAGAGAAATATGCATGCATGTTTTCATGGGACAAATTATTAAAAAAAAAAAAAAGAAGAAGAAGTTTGAAATGGAGTAAACAAGGCGGGTGTGTAGGATGTTTATTGCTCACCAGGGAAAAAATACATAAAAACAGAGTATATGGCACGTTTACTATGGAAAAGGGGAAAAATAATGAGATGACGGGGTATGTGAAAATGAAGTCGATATTGGAAAAAAAAAAAAAAAAAAAAAAAAAAACATAAATAACGAGTTGGTTGAAGTTTGACGGCTCGAAGGGAAAAGCTGATTAGTTGCCTGGTTCTTCTGATTGATAGAGAGCACGCAGATATGCGAACACAAGCGCAGATTGGCATGATTTTGGTATAAAGCGAGACAAGCAGGTAAGCAGTATGATACACACACATATGACGAGCTATTTTACACAGGCGCCTAACATTTCACGACACAATAAAGCGAAAAAATACTCATTCCATCCCTTAGAGGCAATCGTAACTATTCGCTCAATAAAATCCTTACAATAAAGTTTTTTTTTTTTTTTTTTTTTTTTTTAAACATAAATTGGACTACAGTTATAATGTATATATATAAAAAAATGACACTTTTGAATGTTTCAATACATCCGAATTTTATTTCCGATAAGGGTTATGTTATAACAAGACAATTTTAATACTACTTGAATAAAATATTACTTCATATATATATAAAATATAACTACGGTTATTAAAATAAAATTAATTGGCGTGTAATACAATTGATCCTTTGACTATATATAAAGTTTATAATACACTCTCTCCCCACAACGAATGATAAATTGATAGGCACTTGATGTAATAGATATACTGTACCTCGAGTATTTAAGTCAAAATTTTGAAAGTAAAATATTAATATATTACAGTTAGTTATAATTAAACTTTTTTGACACGTAAAATTTATCAGGAAACGGAAAAAAATAATAATAATAAAAAAAAAAAGCTTTTCCATTATCAAATAACTTGTCACTTTTTATATTCTTAATTAATACTCATTTATAAGGTATTTAATATATATTAAAAGTTACAAAAACTCATCATTATGAATTATTTTTTAAGAAACTTAAGTCTATAAAAAAAATGAAGTATCTAAAAAAGTTTGCCAAGTTTTGAAAAGTTTATATTATACATCGCTAAGGCAGACTAAAGTATCGTGTTAAAATTGTTTGGTGTTTTATCTTTTTTTTGAGGCAAATCCTCAAGCGGGTGCTGGCAAGATAAGTGCAGTTATAAACGTGATCCCACACAAGTAAATGTGGACTAACAGAGTAGATAAGCCCATGTCGCACGTTTCTCTGCCACTGCTGCTGCTTGTCGATCCATTAAAGTAATGTCTATGCAGAATTTTTCTTCAATAAAACATACCAAACGCTCCTGATAAATGTAATATAACGTACTCTGGAATATATTCTGTACAGATATATATTTTTTTAAATATTTTTTAAGAACCGAAAAGCGGCAATTCTATAGTGTAACAAATTTTTACTGTTCTTACACTTTTGTATACTATTATATGAAAATAACAATTTTTATCAACCACCAGTAAAAAAGGAAATATTTTTAAAGGCATAATATAATATTTTTCACTCAATAACGCACCCCCCCTCCCCCCACAAAAATCCAAAAAAATTATTTTGTGCCATTTAACTATGTATAAAAAAAGAGTTTGTAATTATTTTGTAATATTCACAAATATATTATATTTTGTTGTTTATATTGAAGATGATTAATATTGAAATTATTTTCATTATTATTGTATGCATATGTAACAACAGTACAATCATATGTATATATATTTATGATTGTGTATGTCATTTGCACTGTACAATACTGAATTTACAATAAATTGATTTACATATTTACATTAAATTTAATCAATATATTACTGGTGTATATTAATTAGTATTTTATATATATATATATATATATATATATATATATATATATATATATATATATATATATATATATATATATATATATATATATATATATATATATATATATATATATATATATATATACTATGTACTGTTATTTTGCAACATTGCTCCAATTACTCGAGGATATTGATATTTAATTATTTACAAAGCTGTTTTATCGAGATAAACATAAATAAAATGTAAATGTATGTATATAATAATATTACTAAATATTAATATTATAGTACAGAGCATTTCAATAAGGAAATATAATTGAAACTACAAGGTTGTGGGTTCGAGTTTTAATTAATGGAATATAGAACACAAACTTTGTGAAATACGCCGTTTAAATTGCAATATAATATACGAAACTGTTATTATATATACGAATAGTATATACATATAATATAGCAAAATATAATTTCTCTTTCTTTCAACAGTTAAAGCGTCGTATAGTAAAGAGAGGGAGCTAGAGACAGACAAACAATGCTAATTAATTTACATATTATTTGACCAAAGTGCTAATCATTAATACAAAATATCGGAATATTTAATAGTGAAGTGTTATTCTAACAATGTCTGCCATGTTATTCGAACAGTTATATTTATATAATATATATATATATATATATATATATATATATATATATATATATATATATATATATATATATATAATATACATGAGAACATTACGTACCTATCGTAAGAGAGCATTGTTGTAATTTTTGAACAAGAAACGTAATGTGAAGCTATAAATTTAAATTTAACTTATATATATTATATACTGCTATATTAATATAAATTCAAAATTCTTTATTCATTTCTTTCATCCAACATACATAACACAATAAAATGCATTAGTTTAGGTTATTGCCATAAATGACAATGTAGAAATGATTGTCAATAACATATACATTTACAAATAAAACAAATAAAGAGAAAACAACATTACAATGTACAAAATTAAATTTGTATTTAAATTGTGTCATCATTCATGTATTCATCAATTGAGTAGTACTGCTTATTTAATAGGAAAACTTTTAGCTCTTTCTTAAATGCTAATAAGTTATTTTGTTTTCTCATATCCAATGGCAATTTATTATAGATATTTAGACAACTGCAGAAAGGACCTTTATTATACATTTCAGTTCTTTTATATATACTTCCAATTTTATTTGTATTTCTAGTATTATGATTATGATTTATTTCATGGCTTTTAAAAAACTCAATATTATGTTTAACTTTCATAGCACATTCCATGATAAAAACACAGGGTACAGTTAAAATATTTAAAATTTTAAAAAGATCTCTACACTCAGCTCTAAATTTAGCACCACATATTATGCGTATGACTTTTTTTTGTAGTTTAAAGATTCTATTTGCATCGATAGAGTTACCCCAGCAAACCACACCATATTTAACATGACAATGAAAATTAGCAAAATACATAGATATTAAACAATCAATTTGACTTTCATGCTTAAGTTCTCGTATTGCAAAAATTGTAGATGCAAGCTTTTTAGAAATATAATCAATATGCTCACACCATCTTAAATTTTCGTCAATTATTATGCCTAAAAATTTTGTTTTCTTTGCAATTTTAACGGTTTCAGACTCGCATTTAACTTCATTTAAAGTATCATTTTTATTTCTTAAATTTTGAAATTGTAATATTTCTGTTTTATCAACATTTAATTTAAGACCGTTTTGATTAAAATAATTCTTTACCTCAGAAATAAGTGATTTAATATTTTTTGTAAGAATGGTGTTGTTTGGTGCAGTAACTTTGAAGTTAGAATCATCAGCATAACCAACAGGATGAACCGAGCATTTTACTTACTTACTTTACTTACGTAAAAGCATTTTACTTAATTACCATAAATACGTGAAACATTGAACAGTACTTAGCATAAATAACAAAAGTGTAAAATATATTTTACCCTTGTAAATTTTCTTAAATTTATAATACGAGAAAACAAAATTAAAAACTGGGGGGTGGATTGTATAAATAAAGTAATGAGGTAAAATAACAGCAACGTAAGTATTTCGTTAGTTTGTTGCTATATATAGTAATGGTAAAGTATATATATATATATATATATATATATATATATATATATATATATTTGAGCTAGCTAATGGTGGAAATAAGGGATTAAGTATAATATTATACTTGAGCTGCTCAGTGTGACTGGTGGATGTAATGGAATATTAGATGTTCTATATAATGTGAGTGTGTGTCTCTCTCTTTGCCACACCGAGTCACTGCGGTTTAGTTGTGAAGAGGAAGAGGAGAGAGATCAAAATTTGCATTCAGAGGTCATGCGTATTGCAGAGGGCCAGTCAGTCAACCAGCCAGCCAGTCAGCTAGCTGTATGTATATTATTACATTGTCAGAAACATCGCGTATAATTTACGTCAAATGGAAATGAGATTGACAAGCCAAGCAAAAATTTTGACATCACGCAGCAAATTTTATTAGTAACAATAATGTCATTTATGGAATGAACATGATTTTATAAACCTTTTCCACAATATATAGGCGAAAATTAAATCAACTCTATATATTTTTTAATTTAAATGAAAATGATCACTTATGGTTTAAATGAAAATGTAAATTACTACCATAAAAACGGACAACAATGGAAAAGCATGCAACATAATTAAATTTAATATCATCAGTGACCTGATTTATTTATAGCCAGGTACGTACATAGAGAATATAATATGGATAGACAAGAACAGGATTTAAACATGCAAATTGTATATAGCTGATGGTTTTTCAAGCAGAATACAGCAGTTATATAATAATAGCAGCAGAGAGTATAGTAGCAGCTTTTGCCCTATATTGAATTCAGCGCACATATTGCAATGATTAAGTTGATCAACTGGTGCAGTTAAACTAGCACGAAGTTATGACGTGGAATTAATATATAATAGAGATTGATCAACTTGTCGTTTATTTATATATAATATATATATTTATTTTTTCCATGAAGCATACTATCAGTGATGCTATCAGCGTATATTTCATACATATTAGTGCCCACCCGCCCTCCCTTCTCTAAATCTTTTTACTCCTCTCTGACCCTAAGAAGATTAGGTTGCGTGTCACGCGGTAGTATCGCGGTAAGCAAGGCGGTTGGTTCTAGGGTGTGCTAGGCTACTTTGGCGATCCCTTTCTTTCATTTTCATGCTTTTTTTTTTCTTGGTCTTTGTCTTTCCTTAACCCTGCTTTAACCCCGACCAGACGCTACTACGTCATCCACTTGTCGCTTTTGTCATGAAATCTTTACTTGTAAAAAATAAAAATAAAAACGTGTATATGAACGAAAAACTTTTTATCATCTGTGTGCCTAAGGATTACTATACTGTACTTTGGTCTACATCTACATACTTTTTTTTTTTAACGGAATGGCGAGTGAGTTAGCGAGCAGGCTGTTACGAGTGCTTCAGCCTAGTAGCTCGGGCTAACGATCGATGCGTGCTAAGTCGCGAGGGGTATTGTTATGAACAATGCGTGGCGTTACAATGGAAGCGAGCAAACACACGGCCGGTACCTGTCCGCTTTGGTTGTCAGTAGACACCACGCGGCGTGTCACTAGGCGTGTTCTGTACCTCGTCTCCAGCCCGCGGGAAATCGAGCAAATGAACGAGAAACGTCTTAGACTCTTTAGAATACCTAAAGATATACAACCCTTTCTTTACTCAAAGAGAATAAGAAAACAAACTTTTTTTTTCTTTTAAGAAAATAATTACAGGTATATACCTAGCACCACTATACAATAATGTTGCACAAAAGTAATTCACAGTATGAATGTTGGAAAATGTATAAATATAAAAGCTTAGTATTATTATATGTACTTCAATGTAAGTCCAAAGTCTACCTATACATTTACTGTATGGCATATTAATACCTACTGCAAACATGAAAGTTAAATGTACACATACATATACGTATGAAGTAGAGCTATGTAAACATATAAGTTTTGTGAATAATTGTATGAAGTATAGTGTGTTATGAATGTTTATACAGTGTTCAAGCCATGTAAATACATACATTCGTTCGCCATCCATTTTAAATACCATAACTCGTTTACCATAACCATATTGTTATGTAAAAATACAATATATTGTTTTATCTTTTAAAGATTTAATATTTCATGCATATATATAATATATATATTATATATATATATATATATATATTTGGTTCGTGTGTATAAAATATGTGTGTACGAGAGAAAGTCAGACGGGCACACATGGTGGTGTGCATTAGATACGAGGCTCGTATTATTTATGTAACAAAAGTGTTTTATATGACGTGTTCGAGGGACGAGGTGGGCTTGCTGCATTTACTTACCCAGACTAGGGTTTGTGTAGTCCCAGCTGTCATTGTCGTTCCGGTACACGTTCAGCTTGGACGGCTGCAACACGAGGCAACAAAGGTCAACAAACATCACAGATATTCAACGAGTATCAAGCATAATATCATGTTAAAAAAAGAATAATATATACATATAAAAGAAAAGCAGAGAACTCTTCTTTTTACGCCACAAAGAAAAAGCAGAAAGATTTTTTTTTTAATAACCAACAAGAAAGGTCAATTGGATCCTTTTATAAAGATCAAAGGTTATAAGATTACAAAAGGTGTCATATGATAAAAGGAAAATTATAATATCAAATCAAAATGCAATAGACACATTAGATTCTCTAAACAATATATTGTTATTGTTATTATTATACATTAAAAATGATATATTTTTGTATCGAGAGTCAGAAACTTTGTAAAGCTTTTACGTGGAAAAAATTTAATCGGTTTAGGTATAACACATGGAAAAATATAATTCGTATGTGCACATATAAATTTTTAGTATTATATACTAAAACATCATGAATAAAACATAAATGGACAGATGTATTTTAAATATAAATTATAGAAACACATCCATTAAAAGGCAGAATGAACAAAATTTGTATAATATATATGTTGCTATTTAGGTAATATGTATATATACCATATATTTTAGTTTTAGAGAGCTTATACGATTAATCCAATTGCAAAACATTCAACGAGCCATCAGGTTACCCACACAAGCACTCAGTTTTGCTTGTTAATGCGAATTAGATCGCTAAAACACCATAACAGTTGTCATTTTGTAAAAGCCTCCTCCCTCATCCTTCCCTCTCATGGAACCTCTCACATCCCTTGTTGTATATATAGTTTTGTATCGGAGACGAGCTCTACTACCCTTGCACGGCGTAGTTAATACAATTGCGGCAATCGCTGTACGCTGGGTGGGCATCATTTAGTCTGTGCGGCGCTAATGAGAGGCAAGTAATTGACTCTGCTGGTAGCAACCGTAATTACAACTTGACTCAACCAACCCTCACTAAAACATTACTCCTGCGTTCCCTTCGTCAAATTAAAAATGAACTAAAAAGAAGAGCAAGCTAACCACAGGTCACAATATACGAAAAGTAAATAAATAATTCATAATGCTCTCGTATACTATACTAAATTTTGTAGATTGAGAGATCACATTACAAAGTTAATGATGCTGCATGGAAAGGTCTTTGCGTGTAATGAATACAGCTATAGGGATAGACTTAGGTAACGGTGGACTATAGGTCGTTTTCTGCATTGTAATATATAATTAATGATACTTATTTTATAATAGACAGAAAAGGACAAGTTAGTTTGACATATTCTTTTAACTACGGGATAGATATAAAAGAAGCGTATCAATTTTTATTTCTATAGTGTAAAAAAAAATCACATTAAGAAGAAGAGAAATCGTCGAGCGTAGTGCAGTATAGTATACTGCAAAGCTGGCTTGGTATTGTACACGTCAAGGGGGATTGGCACTAACATGACTGGCTAATTGTGTTGTGTCGCTGCGAGTGACAGTACGGACAACACGACACCCCGCAGGGCCTGTCACTGTCCCTTGAGCCGTTCCACACTGCACCAACATTATTCGAATAATATTTACTTTTTTAAACATCCAGCTATCATCTCTCTGACCTACTATAGCTGCTGCTCTAAGCGAATAAAGCTTACATTTTATTCATTAAACGATTACAAAGTTAAATCCGTTTTTCCGTTTCAAATAAAGCAAGAAAAGAAAAGAAAGAAAAAAAAAGTTGTTAGTCTTGTCGGAAGGAAAATATATTTAATTTTATATCCTTTTTGATGAACTACAAAGATATAAAATAATGAATGCAATTAATTTTGTTCTTAAACTTTTTCTTAAAAAAAAAAAAAAAAAAAAAAAAAAAAAGGAAAAAAAAAAAGTCATTATCTGTTTAAAAGTTCTTTGATCTTTTTTTTTCCTTCTTCTTCTTCCCCGCCAGTTGTATTCCTTATTTTATTTGCTGTTTAAAGATTGCAGATGAAATTTTTTTTTTCGTTTTTACAATAATGAATCTAGTTTTATATTATATAAATAACTTTTCTTGCTTCGGAGATTGCTAAAAATAAATTATGAAGCAATGATGTTAGAATTTGCCAACTTCGGAACACATGATAATATAACATGTAAATATAGCTTTCTACCGACAAAAACAATTTAGTTTTGTTACTAAATTTTACAACATGAAAGTTTTGATTTGGTGATATTAATTTTAAGTGTCGCTATTTTCTTGCACTTTCATGGTAATGCTTCCCATTGGACAAAGTTTCAGTTTCAAACTCTGCAATACACTTGACTTGTATGGAAAGAAAAAAAAAGGACTTGCAAAAGAGATTGTTACTGATAACGTTGGTGTTACAAGTTTCATTGTCAGCTTTATATATTTTGCATGTTTTGCTTAGAAACTTTTTAAGACTGTAAAAGAGAAAGACAGATGGACAGTTTCATCTTCTTCGAGTGTAAGAGAAATAGGCGTCTCTAGTAATTTATGTTTCGTACAGAATTCACTCAATGACTTTTTTTTTTTTTTTTTTTAGCTTTGTTTGTACTTTATGTGCACAAAACGTTGAAAAATAAAAAAAACAACATAAGAACATAAAAATAGCAAAAATAAAATAATAAATTTGAACAATATCCAATCTTAAGGGTGTTCCAAAACAATATAAGTAAGCTATATCTATTAGATGGCATTACTTGTATTCCTTATATTCCTTATGGGTATTTATTTTTCCTATTTACAGACTCATTTAACAAGGTTACGTCTATGAAATTTACATCACTGTTATCAGTAAAATTAAAGCTAGAGAGCAACAGCACCCTATAATTAATAAAATATTAATGTATTGATGTTGTATGACTGACAAGTGAGTGATTGTTTTGGTTAATTAAATGATGTCATTTTCCGGGTTGAATAAAATATTTCAAACTATAAATATCTCAAGATTTTTGTTTACTATTATTATTATTTTTATTATAAATATTACTACTTCCTTTAACTCAACGCTCACATTGTAAGTTCTCCCCCTCATGGAATGTATCACTCACAGTGCTAGGTGGACATATACATAGTGAGTGGAGTTTTATATATCGTTGAATGTATTCCTATTATCTTGAAGAAGTACAACAAGATAGAAGGAAAAAAGTAAATTAAAATGCAGATGTTCGTTGAAATGTGATATGGCAAAACTATATTCATATATATAATAAGCACAAAAGTGATCGGACCATCATATCTCTCGGATATTTTAAATGGTATCCCTTGATATCTCCACGTCTCCCACGTCTTCACACGATAAGCACGTGTATTGCTATCATAAAGGTTATCGGTAATGAAAAATTCTCAAAAAATGCTTTATGCCTTCAAATACTTAAAATTGTGTTTTGTACTCCTCCTTCAATGTCTCCGTAATTGTTGCAGTAGTTTTCTCAAAAATTGAAAAAAAAATTAATAATAATAATAATAATAATAAAAAAAAAAAAAAAAAAGATTCTCCCCATAAGCGTAATACTAAAGTAGGGGACCCTTAGCTTTTCCCTCGCGCTATACCGATAAGCTCCATTGGTGTACCATATAAATCTTTATTATTATTTTTTGTTATCGCAAAATTATGTCTTATATATATTTTTTTTTTTACTTTTTTTCTTATGAAAGTGTTGTCATGTGTGGCTCAGTATTATGTAGGTTGCTGTATTTTACTTAAAGAAGAGGGAAAAAACAAATATAAAAATCAAAATAATCGTACTATAAAAAAATACAATCAAATAATAACAATAATAAATAATCAAGTAAATTACTTTGGTATATTTTTCTGTATATTTATTTTCATAATTTTTATTATTAGTTAATGCTGTATAACATCAACAAATTGTTTTGGATTGAAGACACTTAGTAAAATAATATACGCAAGTGACATTGAAATAATATTTGAATACGTTTTATATATTATAATAACTACAGCTACAATATGCTAAAATATCTCTTGGAATGCATGATATGAGATATAAGGAAAGTTTTGAAGGAAAAAAGTTGAAGTGTAAACAAAATATCAACATACTCAAGTGTCGTCTATTTAATTAAATTTGCGACAGGAAGTCTTGGGTCATTACTTTTTATGGTGCATTTCTTGCTGCCTACTTTACAGGATTTCTATTGAAATTTTATTAAAATATACAAAATTATCCTAATTATCTTGCAAGTAAACAATATTTATGTCAGGCTCTCACATAATTTTTTTGAAATTTTTTGGTGTAATTTTCATTTTGATACATAAATTAGAAATCGAGAAAAACAGGAAAAACGGTTCAATGTTATTGGTTAGGGCTTATATCGTTTTGGAACACCCTTAAAAAATACTTTTTTCCCCAGTATACACACACACACACACACACACACATATATATATATATATATATATATATATATATATATATATATATATATATATATATATACACTCAAGCTTTTAGTGAAATGGTTGAATTTTAATTAATACTGTTTAAAATAAAAAACGAGCAAACATTTAAAAAATTTGACTCTTTTCATATCTCCTTGTTAAGGAAAGCAAAGCAATGAAATCTAGGACACAAAACAACACATTATTTTAAATGGAATTGATGCTATAGCAGTTGAAACATCTGTTATTACATTATAGATGATAACATGAATTATAAAAGTTTATAACAAAAGCATTTTCAGTATTTTAGAAGTTATAAATAATTCTTAACAAGTCATAAAAAAATTACGATATCGTTTCAGCGAATAATCAAATTACACATAAATTCCCCAGAGGCAAGGATATGAAAAAAGTCAATTTAAATTAAATTACCATAAAATTATTACTGAAATATAATTCAAATTATTTTAAGTAAAAAGGTCAAAATAAAAATTAGATTAACGTTCTTATCTAAAGTTTATAGCAGTCGCTTCCAGCAACATAGCACAGCAGAAACAACACAAGAGAAGATTCCTCTCTGTACAACCAAATATTTGCTTATACTATGAAGTGGGAGAAAATATGGAAGCAAAGCGATGCGCAAGGAAGCTTGTCATGCAAATTTGCTGTCCTCTAACTCTTGCAATGGGGCTTTAATTAAAACCCAGCAGCAGCAGAAACAAAAAGCGTAGACTTGCTGAGTAAATCACCAAGTCTCCAGCATTGTAAATCACTTTGTTTTTGAAAGAGCAGAGAGAAACGGTTGGGTCTGATTTACAGTGAGCATGTGCCTGCTGCTGAGTAAGCGCAGCAAGTACATACGAACCAACAGCTGAACAAATGGACTCATCACCTTGCCAAAGCAAAAAACAATTATGGAGTACTTAACACCCTGCACCACTCTTTCGACCTCTTAAATTAATATTATATAAAAAGTAGGATAACAGAAAGTTGCAAGAATTGAAAATACCTACACTTTTCTGTAAAATAGAAAAAAAAAATAATACTAATGAATTAATTTTAAACTAATAGGTTTTTTTAAATTACCTAGTTCAAATGTATAATAAAAATAAAAAGAGTATAATAGTAAGTTGTGAAAGCTTATAATCATGTTGATATAAATCTTTATGTGCGTTTCACGTTCAGGTTAATCACAATTTCATAGCTTTTTTTTTTATATGTATATATATATTTTTTTATTACATGGTAATATAGTATAGTGAGGTGTCGTGTGGTTTGTCACTTGATTATCGCGGCGGACGAGAAAGGGTGGGTGAGAGGCATTTTTTTAACAGGGCTGCTGCCGCTACTGCGGTGACAAATTGCCACACGTGACGAAGGACGGCGCATCTCGACACGCGGCCTATACTGCATGCTGCCTATATAGACTCACTTTTTTAAGTCTAGCCAACAAACTCATTAATTTACTCACCACAAAAAGTATGCGTCATAAGAATAAATAGCAACAAAATCTTACTGCATTCATAAATATAAATTTTAAGATAACGAATTAGCTATTCTCGGCTTGAGAATGTTATTATAGCTTTGGCCAATACACTTTTTTTTTCTTCTTAAATCTCTATCTCCATTAATTCCTATTATAAGACACATTGCTTTTCTTTATCTTCACT
>OX439128.1:45956529-46081529 GCA_949318235.1 Ecdyonurus torrentis | reverse complement strand
AATGAAGTAAGCAATCAATACAATATATATTTTTTACGTCGTTAAAAAAAAATTAAAGCACAAGGTAAAACAAGTTTTACATAAAAAAAAATTATATTTCTCAGGTTTCAAAGGTTTCTTAAAGTATCATTATACTGGCAAGTTTTATTAACACAAAAAAAGGGAGAAATATTAATATTTTCTGTTTCATTTAATCCATCTTAAGAAACAAGAAGACTTTCATTATTTTCAAACATAATTCATTACCCTTTTACTTGGTATATTATAAAATATTATAACTTGTATAACAATAATACGACATTTAATTTTGTAATCAATTACAGGTAAGCCCTAAACGTTAAAATATTTAAATTTCTTGAAGCGTAAAGTGTTTCTTAGCAATTATGGAAATAAGCATGACGTACTGCAAAAAGGTTTTCTTACTACTATATAATTAATGGCAGGAAGATTTAGGATGGGGATGTTTAAACATACAGAAGAACGCGCGGTATGTCTTGTGAAATAGAACAAAACTTGTTGTTCTTGTAAGAAAAGCGAAGATCTGCGACTCTCCTGGGAAATCACAGTAAAAACGAATGAAATTTAAATTACGTACAAAAATGCTTAAAAATAAAAAATAAGGAGAGTTCGATATCAAGAAAACGAACGTGTTTCATGTTTGAGACTGCTCATTTTACATTGTACCTCTCCCTTCTCATTCCTTCTTTATCTTTATCCTCAAAGCAATTTCAATTGTTATTTCAATAGAAATTTGTAAATATTACTTGAGGTGTATCTTTTGATAAAACGTTTTGAACAAAGGCTATATGCGAGTTTAACCGCCACTAGAGAGAAAATAACAAGGATCTACTACCACTACCACTGATGCATATATTCCCAAAACTTTAATGTTTCAATTACAATGCTTTCAAACCTCATTCCCTTAAGCTCTCTATAAACTTGTACAGTATATAAACGACAAGCATTAGATGTATAGTATCAAGTGGGATAATAGATTTAAAAAGCATCGAGGCGAGTATTTACGGAGTAATTGGAAGTCACTCGTTAGATGCACGAGGTAAAGAAGGGTCAGAGGGCCGTTCTCTTTTCTCTTTTACTCCTCGAGCTCATACTCTCGGTATATCGATCACGTTCCAGGACGGGCGGGGTCAACAGCGTAGCAGGCAACTAGGTCTGAATATAAGGGTGGCCCAACTTACCTCTATCACTCACTCACTTTTGACATAACAAAATTCAAAATTCATCTCTCGAATTAAATTTTCATTATATACGTCATACGACGAAAAAGACAAAGTACCATTATTTCTCTGAAGAGAAATATGTATAAATTTGTGACAGGCTTTAATTGAATAAAATTTGTTAAGTGAATAAAATTAGTTTATACAGCTGGTGTAAGGAATTGTATTTTATAGTAATTTTGTGAGTAACTTTACAAATACGCGTATATATACTACCGTGAGATATTGAACAGAAGTTGCGGTGGCAATGTGCTCAAGAGTAATGGTGAGATAATTGGCGCTCATCATCATATCTACTCAATACTCTTGTATATACATATATTTGCTAACATCTCTTTCTTTCTTTCTTCATGCTAGCTTGGGCATTACTCCAATAAAGACAAAAATGATTCCATCACTTGCAAGCCTTATAACTGGGTAGACAACAGAGGGAAAACAAAACACTCCAAAACTGAGTGTATTTCTAAACTAGAGAAGCTCATATTACAACAGACAATTGTCGTGGACATGAGATAACAAGGACATAATCAGCTTAGCGTGAAGATAAAACAAAACAATTTTTCATATTGGATTTCATAACAGAGAATTTGCATTTTTTTTTTCTTTTGTAACAATGCTGTATTATAAAGTGCATACCATAGCAGAATGAGGTTGAGAAATTTGAATAGAGTACTTCTCTAACAAACAACACTGCTAATTGTAATATGTTAATTGCTTTGTTATCTTTGAGTTATAAGTTAGACAGAGAGAAAGAAAACGAGACATAGTAGAGCAAAAGGATTTATTTTTTCTTAAGCCCCAAGCATATAATATGCAGTATTTTATATCTCTTTTAAGTTAGAAAATGTAATTAAAATCGTCAATGCAATTAAATTATATGAAACAATAAAATTTGACAAACGATATTTTTATATTACACAAAGATGGTTTTGAGCGTGAGGATGAGGGGGAGAGGAAGAGAGAGAGAGAGAGAGAGAGAGAGAGAGAGAGCTATAAAAATAGGAATGAAATTTGTAAGCGCTTTTAATCATCCCCTGGTTTTGATGATGTATCGCATGACTGGCGTTCTCTTTCAATCGCGCCAAGCGTCAGATTTATCGCACCAGCTTGCTGTGCAATACTCGAGCGTATTTTGGTCGAGAGGAAGAGAGAAGTTGAACTAAACACACCATGACGTGAGGCCATATACTGTCAGTCATCTTCAGTACTCTACGCACTCACCGCATCAACGTCCCGCACAGAGTCAGACCAACAACTTAGCTTTCAAGTCTAACCTTTAAAATTTATAACATATCAGAAAACAGAGCATTGTCTTGTTAAAAGAATGTTTCTCATATTGTATACCTTTTAACCATTTATATTTAGTTTAAACCATACATAATCAGGACGTTCTACAACATCCCTTTCTGGGCAAATTAACAGTGTTGCAAGTTATAGGTCAGGTCAAGTTAGGACTTGAACTTTTTATTAAACTCTCAGAAATACGATACTTTATGATTGAAAGCACGTATCTGTTCAAAATCAAATTAATCTACTAAAGAATGCAAATGTTTTTACATATTTGATAGCATTTCAGAGTAAGAGAGAGTACCATAACGTTCGTTGTTTAACATTTATTCAAATTTTTTTTTCCTGTTTCACGTTTCAAACATATTAAAAGTTGAAACATTATACGACGGTAAGGCATATTTGACAGTTCTACAATTTATGACGTAGTGGTTAAAAAAAAAAAGTTTAAAATTTTATTCCTAATTAAAAGTTTTTAAATTTCTTCTAATTTTACTCTTCTATATACCAAGGGGAGTCTACATGTACTGATAAATTTAGCAAAAACTTTCTTGCGATTCCTTTCATAGAGTTCATTCAATGTTACATAAAAGTTCTAAAACTAAGTGAATTATACATATATATTTTATATAAAATTAAGCCTCAAACTCAATATATATGATATATAAAAACTGTGGAAAGAACTGAAAAATATAGGTCCTCTTTAAATATGTAAAATTATTTTTAGTTTATATTATATATAAATTTTTTATTATTATATAAGTATATAACGTTTTTCAAACTATCGTAAAGTTTAATACAATTTTATAACAGTTTTAAGTTTCAATGTTGCTAATGAAGTTTTTGAAGTATAAAAGTTTTAGGTACGACCTGCCAAGTTGAATACAAGCTCACGTGTCGAAGGGGTCGAGGCCATACATAAGAACGATACGTTCAAGTGCAGTGACGCTACCGTAATAAAGTTACGTTAAGTATATGTTCTAAATATGTATATGCATGCATCTCTTTATGAGTTTTTACTTCCCCGCCTCTTTGCATTCTATGTAAACTTTACTTGCTGTACCGCACGTTTTATGCAGTGTGTGTATAGTGCAGTATTATATAATAACAAGGTAGGCTGAGTGACTAGTCATGCATATACCGTCAAATACAAGTCATTAACTAAATGCTTGCTTAGAGCATTTTGTTACAATTACATACTTACAAGGGATGTCTCCGGTATGTACCCAACGGATATCGTTCTAATTTTCAGGAAAGGCTCAATTTATGACGTAGTTAGCCGTAGTGTTTCGGCTTTTTCTGCAAAATTTCTTGGGGGCCCAAATTTGGGACCCCCAATTTTTACCATTTAACATGCAGTTAAATGGGAGTAGAAAAATAAAAGTAGTTCAATGGAACTGAAACTCACGTCATTTATGTAAAAAATGACGCTCTTTAACAATATAATAATTAAAAAATTATAGTCATTATATTTGGGACCCTTCTGGGCCCCTTTGTTGCTCATAACTCGACTTGCTGATGGTATTTTTTGTCTCAAAATTCGTAAACGCAAATTAGGTTCTTTTTTATAATAAAATTAAATAGATCATTAAATTTCCAATCGATTCATGTGCATAACATTGTGTTTTGATAATTTATTCTGTAAGATACGGCAGTTCAAAGTTGCCGTATTTTATATCTCCTATACAAACAATGTTAAATCCTCATTAACATGGGTTTGCATAGGGAAAAAATGAAATATTTTTAGGTAGTTCTAAAACTTACGTTACTTATGTAAAAAATGATTTTCTTTCACATAAAAATACTTTAAAAATTCGCAGTGTCATATTTGGGACCCTACTGGGCCCCTTTGTTGCTCATAACTCGACTTGCTGATGGTATTTTTTGTCTCAAAATTCGTAAACGCAAATTAGGTACTTTTTTATAATTAATTTAAATAGATCATTAAATTTCCAATCGATTCATGTGCATAACATTGTGTTTTGATAATTTATTCTGTAAGATACGGCAGTTCAAAGTTGCCGTATTTTATATCTCCTATACAAACAATGTTAAATCCTCATTAAAGCTAGAAAAAACCATGTTGTTTTTATTAGCTAAATAAGGTCATATTAATGTGCATAAGTCAATTATGCAAGAGAAAAAATTCGCAAACTTTTTTTTGCGCAGATTTTTGTCTCTTTAGTTTTTTGTTTTTCTTTCGATAGCGGGAAATGGTTGTCGGCACCATAGCAAAAACAAAGAATTTGCAACAATTTTCAACTTTTCAGCATCATAACAGGAAAACTATTGGGCATCGCATAGTGACACTTAACCAAAATATAAACTAGTTATCTGATAATAAACTGGCAAAGTGGACACGATAGATTTTGAAAATAAATGCACTAATTAACGTATTTAAAAAATGTCTTTAATTTAAGTAAATCTCCCACTTCTTCTAACATTACCAACTAGGGTGAGAGATGAGGTGAAGGGTGGGAGAAATGAGAAGATAAATTACTTAAATGAGCACACATGTGTGACCGCGCCACGGTCTTGTGTCTTCCGCAGGGTGCCGCTTTGTTTCTTGAAAGGGAAAGTAACTTTGCAGCCCCAATTTTAGAATGCTTGTAAGGTTTATTTTATATTTGTTTTTCTTTTAAAAAGATCCATGTGTCGTTTTTTATGTTAAAATTTTTAGGTGTAAGCAAAACAAGACAAATTACATTCCCAAGATATGTTTTTCCATATTTATATAAGTTATGCTTGTAAGCCCAATTATCCGTGACCAACCTGCAGTAGGGGGTAAAAGTTCACTGAAAGCAAAATTCTTTGTTTCCCGCTATCACTTAATTGAATAATTTCAAAAAAGTGTTAAAATAATTTTTGGGGAATCTTTCTTTTTTAAAATATAAAATCTTCATCAAAATACAAGTTGATTTAGCTTATAAAAACAACATAGTGTTTACCTCCTTTAACATGGGTTTGCATAGGGAAAAAATGAAATATTTTTAGGTAGTTCTAAAACTTACGTTACTTATGTAAAAAATGATTTTCTTTCACATAAAAATACTTTAAAAATTCGCAGTGTCATATTTGGGACCCTACTGGGCCCCTTTGTTGCTCATAACTCGACTTGCTGATGGTATTTTTTGTCTCAAAATTCGTAAACGCAAATTAGGTACTTTTTTATAATTAATTTAAATAGATCATTAAATTTCCAATCGATTCATGTGCATAACATTGTGTTTTGATAATTTATTCTGTAAGATACGGCAGTTCAAAGTTGCCGTATTTTATATCTCCTATACAAACAATGTTAAATCCTCATTAAAGCTAGAAAAAACCATGTTGTTTTTATTAGCTAAATAAGGTCATATTAATGTGCATAAGTCAATTATGCAAGAGAAAAAATTCGCAAACTTTTTTTTGCGCAGATTTTTGTCTCTTTAGTTTTTTGTTTTTCTTTCGATAGCGGGAAATGGTTGTCGGCACCATAGCAAAAACAAAGAATTTGCAACAATTTTCAACTTTTCAGCATCATAACAGGAAAACTATTGGGCATCGCATAGTGACACTTAACCAAAATATAAACTAGTTATCTGATAATAAACTGGCAAAGTGGACACGATAGATTTTGAAAATAAATGCACTAATTAACGTATTTAAAAAATGTCTTTAATTTAAGTAAATCTCCCACTTCTTCTAACATTACCAACTAGGGTGAGAGATGAGGTGAAGGGTGGGAGAA
Organism: Ecdyonurus torrentis; assembly: GCA_949318235.1. Lineage (NCBI taxonomy): Eukaryota > Metazoa > Arthropoda > Insecta > Ephemeroptera > Heptageniidae > Ecdyonurus > Ecdyonurus torrentis. Next base: position 46,075,274 of record OX439128.1, on the reverse strand, counting down.
ATGAGAAGATAAATTACTTAAATGAGCACACATGTGTGACCGCGCCACGGTCTTGTGTCTTCCGCAGGGTGCCGCTTTGTTTCTTGAAAGGGAAAGTAACTTTGCAGCCCCAATTTTAGAATGCTTGTAAGGTTTATTTTATATTTGTTTTTCTTTTAAAAAGATCCATGTGTCGTTTTTTATGTTAAAATTTTTAGGTGTAAGCAAAACAAGACAAATTACATTCCCAAGATATGTTTTTCCATATTTATATAAGTTATGCTTGTAAGCCCAATTATCCGTGACCAACCTGCAGTAGGGGGTAAAAGTTCACTGAAAGCAAAATTCTTTGTTTCCCGCTATCACTTAATTGAATAATTTCAAAAAAGTGTTAAAATAATTTTTGGGGAATCTTTCTTTTTTAAAATATAAAATCTTCATCAAAATACAAGTTGATTTAGCTTATAAAAACAACATAGTGTTTACCTCCTTTAACATGGGTTTGCATAGGGAAAAAATGAAATATTTTTAGGTAGTTCTAAAACTTACGTTACTTATGTAAAAAATGATTTTCTTTCATATACGTTACTTATGTAAAAAATGATTTTCTTTCATATAAAAATACTTTAAAAATTCGCAGTGTCATATTTGGGACCCTACTGGGCCCCTTTGTTGCTCATAACTCGACTTGCTGATGGTATTTTTTGTCTCAAAATTCGTAAACGCAAATTAGGTACTTTTTTATAATTAATTTAAATAGATCATTAAATTTCCAATCGATACATGTGCATAACATTGTGTTTTGATAATTTATTTTGTAAGATACGGCGGTTCAAAGTTGCCGTATTTTATATCTCCTATACAAACAATGTTAAATCCTCATTATTCATGAATATTGGTTTGGATATAAGGAAAAAGTAATTATTTTGAGGTCGTGCTGAAACGCACTTATGTAAAAAGGGACGCTTTTTTACCTCAAAATAATTAATAATAACCAACTGCAAATAATTTAACAATAACCAACTCCTAATATTAAAAACTATTGAAGAAAACACGTTTTGTCATAAACTGATGTATAAAAGAAAGAATTTGCAAAGATTTTGTCAAAAAACGACCCATTTTTTGAAAGTTTGTGGAAAACGTTAAATTATTCAAAAGCTGTTTAATTTACAAAGTAGCTCCTGGCAAACTTTTTAAAGTAGACTACAATACACACCTTTTTGTGTGTTTAAATAAAAAAATTATCAATTTTTTCGTTTAGAAAATGGCACCTGAAAATGGGTCTAGAAAAATGCATTTTATTGCTTTTGTGAGCTACCCAAAATAAAATGTCTATCGTATATCATATCAGAATTGTTCAATTTTTTTCGTTCTACACGCTGGTTATCGTGAAACTGAAGTAGAACCAATTTTTACGACGCTATAGTCAAAAAAGTGTTTTCACGGGGGTCGAAGACAGGGGACCCCCTTCTTTGTTTTTGGACCCAAAAAAATTTTGTTCTATTTTTCCGTGCGACACATGTTTTTAGGTCATTTTTGGGCCCCACATTACGAATCTGAAGCTATTTTTCCCATAATAATATTATTAAGGCCACAGTGCTTATTTCAAAATTTAAGCCTATTTAAACACGTGCGAAATTGCATTTAAATTGAAGTGCCTATAATTTGGTCAATTTTACAGATACGCCTAAACTCTTCAAACTCTATACCAACCTTTTATATAAATGTTTTATACCTAATGTCATCTTTAGATCATATGTTCGTAGGTTCGTATAAGGTTTGAATATTTTAGCGTATCTGTAAAATTGGCCAAATTATAGGCACTTCAATTTAAATGCAATTTCGCACGTGTTTAAATAGGCTTAAATTTTGAAATAAGCACTGTGGCCTTAATAATATTATTATGGAAAAAATAGCTTCAGATTCGTAATGTGGGGCCCAAAAATGACCTAAAAACATGTGTCGCACGGAAAAATAGAACAAAATTTTTTTGGGTCCAAAAACAAAGAAGGGGGTCCCCTGTCTTCGACCCCCGTGAAAACACTTTTTTGACTATAGCGTCGTAAAAATTGGTTCTACTTCAGTTTCACGATAACCAGCGTGTAGAACGAAAAAAATTGAACAATTCTGATATGATATACGATAGACATTTTATTTTGGGTAGCTCACAAAAGCAATAAAATGCATTTTTCTAGACCCATTTTCAGGTGCCATTTTCTAAACGAAAAAATTGATAATTTTTTTATTTAAACACACAAAAAGGTGTGTATTGTAGTCTACTTTAAAAAGTTTGCCAGGAGCTACTTTGTAAATTAAACAGCTTTTGAATAATTTAACGTTTTCCACAAACTTTCAAAAAATGGGTCGTTTTTTGACAAAATCTTTGCAAATTCTTTCTTTTATACATCAGTTTATGACAAAACGTGTTTTCTTCAATAGTTTTTAATATTAGGAGTTGGTTATTGTTAAATTATTTGCAGTTGGTTATTATTAATTATTTTGAGGTAAAAAAGCGTCCCTTTTTACATAAGTGCGTTTCAGCACGACCTCAAAATAATTACTTTTTCCTTATATCCAAACCAATATTCATGAATAATGAGGATTTAACATTGTTTGTATAGGAGATATAAAATACGGCAACTTTGAACCGCCGTATCTTACAAAATAAATTATCAAAACACAATGTTATGCACATGCATCGATTGGAAATTTAATGATATATTTAATTAAATTATGAAAAAGAACCTAATTTGCGTATACGAATTTTAAGACAAAAAATACCATGAACAAGTCAAGTTATGAGCAGCAAAGGGGCCCCATAGGGACCCAAATATGACACTGCGATTTTTTAAAGTATTTTTATGTGAAATAACATCACTTTTTACATAAGTAACGTAAGTTTTAGAACTACCTAAAAATATTTCATTTTTTCCCTATGCAAATCCATGTTAATGAGGATTTAACATTGTTTGTATAGGAGATATAAAATACGGCAACTTTGAACTGCCGTATCTTACAGAATAAATTATCAAAACACAATGTTATGCACATGAATCGATTGGAAATTTAATGATCTATTTAAATTAATTATAAAAAAGTACCTATTTGCGTTTACGAATTTTGAGACAAAAAATACCATCAGCAAGTCGAGTTATGAGCAACAAAGGGGCCCAGAAGGGTCCCAAATATGACACTGCGAATTTTTAAAGTATTTTTATGTGAAAGAAAATCATTTTTTACATAAGTAACGTAAGTTTTAGAACTACCTAAAAATATTTCATTTTTTCCCTATGCAAACCCATGTTAATGAGGATTTAACATTGTTTGTATAGGAGATATAAAATACGGCAACTTTGAACTGCCGTATCTTACAGAATAAATTATCAAAACACAATTTTATGCACATGAATCGATTGGAAATTTAATGATCTATTTAAATTAATTATAAAAAAGTACCTAATTTGCGTTTACGAATTTTGAGACAAAAAATACCATCAGCAAGTCGAGTTATGAGCAACAAAGGGGCCCAGAAGGGTCCCAAATATAATGACTATAATTTTTTAATTATTATATTATTAAAGAGCGTCATTTTTTACATAAATGACGTGAGTTTCAGTTCCATTGAACTACTTTTATTTTTCTACTCTCATTTAACTGCATGTTAAATGGTAAAAATTGGGGGTCCCAAATTTGGGCCCCCAAGAAATTTTGCAGAAAAAGCCGAAACACTACGGTTAACTACGTCATAAATTGAGCCTTTCCTGAAAATTAGAACGATATCCTTTGGGTACATACCGGAGACATCCCTTGTTAGACCACACTATTTTTTTTAACAGCCTCACAGAGAAATTACTTAATGCATTTTTTTTTTTATTATACTTAAAGCTGTTACACGCTGTATTTGTTAAAAGTGTTTATACTACCTTGAGCGATATTATTACAGTTACAGTGCTTCTCAAATGCAGTAAATATTGCGCTGAACGAACAATGGATAAACGCCATTTACGAAGCAGTATAATAATACGGGAAGAGAGAAAACGTTTAAACAATACCGAGTTTTTACACACACACACACACACATTTAAATATATATATATATATATATATATATATATATATATATATATATATATATATATATATATATATATATATATATATATATATATATATATATACACACACACACACACACACTCATACATCCACGCGCGCGCGCCTAAAATACTTATTCTTTATGTTTACAATTCATTTTTTAGTTCGCTTCCAGCTTCAGCTAATATTGTTTTTTCTTTCAAGATAAAACAAATAAAAACCCTATATTGAATCACTATTATATTATTTTTAAATATATATATTTGTATTTGCTTTTCACTGCAAATTAAATGTCCCTTTTTATATGATGATATTAAATAAAAATACATTTCAGTTTTTATTTTAAAAATGATAAAAATTTGATTGAGCTGTAAAAAAAAAACGTTCAACGTTTTTTTATTTAAAAAAATAAATAATGATAATAATAAATAAATATCATATTTACATACATAAAATACAACTTTTAAAATTACATTATTTATAATTTAAATGACTTTAAATATTGAACGAAAGAACAATTTCTAGCTTAACCAATGAATGTTATCGTAAAAGGAACAAATAAAAATTCGTTATAAAAATATACAAGTCACAATAATATATCAAAATGACAATAGTTTATCAACAACTTAACTTGTTTTATTTAAATTAAGAACGAACAAGATAAGCAATTTAAATGACTTGTGATCATGACAGCTTGCATATACATATATTTATATACACAACATGCATGTGTTGGAAAGTATGTAAGAAAGCAAGCGTAAGCGCGCGTGACAAAGCCTGCTTGCCTGTATCCTGATAGGTAGGCCAAAAGTCGCACAGAGGGGTGCAACTGGTTGCATACTTTCGACCGTTCAACGGGTTTCAAACACGCTAAACTAACTAAACTTGCTAATGTCGAAAAGTCAATTCCCAAGTCCCGTATTTTACAGGAAGAATGTTTTCCGGCGTTCTCATTACAATACAAAACAAAATATTCAAGAAATACAATAATATGTTGTAGACTAATTAGGGAGAGATTTTTATTATTATTATTTTTTTTTTTTTTACTAAAGAATATTATATTATTTCAATATAAAAATCAATTGAGATAAAATATTAATGATATAAAAGTCCTCTGTGAGTAACAATATACCAAGACTAAAATGTATCTTTCCAGCCCGATACTCTTTTTCAATACCTGACCTTAATATTATATGCACCGTCTGTAGCATACGTTAATCTCTGGGGAAATTTCTCATCCCCATCAGGCAGAAATTTTTTATATTTATCTACCGACTTACATCGTAAATACACATAATGGTAGAATATTGACAAGCCAGAAATGTTATAAACTTTTCATCTTAACCAATAAACCGATTTTTGTACAAATATATTTTTATAAAGTACAAACGAGAGCACTGTACGTAAAATCAACCTCTACAAATGCAAAGCAAACACATATTATGCCAATTATTGCAGTAAAAAGGTATGCTTCTTTTTAAATAATATTGACCGTTCTACTTGGTACGTTGAAGAAGGAAACATTACACACACACACACACACACATACAAACGTTTTTCTGAAATTTATAGAAGTTACATGTTAGTGTCAGTTTTGCTAAAGAGAAGAAAGGAAAAAAGACGAGATGGGATAGAGTAAGCGCAGAGAGAAGCCTAACAACTGAGAGTGGACGTGTTGAGATTGAGGTTTCATTCTAAACACCCACATTTTGAATCTCATGTGTACCTTCTCTCTTGAGCTCACACACAAATCTCCACAACTCACCACGAAGATGCAAACACATGAAACTAAGCTGCATAAGAAAGTAGGGAATTTATGAAAGATTAGCTGAATCAACAACCACTCTTATATTATGAGGTAGAACGTGTCCATGTTTTGTAGAACAAAATAAATCATATATTACATTCAATACGTGACATAAGCAATATATATATATATATATATATATATATATATATATATATATATATATATATATATATATAATATACATACACACACAAATCAATAATTTGCCTGGGTATGAAATCCAGAGTTTATTTTATTTCATCATTTTATTGAAGAAAAAAATCGACAGTATATATTGCATAATACGAAAAACATATAGTCAAATATTGATTAATATCAACACAATCTGCTTCAATGTTCTTCTCAATCAATTTGAAATGCTGTCTGTTACACCAAAGAACCTGTGCATGCGCTCACTCAACTGTGATTTACATACTATACATAAGTATGTATTATACAGGCATATCAACCAATATCATATAAGTTAAATTAAATATATTTCAATATTGGTAACTATAAATCTGACATTCAAAAGAGAGGAAAAAGAAAAGCTGTGACAGGGTGGGGGAGGGGGAAGACGAAAAAAAAAAAATTTGATTCACCTTTACGCAAAATGTATTGTGTGTCTTGAAGTTTAGGAAATAAGTTTTGAAAAGACTTACAAAAGTGATGAAAAAAATATATATATACACCGTACATACGTAAGTTTTTCAAATAAGATTTCTCTCGGAAATGCGGCAGCTTGGTTTGAGTACTGAAAACGACTTTGTAAGCTTAGAAAAAGAAACAGAAACGACTGGTCAGATTTCTTTCTCCTGGGAGTGAAAAGACATGGGTGGCAAGATGACATAAAGAAGGCTTGGATGGGATCTAAAACTCCCAACATTGACCGAAATGTATCACATTTTATGTGTCCGTACCATCTCTCTCTCTCTCTCTGACAAGTCGATAGTTGGCTTTGGCCGTTGCAGCCACATATATATACATTCCTGGTGCTCCATATCCGCTCTTCCACACGATTGCGCTTGCATTAAACCCGGCAACACCAGCCAGGGTGCCGTGAAATTTTCCACCGTCGCCTCTCACATTCTCTTCCGATATATGTGCAGCCTGACACTCTTCGAACCGAGGGAGAAAAACTGTTGTAAACTTATTGAATGCCCGAGTTCCTACACAACGCTTGTCAATACCATTTGTTTTGCATGTATGTAACAATAGACGACAGACGTGAAAAACGAATAATTTAGGTGGTGTTTTTAGCTAACTAAATCTGCCTACATGCAATAAAATTCTGGAATTGCTTTTTTATGTCTTTTCATGTAGAGAGATACCTCAGATTTCGTCTCGTGCTAATATATTTTATAACTCTTAGCTTTCTTAAGAAGAAGAAAAAAAAAAAAAAAAAAAAAAAAAAAAACGGAACAAATAAAACAACAAAGTAATATAAATAATTAAATGTAAGCATCTTAATGAGCATATTATCAAAGAATATATTTCATATTTATAATTAGGTCAAGATTTTATGTATGTAAATAAAGCTTACCACCCTTTCTTTTTCTTTTTCGCTTTTGTTTAGCTTAAAATAACTTATTGTAAATGGCCGTATAATACGACATTTTACACTAGTAGTCGAACACAAAAAGAAAATAAAAAGAATGGAAGGAAAAAAACGAGAGAGAGAGAGAGAGAGAGAGAGAGAGAGAGAGAGAGAGAGAGAGAGAAACACGTTCTTTCATAAAATTGTAAATAATAATATTGTAAAGAGTTATTTGGAGCACATAAACCCATTATTGTTTTTTTTTTTCTTTTCCCTTATATTCATTTTTCTTTTATTATTTCAACTTTTGGTATTCATTGTGAGTTGACTGTTAGTTTATATAAAATACAATGAAAACACGCAAAGTTTGGAATCTCTCTTCGTCATAATGCATGGAATTCTACGTCAGTTCCCACCCACTAAAGTAATGGACGTATACATTACATAACATAACATTCACATGAGTCGTCTGCCTGCTTGCCTAGCCACCCGGTATGCAAAGTTAAAGCAAGCAGGATAAGTAAAGAAGGAAGAGAGGGAACGATGCCAGAACGCACCATGATAAACGAGAGAGTGCGGGACTTCATTAACAACCAGTGCGCGAGCTCATTAAAAAAAAAAATGAAGGGAAACGCACACAAACACACACGCGCGCGCGATAAGACCAGCAAAAATATTTTTTAAATACACGTCTACCTTTTTTTTTTTTTTTTTTTATGAAACATTTTATCTGATTTTTTGTTCTTTTATCCTCTGTCACTAAAAATTTGTTTTAAAATCCTTTAATGTTTTAATTAAATTTTAAATAATTTGTAGTGCTTTTTATAATATTGTAGCATTAAAAGGCTTTTAAATAATATATACATTTAAAAAAATATATCTACAGACAACAAGTAGTGAGTGCTCTTTTTTTTTTTTTTTATTATTTTTTTTAATAAAACATTATAAATATTTCATAACATTAGATAGAAAAAGGGTGTTAGTTTTGTATTCAATGTAAATACTAGTACTGTGAGGCGCTCTAAAAGCGATAAAACAGACAGCATTAATATTTCACGCCTTTCTTAGAATAACTTTTTTCTTTTCTCCCTTGCTCTCCTCGACCTCCCAATTTTATCGACTATTTTAATCAAATTGAAGAGAAATGCACACACAGTATAAAAAAGCAAGCGAAGCGAGCTAACCACTGGGTTAAGTAAGTTTATCCTACCGTGTGCCTCAGGGAATGTCAACCATTAAAGATCGCGTATACGAGGTACATGCAATATTGTAAAAACCATGAACTATTGGTGAAAAGGATATTCGACCATCGCCTGCACGCCGTTCTTCTTGAAGATGACAATACGCACCACCTGGCCATTTGGTGCGCAAATTGTGTGTAGTACATCCTAAAACACAAGAAAATAAACAATTATAAATACTAAATAATATACACATACAATAGAAAAACAATACTAGTCCTATTCTTTAAAAAAAAAAAAACTTTACAATTTAAACACTCTAACAGCAAAACAAAAAAATAGCACAATCGCATTTGTTTCTTTTTAAAATGCCTCTTTAAAAAATTTAATGAGTATACAATTTTCTGTTAATACATTAAGTGTTTTAATTAAAAAAAAAAAAAAAAAAAAAAAAGATACGCAATGCGTTTTTTTTTTTTTTTTTTTTTTTTTTTTAACTTTAGCACAATATAATATATATTTTCTATAAGAGAAGTGAGTGCCAAAATTAATTTGCGGGAATGTGAGGTAGTTCGATATATAGGCAGTGGGTTGTAGAAGTCAGAAGCAGTAAGCACCACCGGTAGTAGCTACACGAGGGAAGCTATACTGGCAGCAATCAAGCGATACCATCGCTCGCTCCCCGAGTATAAGAGATAGAAAAAGAAAGAAACTACATGCTCGCTAGGCTAGCGCAATATAAAATGAGAACCAGAGGTCACCCGAGATATAACCAGGGTCTATAGATCGTCTGCCTTGCTCTTAGATTGATTTCATACCTCTCGACATGGTTATTAGCTAGAGGGCTTACGTTAGCACGCAACAATAACCGTCTTCAAGACAAAGTACAATTTTTTTTTTTTTTTTTTTTTTTTTTTTTTGCTACAAGAGCCCGATACTGTGTTATGATAGGAATCATAGCTTAAAGGCAGTGCTAAAACCACATAGAAACGGAATATCGACGTATAATATAAATATATATATCAAACTAGGTGTGTCAGAGAAGAAAAATAGGGGTTAGCTGGATGTCTGGATTCATAGTCGTGACGTTTATTATGTGTATCAAGCCCGTTGGTGTTAAAAGATTTTGCTTCTGGCATCAACAAAAAGTTTTTACCCACAAATCACGTTAAAGAATACAAGCTATAAGAAAAGTCCAGTGAACATTTGCACACAGTTGTAAAGAGGGAAAATAATAAAAATGAAATATTGGATATTGCTTTGATAATACATTACGTAATCTTTTCTTTTTATAAAACAATACAATAAAGAAAAAGGTTTTTTTTCCGTAATTTTTCCCCGTAACATTTTTTATATATTAAAAGAGTATAAAAATATTTTCACTGTAGTTTTTATCTCACGCTTAAATAAATAAATAATAATAATATTACAAAGCATTATTATCTAAATTAAAATGTAAAACTAAAATTTAAATTTTATATACATGTATATTATTATTGTAATAAAAATTATGTAAATTTTCTAAAAGATTAAGTATGAATATCTATATCACATTACAGTGGTGTAATCAACACCACACACAAACCGTCATTAATTTTAGCAGTGAAGTTAATTGAAACATGGCTTGAAAGCTATATATATACACACACACATATATATCTATATATCAAGTGTTAAAGTTATACGTATACATACTATGATAGAACTTACAAATTCTGGAAAAATTTAATAAAGGAAAGACCCAAATGCATTTTATCAGATACGAATATGCACTATGAGTTCATATTAAGTTAACTTTTTTTTTTGTTCATATTTTATATGAATATAATGTATGAGGGGAGATTGCAAGGAATTAAAAGGGAGAGGAGAGAGAGAGAGAGAGAGAGAGAGAGAGAGAGAGAGAGAGAGAGAGAGAGAGAGGAGCACTTGACGTGTCAATTTACGTGGTTGCATCGATCGTGTGCCGGCACAGCAAGCCCCTCTCCACCAGCTAGTACATATTATATATATACACAACAGCCCGAGACACTACTATAAGGATGCATGCCGAGAGGGTATAGCTTGCTTTGGCCATAGCTGCGAGGGAGCAACTAACTAAATATATGTATGTATGCTATACATATAGCTCACTGGCCATCGTCAACTTGAACAACTCAATCTTGTATGTATACATACATAGTACGTACATACAAAGTTAGCCTGTCTCACAAGTATGTATAAAATTTTTTTTTTCCAACTTCTTTCCTTTCAATTTCATCCAAATTACAGTGTATTTGTTTTCTAAAAAGAAGAAGACAAAAAGAAGAAGAAGAAAAAAAAAATCATACGAAATGAAATTGTATTTTTTATGGGCTATAAAAGCGAAACAGAATGGAAAAAAATCACAATCATATATTAGTTGTTTTATAACATTATACGTTTGTATTGAGTACTACAAAATATAATAAAATTAGATAAAATAATATGTATTATACGTGTTCACATTTAATTACAAGCCTTAAACTGAAAAGTTAATTGACATTTTCAACTATACAGTTAAAAAAATAAAAAAGTTGCCAAATACTCATGATGGCTTTTAAATTAAATTTTTAATTTGAACCCTGCTCTTTCATCTATATAATATAAGCACTTATATTTTTATATGTAGTACACATCAGATTTATGGTTTGTTTTTGTATACAATAATAATTCAATTCACATATAAAATTTTTAATTAAAAGGAAATAAACAAAACGAATGTTTCTCTTTCAAATAATAAAAATAATAAAAAGCGTCAAATTTTTAGTATAATAGCGATTGTTCCATTTTGGCTTGAGATACACGAGCAATATATAACGTATGTTATAATATCGAAATAAGCTCGAGGCAACAGGGTGACCGCGAGCTGATATGACGTGGTAAAATGTCAGGTAGAGTCGGATTATGGGCGTGACCTCGCCACGTTGTTTCTCTCTCAGAGGGCAAATATTTCTCTCTTTCTCTAACACAGTCACCATTTTGGTGCCATAAACTACAGCCGACGCTTACTATTAAATTTTTAAACTATCGTAAAGCAAAATTCGGTAGAAAAAGAGAAGCGTCATATATATATATAAAGGGGATGAAACGTGGGTTGGTTATTTGGTCTCAACCACCCACATTTATGAAAACTATATTCACTGAAGGAGAGCCCATATCAACGCAATGTAAAAATTTACGACGGTCATCACCATCAAAATTATAACATCATATCGCAGTTTTACGAGTTCTTTATATACGAGTGCATAAAAACATTATTCATTAAAAAATTATATAAATATCATAAATATATACGTTATACGGATATCCATTTGTATGTGGACATCTTTTGTTTATACGAGATTAAATTTATCCAATAAAATGTAGCCACTAGAAGAACATTAAAAAAAAAAAAAAAAAAAAAAAAAAAAAGTGAAGAGAAAAGCTCTTTTAAAGATCAATATATCCTAAAGATTTGTGGCTATTAGTTTGCTATATATACGGTTTGTAGTGCTATCAAAGAGCGGGTTACCACTACCACATAGAGTTTCGAGGTTATGCCAGTTACAAAGCTTATTTTCTACGTTCGTTTCTCCAAAGTTTATGTGCGGCTTAACGAAACGCGACGGTAATTTGGCTAATAGATGGCTTTGTTTTAATGTTTTGAGACGGTATAATGGTGCACTCACTCAGAAAGCCCGGGAATAGTGCAAAGTCTCAGGTGGTGAGGTATAAGCACAGCGAGCAAAGTTGAGACATTACACACCCACCCTCAAAGCCCTATACATATAATATAATATACATGGGTGACAACAAGCATTACAATTTATTTCTAAGCTCACGAGTAAATAAGCAAATTTTAAACGTAATTTAATAAAGAAACCTTCTCAAAATTTTCATATAATAAACAAGGCAAACACATAAATTTCAAACGTTACTTTTATTTATGACAATTTTATTAATTTATTTTCTCTTTTATATGAAATCAAGACGCTTTGACATTAATGAAGCATCATAATATACAAAGATAACTTTTAGGTATAAAAAAGAAGAAAACACAAAGTTTAGAAAATTTAATAAATTATCTTTTGTAGAAGTTGATATCATCATCTTTTTTCCCCCTTCATTCCTGTTTCTTTCATTTCAAATATATTATATGAAAGAGAAATATTCTATAATATATATATATATATATATTATATACACACTTATATACTTTTGACTACCTGTGCTCTGGTATCGAGCAACTGAATAAGAGATTAAAAAGATCCAGATGGAAAGAAAACAGATTTTAGAAATCCGATCTACCGCACATAAAGTTTATAAATTAAATACGAAAATTTCTCTCCGATCTTTTTATATGTTGTTTGAAAGAACTTCCAAGATAATATTAAATAGTTAATTTAATTTAGAGAGAATCTTAAGGCTGATAAAAATATAAAGATGACGCAGATATAAACTCCCAGTTTGTCTGGACTAACGTCTACTTCAAGCTTATATAATTTATATGTAATACATTTCTTTTTATTGTGCTCGTTAAAGGATTTTATAGGTTTGCTGTAACAAAATAACAATAACATAATGTTATATAATAATATAACTGGTCACTTAAAACCAGGTGACCACCCGTATGTATTCTGTAAGATATCACCTTTTAGATAATAAATTCTAAGTAGTTTAGACACTTAAAAGTTATAACATTGTTATTAAGTGTTGTTTATTAGTATAAAACATATGATTTGTTGCTTCAATAATTAACAAGCACAAGAGTTTCAGAGATAGTGATGGTAATTAACGTTAGTAACGGCTAGAGATGCCAAAACTTATACGTATATACGAAGTCTTCTATATGTTTTAACTTGTCTCAAAAGTTTATGCATAATTTATTCTTTACCTCCTTCCCTTTTAACTTTGATAATAAAGACTACGAGCATTGGTTATATTAATGACATTTGCAGATCTGTATTGTGTAAAAAAAAAAAAAAAAAAAAAAAGTTTTCAGAAGTTATTTTATCTAGATAACGATTCTGAAGCATTAGCTTGATTGTCCAATTAGCAGCAATCCTGTCGAGACTTAAAATTCTCACCCTTTTCCACTTTGATTTACACCTATACTCTAAATAATCAAGCTTGTTTTGATATCGAGTGTGATGTTTACAAACACAGGCAGCTACTTAACTTTGTGTGATCATCGATACTTGTTATCTGAGCGCGCTCTCTCTCTCTCTCTCATTGCTATCTGGTAATTCTCACGCATTATGTTTCTCACTACAACTGTTAGCTTGATGAGACCGACTACAGTTCAATCCACAACTTCATTATCTCCAATCACAAAAACAACACTAAATGTACATGATGGGGGGAAAAAGTGATAAAATTTTCTCTATATATATTTGATTATAAAGTATCGGAAATTTAATTTTATTTGCAAGTTACAAATAAAAAAAATAAAGAGTTTTAAAAGTTTCGTCTTTCCTATTCGTATTTCTGCTTTATGAACTTTTCTCGTAATCAAAATTTAATTTTCCTGCCTCTTCGTGTATATTTTTTACGTAAAAGCTAAAAAAATATAAATATTATAAAACTTTCATTGCTAAAATAAACATATGTATATTTGTAAAATAAATAAGCCCTCAAAAGTCCAGTGTTTCGACAGAAAATTTTTAACTTTAAAACTTGAAACAAAGTTGTATAAAAAGAAGAAGAAAAAAAGTCTATACATACAAAAAAGGTATAAAAAAAATTAGTATAGTGTTTAAAGTCAACATTTTTTTTTTCTCCCGTATAGTCATGAAAGCTCATGAGAAAATTTTCCTTGCTTTTCCTAAAACAAATAACGACAAGGAATGTAAACAAACACACATTTTCTCTCTCCTTATTCTTTAAATTCTTTTTGTAACTGTGAGTATTCATACACATAATAAACTTAATAAAAATGCAAACTGCGTGAAAATAAATGGCTTTATAAATTTTTGTTTGTATATATATATATATATATATATATATATATGTGTGTGTGTGTGTGTAGTGTGGTATATATAAGGGACGGAAGCTAGAGCAATGCGTGTTTTTAATGGGTTGGCAGCTCGGGGGTAGCCCCCTCAAGGGAAGAGAGCAAGCGACCGCGGATCGATGGAGGCTGGCAGTCCGCCCTGCAAGGTCGAGGGCTCGTCTTCTTTGCCACACGAGCAAAAAAACACAAAAAAGTGAGACCTCTAAGCCGCTGAAATTCGATACCGTGCAACACAGTAATGTTAAGATCAAGCTGCATAATCTCATCTTATTATCTAGCTTGGCAACATGCGAGTCAAATATCACAAAACATCAATGTTCTCAAATTTTTAGCTACTGACAAATAGGGAGAGAAAGAAAGAAAGTAGCTTGCCTTGTCATTTGCACGAGGAAAAGAAAGTTTCATAATACAATATTTACAAAAGAATGAAAGTAAAAAAAAATGATAATAATAATACTTCTCACAAATATAAAAGAAATGTAGTAAGAAATACAGTATTATGGTAGTTATTCTTAAAAAAAACTTTCTAGTTTCAAGTTAAAAGCAGAATAAATATTTCCTTTTCAAATATATATATATAAAAAAGACATAAAATTCGCAGATTACTTAAAAGTCGCAGTAACATACACATTATTTAAATAAATTCATACATTAAGGACATTTGCTCTAAACAGATGCCTATAATTGAAACTAAAACATATAAAACAAACTTTTAATTCCAAAAGCACGTATTAAAAATTTTAATGCTTATTTTCTTATGTATTATTTAATGTATACGTAGATATATTTAGAAGATGAACATCATAAATAAATCCAAAATTTCCAGTTAAAAAAAAAATCTTGATATAGAATATTCAGGGAGAAAGGGGGAAGAGAAGGGGTAGAGGGAGAGAACCTAAATTAAACCATCATCAACATACATACATCTTGTTTACATCGATTAACAGGCTTTCCCATATGATTCACATGTCATCCACACACCCCACATTGTGGGTGTTTGTTTGATAGATGAAGCATACTGAAAGATTTAAACACGAGTACGTACGAATAGATATTATTACAACCTATACGACAGGTATGAGAACTATGGTTATACACAATACCCACAAGCTGTGCTAACATGCTTCCCTTATATTATATGCTCAACAATTCGCTTTCAGTTTTTAACCATGCAAGGCACGAAAAGACTATAGAAGGGAAAAGGTTTATTATTAATATTGAAGACCAAAGTAAAGTTATCAAAGAGATTGAAACCCCCTGTTTGCTAAGAACAAACTAAATATAATATTATAGACTGATAAATTTCATTTTTCTGCATATATCAAATAATAAAAATATAGTAACAAATAAGAACGATATTTAAATATAAAATACGCGAAATATATATTTTAAATAAATGTTTAACAATTATTGAAAAGCAAATAATATCATAAAAAAATTAAAGTTTGTAGTAAATTAAATTGGTTTACAGCTTTTCCTTTTTTTTTTTTTTTTTTTTTTAATTTAATATTTTCATCTGTGGAAAAATGATATTTACTTTTTTTTAGTACGTTATTAAATTTTTGATTAAACTTACACTAATTTGTAATTTTTTTTAACTAAAACTCAGATAAGGTTGTTTGCTTTTAAAAATAACAAAACTTTGTTTAACTTATTAAAAAAATAATAAAGAACAAGATTATAGTTTAGTTACTTATATATTCATATAGCCCTAACGTATAACAAGTATTAAAATATCATAAATTTAAATTACAATTCGAGCGTGAAAAGTAACTTGCAGTTTATCTAAGTAACAGTTTTTTTTTTTGCCACGTCTAAAATAATATCGTATATAATATATGTATAAATAGACATACATATTGAAGATATTTCTAAGTAGGTATACGTAGCTAACATAATATACAACATATCACTAAAAACATTTTAAGTAGGAATAAAGAGTATGTAAACATAAAAAAACTCTTATACTATCTCTGCTATCATTTTTTATATTATATTATGATATGTATATAATATATATATACGTATGTACAGTACGTATATAAAATTTTGTTTAGGTAACAAAATAACGTTTGTTTACTGTTTTGGCATTAAAAAAAAAATCGGATAAAACAAAATTGAATTATCTACAAAATGATATTACTGTTTTATTTTATAGCCCAATAGTTCATGATAAACATTATGTAATATAATTTTATATGCAAACGCAGTTTAGCACTATACTTTGTACTGTACAGTACACTGGTGATGTAACCAAGTTTAACGTAATATATAGAAATTACACAAAGGAAAATGTTAGTTACATTGTGTTAAACATACAAGAGGGAGTAACAAAAAAGTTATATGCATATAATTCCAATATAGAACGATATAAGTTATATTTTGACTGACCATTAAGGACACACACACGAATATATATATATATATATATATATATATATATATATATATATATATATATATATATATATATATATATATATATATATGTGTGTGTGTGTGTGTGTGTGTGTTATTATATTATTTATTTTATATATAGGTCCCAAGTGTTACTCTTTCTTCTTGTTCGTTTTGTTTACATGTACTGGTACTGTCGGCTTATATTTATATAGACAACAAAAGGTTTATCTATAACAATATAATAATATTGTATAATTGAGTAAAGATGTAGTATAGTGAGTGAGTTTAGTACTTACCACAGTAATAGGGTAAACTGGGTTGAGTATAGTAAACAATAAAACATGGTTCAACTTCTCGCCCTCCGTCCTATAGACAAAAACAAAAAACAAAATTAGTAAACATAAAGCAATTTTTAAGTCAAGTACTATTTAAATATTTTACAAAACAACCAACCATGTATAGTCATTTCAATTTAAATATTAAAACTTTTCACTTTTTAACAAAAAAAAAATAATAATAATAACAATGGAAAAAAAATGTACACACTAGACATTGAGTAGAGAATAACAATAATATAGAGGTGGTATAGCTAATTTTATGTTATTATTTAAACGTTATTGTATTTTTTCATTGTGCGTTAAAGTTTAAAAAAAATTTGATACAAAAGTTTTTTTTTTTTTTTTTTTGCTATATAATTTTCTACACAAAAGCAGTGAAAAAAAAGTAGTAATTGAAAAAAAAAAAAAAAAAAAAAAAAATCAAACTATGTGACTGTTGAATATAATATAATTATTTTTATTATTATTGTCATCATAACACAACAAAAGTGTTTATAATAAATACAGGGATGGAGCAGAAGAGAAGATAGGTATCTATGTATACTTTGAAGCTATGTTGTATAAAGAGCCATTCTACCAACAAATCGATACTTTAGTATATATGGAAAAAAAATCTCATTACAACGTGATTGCCTCAAGCATAGTTCACAAAAGATTTTTTTTTTTAACTGCATGGGATACGAGATAAGTTAAAGCCCAGGTCCTTTCGTCTTTAAGCTTGATGGCTGTGTTTTGAGATTTAAAACACATTGGTTTTTAGATGAATATATATAATACATACAATAATTTTAATGTTAAAGGGAAAGGGAAAGGAATTTTGAGAAGAAGCGCAATATTTCAAAGTTGTATACAATACCGATTGACGTTGCTTTACTATATGAATGGCCATAGGGTTTGTTTCCATTAGGGAGAGTGCTGCTTTGAGACGTCATCTTTACGCATAAAACAATGGCGACATACCAATACTATATATATACGTGTGTGTGTGTGTGTGTGTGTGTGTGTGTGTGTGTGTGTAGTATAACTAAACGGACATCAAAGTGCTCTGCACATCACAAGAATTAATAATAAAAAATCATTCACATGTGACGGTGCTTTATTATAGTAAACGCAACAAAGATTAAAAACGAGAAAAATATGTAATAAAATGTCAAGTAAAATAATAATAAAAAATAATCATACAATTCCTTTTTCTTTTTTTAATTCTTGCTTAAAAGCTTTTATCGATAATTCAACCGCGCGCGCTCCTTATATCCGTTGGGAACGAGCGCCTGTAAGTTAGGCATAAAGTCGGGTACATCTGACAACCAGGTTGCCTACCTACTCGGCCGGCAGGGGCACTACGGCCGCTTAGCGAAATTATACACGACGTTGGTTCTACATAAATATAAAATATTTAACGAAATTGACTGAAATTCACTTGAGCTCCTTATCATAAATATAGAGCTAAGGGAAGAACATAAACACAAACCAATTTAAAAATAAAAAAGAGCACACACAGACATAGATTCAGCTTGTCATTTTGTTTCTTGACATATTAAAGGGAGTTTATAAGCACGAAGACGTATATTATAAAAGATAATGTTTGCTTATCTTATAATGGGGCGCATAAGCGTGAATGATATTAACACGGAGTTAGCTTGAGAGAGTGAACGAGGTATAAGGCGGCAAGCAAGCAGATCAGCCAAGCGAGTTATCTGACAAACTGTTAGCTTGAACACAATAGCAGCAGCTTCTTTGATATCAGCAGGAAGAGGCCTGCTTTGCTTCTCTTTACTTTGCCACCAGCAATGCCAGCAGGTCTCACAGTCTCTATTTCCCTCTGTTCACTCAAGCCTTGTATCGTCTCTCTGACCCAACATACGTACAAAGAAAACAAAAACAAAATACCATCTTGACACGAGCAACACATAAAAAATATATAAAATGATCACCATACTGGAAGCTATTTCAAACTTTTATATTTATGCCTTCTCTCTCTCTCTCTCTCTCTCTCTCTCTCTCTCTCTCTCTCTCTCTCTCTCTCTCTCTCTCTCTCTCTTATTTTCTTTTCTATAAAGAATCGCCAAGCGGAAGCTCAAAATGTTATACAGAAATGACTGTGGAAGTTATTTTATATGAATAAATTTTTCTTTTTATTATGAAGATTAATATTTTACGTAAAGAAAAGAATAAAAGAAAAACATATTTGCATATAAATAAAATATTATAGTAGTTTGGAAAAATTCAATTAATCTAAATACCAAATTTATTCATATTATGATTTGATTCGTGATAATAAAAAAAAGTGATTGTAACGTAGTATCTACCACAATGCACGAATCACAATGTATAAGCTTAACTCATGTCATGATTGACAGCTACAGATCCGCTTTAAATCACCATCTATGAAAAGGAATTATAAAATAACCCTACATATATTATAAATCGGAGAACAGCTATATTGAGTAATATTATATTTTACATGTAACAGCGTAATACTTGTATAATATGTAATACTACTCTACAAAAGCTTGATAAAAACACAATTTAAACTAAAGACAAAGTAATTTAGTCTTTTAAAGTCACTCACTCAGCCTTCAGTTGATATCATCAGCACAAGAGCTAAGTTTGAGATTTAGTACTCTCTCTCTCTCTCTTAGCTTGTCTCTATACCACATTCAGTATCGAAACTGCTAACACAGCTAGCGCTAGTATTATTATTATTATTATATAGATAGTCGAGTCTAAAATGAGAAGAGAACTTTCATTCAAAACTCTCGAAAACTTTATAATAATTAAAGTGATGTTGGAGAGGGCAAACAAATTGGCCTTTATATAACTAGCAGTACTACATTATATATTTTTCTCTTTAAATTGGATTGTTACATTCAGTTAGCTTTGTTACTTTTTTTTTCCGCTATTGTAGAGCGCTTGACGCAAGGCGCCGAGCTGATTGACTCATGGAGTTTAATGAGTCGCAAGAGATTTATGTGAATGTTGCTTTAAAGTTCACTCTTGCCAAAAGTTTTATCTTATTTTTAACGAATTTAAGTGAATAA
Source organism: Ecdyonurus torrentis (assembly GCA_949318235.1). Lineage (NCBI taxonomy): Eukaryota > Metazoa > Arthropoda > Insecta > Ephemeroptera > Heptageniidae > Ecdyonurus > Ecdyonurus torrentis. Next base: position 46,054,904 of record OX439128.1, on the reverse strand, counting down.
AATAGCGTGTGTTATACTTAATATGACAAGCCATAGACTAATGTTATATTTTAATTAAAAGTGTCAAAGTATTATAGTTTTAGAGACAAACAAGCAAACAAACACATACATATATTATATTATATATATATATATATATATATATATATATATATATATATATATATATATATATATATATATATATAATATATATATATTATTTCAAATAATAACTTACTTAAGTGATATAGAGCTGCAATCTGTATCTAGATTAATTTGAATAAAGCTATCTGATAATAATTGGAATTAATTTCCGTACAGATATTTCATATTGTATATTATTTAATCTCATAATAACGTCAAAGCTTGTTAACAAAATTACAAGATTTAATATCATACAAAATCGTTATTTACTATTTCAATGTATATTTCACTCACTTTGTAATTGTATGATAAAAAAAAAATGCGACTTTTTATAAAATGTGGTAGTTATTTTGTGGTATATAATATATATATATATATATATATATATATATATATATATATATATATATATATATATATATATATATATATATATATTACAGACGCAATTATATTCCCAGTAATATAATATGGATCTGAAAAATGAGTTAATGATAAATTGCTAATTAAAAATAACTACATATATACACATTTTTAACCGCAAGCGAAATAATGACTAACTAAAGTTTTATTAGACTTTTGTTACCAAAACAAAATTAACTCTCACACGTAAGTAATTAATTTTGAATGATAAAGTTCACCAAGATTTTATAATTAATATTTTTTATTATTATTATTGTAACACGATACGTCTTACGTCAAGAGCAATTTCTTCTTCATTTTGACAAGATAATCATGTGATTTAAAACAAATTGAACTCGTGAAAATGCTTTTTACCAAATAAGTTCTGTGTTTACATCGAGAAAGAAAGAGTGTGTGTATGTGTGTGTGTGTGAAAGAGAGAAAGAAAGAGAGAAAGAGAGAGAGAGAGCACTCAACTCCAAGCAAGGTGTTTACTCTTGTCTAGTGCTCGTTTATGTTGTGTTAGCATCACGTCTCTCGTGTTTGCCATTGCTGTCAGTGATAAAGTCAGCAAGGCTTTTATCCGTAATGACGGGCGGGTGCGAACAAGCCAGTCCCCAGAGGACATAGGAAAGATAAGTAGAGAGAAGAGCGTACTGTACGTATAACGTAATTCCTGTCTATAGAGAGCGCTAGGGCAGATCATCTTGCGACCCACAAGCCACTTCTGGCTTGATCAGGAAGAGACGAGAAGAGGAGTGAACTAACTCTTGTGGTAAATCACATCACCTCGAGAAACCCCCAAGAGAGAATACAACTTCAGGAAATTGATCCACGATTGAGAAAATCTAGTCATGTGAAACCACGCATATAAATATTGACATACAAACTTTTTTGTTTTCCATACAAAAACAAAGCAATTTTTAACTAATGTTTAGACAATGAAAACAATTTCATAAAAGTGTATTATTATTTATTTATATATCCCTGCTGCTGAAAGTCAATAAAAAGGTTATTGACAATATTAATATTGATAGCTTTATATAACATTTTGTTTGCAGAACATATTTTAAAATAACTTTTACTGATCATAAAAAAAAAGTTATAATAAAGCAGAGAACGTTATAAAACTCAAACTTTAAATACATATTTTTCCCCTCACTTTATATACATTTTTTTTTTATTAGGAATCACTGTAGGATAAAAATAATGAAAAGAAAAGGAAAGGAAGAACGCAAAACATATTTTAAATTTCACTATCTACTTTTAAATATATTACGCTTTCCCACGTCCGTGGCAAAATTAACTTAAATGGAATAACCAAGAATTTCACTCACAGAGCGTTAACGTGAAGGGGAAATTACAGCGACATAGCTCACTGCTGATGATTTATGTATAGGCTGGAGTTCACACCTCCATATAGCCTTTTCTGTTGCCACCTCTCTCAAAGTCGAAATCGTGCGTTACCCGTTTTTACAACGTCAAACTTCATTTGCTTATACATGGTAATACCATTATAAAACATCATATTGCACGCCATCTAAGCAGCACAACACTTCAGAAAACGTGTCACGAAAATAACGTTTTTCTTCGACAGTCAAATTTTATTTTCTTTGGAGTGTCTTTCTATACCTTATAAAATAATAATAATATCAGCCTCGCAAAAGGAATACTTTTTTATTTCATTTTCTTTTACTTTAGTGCATAAAAGTAAGGAGCTGAGTGAGTTATTTCTGAGAAGACTTATACGTAATGTTTATTGACAATTCTAAGTTTTATTGAGTGACATCTCTAGCTCCTCTATATGGACGTAAAGTAAAACGATTATTTTCTTAATCAATTCTAAAGTAAAGTGCTCTATATATAGTCGATTTGTATATATACTTTAGATTGAAGAAGGGCAACTCATTAAAGCAGGTATGAGGAGGGAGGAGGGTTGGATTAAATGAGTAGGAGGAGTAAACTACTGGCAGGTGAAGATTTGGTCCATTTAGATTGAACTGCTTAACGGAGTTTCACTTCCAGAGAGGTTAATAAGCACTAACGCAGAACATTGATCGTTTCATACAGAGCTCACGGCAAAACCACAAAATTTTATTTTATTTATATATAGTTACACATAAATAAATATTTTACTGGTATATACATTAATAAATTATTTATAAATAAAGTTAAATTTTATAACGTTTTATATAATATATTAAATATATATTTTTTTTACACCAAATCGCTTTTAAATTTTTAATACTTCATTTAAATTTTTTTAATTAAAAATCATTTCACTTTAATAAAATAAAAATATCAGAGCAGAGAGTACGTTAAATTGCACAATTATTATAAATATACATTGCAATATATATGTATATATATTATATATAATTTTCCATAGAAAGCTAACAAATATATTATTATACTTAAACACGAAATGCTATGTGTATACTATATAAACATATTATACATTACGTATAATATATCTTTTATAATATGAATTAATATTTAAGTAAAATATAGTGCTTAGTTTTACATATAAAATATTACATTTTAGTATGGTATATTGTGGTGGCAAAAAAAAAAAAAAAAAAAAAAAAAAAAAAAGGATTAATATTATAAAAAATAATAATAATAAAGCTGGTATGTGGTATTTGTATCCATTTTATATCTAACAAAAACAATTTCACATAAAAAGACTATTTGCTCTTGAGTTCTCTTAGCTAAATATAACACACATCACGTTCATGGGGCTTATAGTAAAAGTTTAATATATACACACAGAAAGAAAAAAAAAAGGACAACATTTTTAATGGCACGTGAAAATAAACTAATTTTAAGCATAAAAAAGTAGTTTTTGTAATGAGGACCGCAAACATTTTTTCTATATAGTAGCAACTTTTTCCTTTTCCTTTATTTATTTATTTTTTTTTCCTTCAGCGTACAAGATTTAACGAGATACACCAAAAGTTTTAAATAAACTTTTTTTTTAGCATCACTATAGACATTCTAATTAGCTTAAAATACTGAAACAAAGAACAATTTTAAGCTTTAAAGAGTATAAAAAACTTAAGTGCTGCTACTCAATTAAAGCCTATTTTATAATTTTAAGATTAAACAAAATGTAGCAAGAAGAAAACAGTGTATTTATTACTGGCCAATTTTTAATATATAATTATAGCAAACTTTAATTAAGACAAGAAATTTAAAGCATGCACATAGTAATTAAATACTGCAATATATATATTATATATATATATATATATATATATATATATATATATATATATATATGTAATAAAAAACACATAATACTATTAATAAAACATTTAAGTACGTTATGTAGCTTAAACTTGTAAATAAGATAAGATGATTATAATATTATGTTATATTATAAAATTTAATACCACCAAGTTAGAAAGTATTGCGTATAATATCATGGGAAATGAGAAGGGTATATTAGGGGTGAAAGAGTGATTAAGATGTAAACTGGTCATCATGAGTAAACCTACAAGTATTTTATGATTATGAGCTTGGACATAGGAAATGGAATGTTTAAGTGGATTGGGGGCAACTTTGTGTTATATAACTTTAGAGATAGTAAAGGAGGTGTGGGTGAGGGAGAGGAGATACACAGAGAAAGAGAGTGTGCACTCTCTACTGGTACAGAAAAGATCAATACACGTACATATATATTATAGATACACACACACACACACACACACACACACACACACACACACACACACATATATATATATATATATATATATATATATATATATATATATATATATATATATATATATATATATATATATACTAGTGGCGAGCCAACAACACAACGTATACGGTTCCTTTTGCATATTATATAAATATAGTACATAGGGATGCACATGGTATGATGTACGCTATAATATACAATAATATTGAATTCTCTCTCTCTCTCTCTCTCTCTCTCGTTTTTATATGTCTCGCATTATTATATATAGCAACGACACAGACCCTACTACCGGCCATACATATATACATAATCGATATATTATAATACGGTATAAACACAAAAAAAAAAAAAAAAAAAAAAATAGTGTCTATAAATTATAATACTTTGAGTCTGCTTGTAAAAATATATAATATTCTTATCATTTTTAGCATGTCAACTATTTTATTGCAAATAATTTTTAGAAAGAAAGTCATAAAAAATAAAGCAATACGTATATATACTATAACAAAAAACAGGACAGCATTATTTTACCCTCTTTGTCAAAACGATAACAAAAAATCACACACACACACACACACACACACATATATATATATATATATATATATATATATATATATATATATATCGTATACACAGTGCGAAAATTCATAAAGATAATAAATACAGAAATATACATATGTTATTTATAATATTAAGTCATACGGGTTATCAATGTTTCAAATTGACAGTTGTCAAAAGTTATTTTTTCCTTTTTTAATTTTTTTTTCCTATTTATTTTTATCGTGTATTGATAGTGATTGTTGTAACATTTACATTTTAACAAGGAATGATACATACTTTATAAAATATAGTCCAATTGCATGTCATACTTTGCAAATCATATTTTATTGATAATTGATGTGTATGTAGTGCGTTATATGATGTATATGCTTTGAGGTTTAAATTATGAGGGCTGTAGGTAGAAAATGAAAAATTTTGGAAAGTAACGATGGAGACTTGCCAGGCAGGCGGTGAACTTTATTCACAAGTTTTATGTATTGCTTTGCTTCACTACATTACAAGTGTTAGATATTCCAGTTGACAGCCGGCGTGTCTGCAAAACCAACCCACACCACAAAACTTAATACCAAGTAATGAATGCACAACCCTTATAATTACTAAAATCAACAACATTAATACACTTTTTTTTTTTAAATACATAACTGAATATATAATATCATTAAATTTCATTCATTAATATTCAGTACAATCATGAATATTATTTTTATAAAATATATAACTTCATTAAAAATGTCGTGTATTATATATATATATATATATATATATATATATATATATATATATATATATATATATATATATATATATATATATATATATATATATATATATATATGTATATATATATATATGTATATATATATATATATAAATTATATAACATTACAACACTAAATATTTTATGGTTTGATTATTATAATATTTAAATTATGAGTAAACATAAAAAGTCGTGATGAATAAAAATAATAAAAACAACAACAATAATAATGCAATAACTTTTAAAGAACTATTTACAACAACATTTTGCTACTCTTTTTTCTTTCTTTCATTTTTTTTTTTTTACCGTATATACAGTATACCTATCTGCAAATACAATTTTATTTAAATTTTCTTTTGAATTTGTAAGCAATAGAATTCAGAACACCATACATATTTTGTTGTTGATATTATATTAATCAAGATAACATTATACTCATATTTATAAAGGAAATACAGTTTGAAGAAAAAAATATATTTATGTAAATTATGTGTAATTTGTAGTGAAAGAAAAGAGTATAATTTAAATTTCGTGCAAGTTAAGATATATCCTATATAAAATATGTATATAAAAACTTGTGTTATAACAACGGAGGTAGCTTTTTTGCATAATATTAGTGATTTGTGAGCACAGATTGTAAAAAGGTATGCACGTGCCACTAGATCAGGATAGAATAAGGAAGGAATTTTCCCACGAGATAAGTTGATAACATTAACCTATTTGATAACCTTTCTAAACAACATCACAGTACACAACATGGCATATTGTGTATATTAAATATATACATATATATATATATATATATATATATATATATATATATATATATATATATATATATATATATATATATATATATATATAACATATAACCACAAAATATATTCATGTTTCTCCCCCATATGTACTATATATACATTACAAATTACAAACAATAATAAAAAGTACCTTGTTTTATTATAGAGTAATGCAAACACGGGTAATACAAAACAAATTATTTACGTAATAAAAGATACACGAGAATATAATACTAGCCAACATTATAATCAACCTCCTAGCAACTGGTTATACGTATATATATATACGTAATAAATGTACCAAAGAACCTTATAGAGCTTTGCAACACCGCAAATAATAATAATAATAACTTTTATGAAATTAAAAATATAAATTATTTACCATAATAAAATTACGTTTTGAATCTTACAAAACAAGCGTATAGAGCGAGATGTTTTTAATTACATTAAATTATTGATTCTTATATAAGTTCATTAACAAAATATGTGTTTTCTCTCTCTCTCTCTCTTTCTACTTTCCTTTTTCAATTATAATTGCTTTTTTCCCTTTTTTAAAATTTGAGTCCAGCAAAAATAAAACGAGTTGTTCAGTATGTACTCACATTAATTAAGTCAAAATTAATGAAGTTGAAAATATCTGAATTTAAATTAAAAATTTACAGGCGCTGTTTTGTATGTATACGTATAAACTTTGTGTATATTATATATTCATCAAAATGTGAAACTGATAGAACCATTTGGAATATACACATGCAACGTGTGATGGAGAGGATGATAAAAAGTGGCAAAATTGATTCACGACGGTGGTATATATACATATAAGCAAACACCTGGGTTATTGACGATCGTCTCAAACCATATTTTTGGATCATATAAAAGAAGCCAGGTATAAAACGTCGAACGTAGATGTACTAGAAGACGATTGAGCATCATCTCTTTTATACATATATATAGCATATTTGCAAAAAAGTCGTAATGCAAATCCAAAGAGCAATAAGTAGGAAGGATATGTACAATTTTTATCTCCAGAATATATTTTATAAAGTAAACTGCTTGGGATATATATACATACGTCGATATGACATTTGCAACTTGAAAGTTTTGATCATTTATAAAACTTGAATAATAGCAATAAAAAAAATCTATAGTTACAATGCATTTTTCTACATGTTATCTGTATTATTGAACGCTAAAAATGTGCACCTGTCTGAAAGTAGGTTGAGCAAGCAAAAGTCCTGTACCTACAACACATAATATGTTGGATACTTCAATAAGTTAATAGTAACGAACAATATACGATAAGTTTATAGTAACTTCATAACTTCAATTTAATTGCAAAAAGCTATATTAAATGTATTCCCCGCAATGGAGGTATCCGGATGAAACTGACAACAAATCACGTAGCAAATGTCACATTACTTATACTTATTATTATTCAGAGAATTCTGTATACGGATGCCGACAAATCTTAAATGAGGAATACAAGAAACACTTTTAAGTATAAGCTAATAATTTTTTAAAAAAAGAATTCTCTACGGTAATGGTAGCATCTTTTGCACACAAACTCCAATAGCTATAAGCAAAAAATATAAAAATATAATATTCCCGTCCTCTCTCTCTCTCTCTCTCGAACTGCACGTGACAGCCAAGTTATCACGTTGTAAAATAATAACAATAAAGTTTAAAAACAATAAAGAAGAGTAGTTGATAATGTTTTAATAATAAACCCCGCTATATAATATATAATATAAAATATACACACAAACACATACACACACACTCACGCAAAACTCATTTATTTACCAATCCATTTGATGTTAAGTTTTCCTGCTGTGAGGTATGATTGGTTTGTTGCTGAATGACAGCTATGGAAAATGTTATAGATGTTAACATAAATAAATACTATTTTTCAATTTAATGCATTTCTTTTTTTTTTTTTTTTTTTTTAATTTTGTGTTATTATTGCATGCATGGGTTGCAAAGAAAATGTAATGTGTGCGTGCATAAATCCCAGAGTGAGTAAGTAGCTTTTAGGCTTCTTCTTCTTTTTCTTCTTGTTATAAGACATGAGTCTTATCTGGAGTTTTGCAGACAAAACTAACCAGGCAAAGTGAGGCAGATTGTTCGCCTCCAAGCACGTTCGCTACATAATACTTGCTTGCAATACTATCGTAATGTACTTTATATTGTAGATTCAAGACACGATAATTCTCTCTCTCTCTCTCTCTCTCTCTCTCTCTCTCTCTCCGCGTTGAATTTCCATAGACAAATATCTTTCATTAACTCAAACTATACCTACCCTATATTGTACCACCATGGTGTGCTTTATTTAATATCTTTCTAACTTTTTTTTCTTCTTCTTTCATTTCTTACAACATAATTTATAAATGTATAATATACAAGAAAAAGTTTTATATGTAAGATTTATGATAAGTGATAACAATCAAGATAATTTTAGTTTTAACGATGTATAATAATCTCAATTAAAATATCTAAAGAAAAAAATAGTAATGAAAAGGGTTGAAAAAATCTTTTGTATCAACATATATTAATATGGAGTTATTATTTTAAAAATCTTAACACTCTGCAAATAAACTTAAGAAATAATTGCTTTTTGTATTTTCACAACTTAAAAGACTGTACAGTATATATATATATATTCTTGAAAGAAAAGCTTTTTTGTTTCTTTATTTTATTATTTCACTTAAATATTATGGTAATTTTATACAAAAGCAAGAAAAAGTTAAGTCTTCAGAGAAAAGTTTTGCACCTTTCAGACATATATATAAAAAAAAAAAAGTTGGAGCAGCATATATATGAAGTTATATAATATCGTATAATTCCAACAATATTTCATACAAAACGATGTTACGAAATGCATAATAGATGCAATAATAGATCCCTTGTGTTATATTTGAGAAAGATGGATGTATACATCATCAACGTACTATTGTTCGAGAAGTACCATGTCAGAACGAAACATACAGGCTGTTTTGTGTGACACGCATATTATACATCACTGTGTTTCACGCCATGCCATCAATTAAGTTGTGGTGGTAATACAAAATGAAGTATCATAACTATATATATATATATATATATACACACACACATACATATACACCCACACCCACAGATACTCACACAACATTGCAATAAAGGGATAAGGGCGGTTATACTGTGTACTCTCCAAAGAGTTATCGTACACACAAAAAAAAAAGAAGCAATTATTCAAACGACAGCAATAAAACATTATATATCACTTTGTCAAGCAGCACATTCGATCTCTGCCTGCATGTACATTTCTAATGCTTTTCCATTTTATAAATTAAAGAACTTTAATATAGATTCTAAGCACAAAGCACTGATGCAAAATATATTATTATATAGACTTTTACTATTAACGCTTGGTATAATAACGGAGTCTGATAGATTTTCATTCAGATAGACATCAATATAACATAAGATAAAAAAAAATTATGTATAATATAAAAAGTTATACAGGGTGTTTTTTTAAAAGCGTGCATTTTAAAACGCAAAATTAAATATGAAGAAATATAATAAAATTAAGTTTTTATATATCATTTTGTAGCCAAGGGTTAGACATTTTTAAAACTGTCCTTAGAAATAAAATTGAGTGACCGGTTTTCTTGCACCGAGCGTCAACGTAAAAATGTGCAATTTTTTTTTCCAGGCGTCTTTTTTTCTGCCAAAATGACCAGAAATTTGCTTTTTTAACTATCCTTTATTGACAATTAATGGAGTCTGTTGGCATAAATTAGATACCTATAGCACTCTAAACATGTTCTGTGATAAAATTGAAAGGATATAGCCACATTGGTATCAGTGTTAAAGTGAAAACTTTTGAGTTAATCATAAACCAAAGTTTTTTTTTTTTTTTTTTTTTTTTTTTTTTTTTTTTTTTTTTTTTTTTTTTACCAATTTTGTATGAATTTTAATTTTCATAACATTGTTTGTAACTTTAATTGTCTGTCAATTCTTACAAACTGTTTGGGTTGATAATTAAAACCTTAGGTATTTCATTTTAAAGAATGGAAATTTTTAATTTGCATATCTTTCTTTAAAATTTGGTCCATATGCAAATCCACACATTTCATTTGATTTTTGCTGAATTCATTAATCCTTTGCATCTTGAATTTATTGAAGCCTTCATATTGATTTTTTTTTAAATAATTGTACCAAACATTACTTAGATATTCGAAAGAAAACTGTGAGTGCAAAGCCATTATAGAGAAATTAAAATTTTCGTTAAATCATTAAGAAAATTTCTCGAATTAGAGAAAATGTTGGCAAATTTAGCAATGTTTAACGCAAATGTTTTCACCTTAACCCTGATACCAATGTGACCATATCCTTCCATTTTTATCACAGGACATGTTAAGAGTGCTTTAGGTATCTTATTTATGCCAACAAACTCCACTAATTGTCAATAAAGGATAGTTAAAAAAGCAATTTTCTGATCATTTTTGCACAAAAAATGACGTCTTGAAAAAAAAATTGCACATTTTTACGTTGACGCTCGGTGCAAGAAAACCGGTCACTCAATTTTATTTTTAAGAACAGTTTTAAAAATGTCTAACTCTGGGCGACAAAATGATATATAAAAACTTAATTTTATTTTATTTCTTCATATTTTATTTTGCGTTTTAAAATGCGCGCTTTTAAAAAAACACCCTGTACATTAGATTTGTTCAATTTAAATGAAAAATGTAGTATTCTATCTTTTAGATAAATATATCAAGAGATATGAATTGAGAAAAAAAGGGATTTTGTTATTATTATTGCAAAGAGCACAAAGTAGACAAGAATAGTATAATGTCTCAAGTAAGTTTTTTTTTTTTTTTTTTTTTTTTTTTTTTTTTTTTTTTTTTTTTTTTTGTGGAAAACGAGGGGAGCGAGCACAACGCATACCTAAAGCCTCATTATATTTAAAATACGTTCTCTGGAGCAAAATATTATGCCAGCCTGGCAGTGACATTTCAAGTCCCGCGGCGATTTACATTTCCACTCATGTCAACAAACTTTTTATATATTTATAATACATATTTGTGTTTATTCACACTTGTGTTGAGTATTGACATCACTAGTCGTTTCTCACTTTTTGTTAAAAAATAAATAAAATATGTACCTAAATGTTTTACATATCCCGCTTGGCAATTGATTTAACACTTTTATCGCATTTTTTTTCTTCCTATAATACAACTTTCTTATTCTACAAATTTTAAAACTCTTCTTTTTCTCTTCTCTTTTACTATACAGCGTAACAGGAATTCAATAAAAATGATTATAATAAAAGATTATGCATAAAATAAATGAAGCATGTAAGACGATGATTATAAATGCGAATCACGGAGAGTTTTTCAATTGAAAGTGACGTGGAGAGAGATAATGGAAAATGAATGTACCATTATTAAGGTTAACTTATGATTCTTCAATATAACTGCAGAAGTTTTTTTTTTTTTTTTTTTTTTTTTTTAGTAGCAGCCTTAATTTTACCTCTTCAAACTTATAAAAACGTATTTTGGGGGGAAAATAAATAAAAAGTTTCGGAGACATAAAATCAATCAGAAGTTGCATTACAAATGATGATTCATCGATAATTCTAGCAATATATTTTTATTATTAATAAAGACATCAAATTCACTTTTTTTTTTCTTTGAAAAACAATAATAATGAGGAACAAACATCGTAAAAACAAAAACATGAGTTTCTACGAGATAAAAGTGGATTTTTATAGAAAACTTTTCAGATTCACTTACTTAACTGTTATTTTAAGGGAGGGAAAAAGTCAAACAACGAAAACCACCACATCGTTTGATTTCGGATTAAGGAAAACGCCTTGACGTGATTGAATAGAAGAATATATAAAAAGCTTTTTTTTTTTTTTTTTTTTTTTTTTTTTCCCTCTTCTTTCTTTAAAGTTCAAATGTTAAGCTCATACATTTGAAATAATAACAGTGCAAATTTATACCACTCCACTCTCTCTCTCTCTCTCTCTATAGAATCGATTCGTTCTTTGATGTTACAGAGGGAAAAAAATCAAGAGAGATCGTTTAAAAAAAAATTCTATATCTTCATACAACAGTAAAAATTACATTTTAATTTTTATTACTAAAAAAATTAATTACATTTCTATGGTCTTATTAAAGCACTCTACCATAAAGCAAAATATATTCATATTAAAACCATCTAACTTTTAATTTAATGTATAAATTCCGTTATTTAAAATTATTGGCAGTGCAACTTTATATAAATAATGATATAATACATGTGTGTATATCATATTACATAAATTTTATTATATTTAATTTTGTGTTATTGAAAATTTGGAATATTCGTGAACTCTTGACATTTTATAATGATATTATAATATAATATTTTGTTCTCTGTGGTATTAAATTATGCTATAAGAGCAAATCCCAAGACGCATTAGTATGGAATATTGTTGTCAACATTATTTAAAATGATTTTATATTCATGAAGTAACTGCCGCTTGAATGCACTTCATTTTATAATATATTATAGGGTATGTTTTCACTATAATATATAGAAAACTTCACGTAAAATATTCACAAAAGTTATTCAAGTGTGCAGCCAGAAACGTGACACAATACAAATAAAAATTATGCAGCTGAATCAACCCTCACTAAAGAGAATACACCAATCATATAAATTTGCATATACAGTATAAAGATCAAAGGTATATTCATTATAAACTTAATCAGGTGGAGTTAAATTTAAAGAGGAAAGATAGAATTTATTATGACAAAAAAAAAAAAAAAAAAAGGTGAAAATGTATAAAATGCACAAAAACTAAAAATTTTAATCATTAATTATCGTGCGATTATAACAGATAGAGCAATTAAAACTTTTTAAAACTTATTACATTATTTATAATTCAATAATAAAATTTTATTATAAAATGTGATCTCAAATATATAACAGGAATTTTCTAATTTATTATTCACCTTAGCATTTATAACTAAATCTATCATTTTTATTTATACAATTTATTAAGCATGGAAAAAAATATTTAATAAAATATTTTTTATTTTATACTTTTTTTATAATCTCTCAAATGAATCCACATATTTTACCAATATTAAATATTTACTTCCCCTCTTTGCTTGACAATGATAGACGTTTTTTTTTTTTTTTTTATAATTTATCATGCAAAAAATAATAATAAAAAAAAATCGATAGAAGTTCTTGTCAATAAAAATAATATTACACACGTCAAGAAGATAACATAAAATGTTCTCTACATTTGATAATAACTCCACAACATGCTGTCTATGACAAATTGCTTAGGTATATTTCTTTTTTACAATTTTATGAGAAAATATAATATCAAACATTCTCGTATTATATCTGATAAAAACACGCAAGCAGAATAATGAAACTAATTCTAGTACAACCTTTTCTCTTTTTGCTATTTTCTTTTACAATTAAAATTGCATTAAGAGTATTATATAAAAGTATATCGATCTTTTTCAGAAATTTTCTCCCTTTTTAACACAAAAAGCTTGAAACTATATAAGAGGTCGTGTCAGTGAAAAGCCCCGATTCTCATTAGCGCGCTTTATATATATTTATATATAAAATATACGGTACATCTGCATAAGTACGTGTCTCGTTTCAGTAATAATATCGCTGTTGTCTCGATAATCAATCTTTCTTTCTATATAGTACATAACTTTCAATATATTCTTGTATATACATGAATAATAGCGTTGTCATAATTAATTCTCAAAGTGTATTCAAGAGAATAATTTTATTAAGCTGAATGAGACAGAGCGGACCAATAAGGAAATGTAAATGTAAAGATTAATTTAATTAACAACTCTTGAACGATATTCAACTTTTCCTTCCTTCCATAAAGGAAGAATATAATTGTTAGTGAGAAGAGAACAGATATATGAAGAGTAAAAATATCTTGAAGCTAAAATATTGGTTGTGCTAAAAAAAGAAAAAAAAAATCGTTAAAGTTCCGAAAATTGTCAATTGAATTAATTGTTTAAAAAAAGTGAAAAGTTTCGTTAAAAACGTTTAATTACAAAAAGTGAAAAAGTTGTAGAAATCAATGCTAATAAAATTTATGACGATATTTGTGTCAAATGTTAGTGGAATTTATATATCTTTTGCCAATGTTTAAATGGTTTTCTTTGAAATGTTAAAAGACACAAACAAGAAGGAACTGCTCTAGCTTTCTTCTCTTTCTGTCCGCATTGCAAAAAGTTTGAACCTCGAAGCGTCGCTACAAACTCTGCAGCAAATAATACGAAAGTGCCAAAAACTTTTGTTTGAAAGCAAACACGAAAATACAAAAAGTCCCGTGAAAGGTAGAAGATCTATAAAATATTGTATATCATATATATAAATATAATAAATATAACGATGAGGGTAATCAATATACAGACAGTAAAGTAATAATTTACAATTCGCAGGGAATGTTACATTTACACGTGATTGATGGAGCGAGCTTTATTATTGTGTTATTAATGACCAGACCTAATTACCTCCAAGCTACATTTAATTTTTCAACCACGTTTCATTGTAATTTTCTCGCGCGCACGGATACAGCTGAGCTTATATACAACATTATTTAAATTTAACAACATATTTTTTAATTATAATATATTTTCCTGTATTTAATACAAAATATTACTTTACATTTGTTTTTATGTAATAAAATTTAAATAGAGTTACTCAAAGAACTAGTAAAGTCTATATAATGTGAAAGCAGAATTTATTTCTCTTTGTAACACAAATAAATTAAATTGAAAATAACAATTTGAGAGTTTTTGATTCTCATTAATTTAGTATTCCGCTTGAGTGAAGTCTAATTTAAAATTAGTGTGGAAATCTTTTTTTTTTTTTTTTTTTTTTTTTTTTAGTCTTCGTACTACAAAACGAAAGAAAGAGAAGTCTCGCGATCAAGTCAAGCAAAGTTATATAATAATATATTATACACTAGTGTCTGAGTGTCCTAATCCAATCGTACACGCTTGCTTATTGACTGAATGTGAGAAACCCTGGGTGCATATGTATCTACATACATAATAATGTGTGGCACGACGCCACTTCCAGAAGAGAGAGAGAGAGAGAGAGAGAGAGAGAGAGAGAACATGCTTAGAATAACAAAACAGTTTCAAAGGCGTAAAGGCAAATTCTACCCCGAACTTACCCTTAAGTTACAGGAAGTCACAGCGGGTGGTTTACCGTACGAATATTATTAAATTTAATGATAAATTATGATTAATGACTACGAATTTCACAGTGAAAGGGTGTATATACGTACACCAGTCTATACACTATAATATAAAATCTGTAACACATAAATTTTAGCTGCGATATTACAGTATATATATATATATATATATATATTATTATATTACTTGTTATAATCTAATAAGCCTAAGTAAAAAAATATCTGTATGCAATGGATGATGACATTTAACGTACTACGTCACTTTCATACATCAAAGTTGTAAGATGAGAATTCTTTCTGTTATCGAATTGCGAAATGACTTCACAGCACATACGTAACGTATATAACAATAATAATATAATACATATTTTTTTAGCTATCGTAAAAAGAGATTGTTAGGGATTTGTACGAAATGTGAAATTTGATTGCGGCCCGTTCTGAATGAAACTTTACGACATCAGCATATTGCATTAGGGTTGTGGGGAATATAGGAGGGGTAGGAGGTGATATTGATTGGAGTTATTGGGGCGCCTGGAGGCCTCGAGTATAGACAACACACGGTTCCAGTTCGCTATAGAAGGTAGCTGCTGTCAGCAAACGCTACTTCTAAAGCAATACTTCCACAAATGAGATGCTAAGCCGCTCTTCTGCCACCAACGTCAAAAAAAAAAAAAAAAAAAAAAAAAAAAAAAAAAAAAAAAAAACGGAAGAAAGTAGAATAAAAATCCATACAAAATGAAAATACAGTTGCTGGGCACAGTAACTTTCTTTTTTCTTCTTCTAAAGAAAAAGTTTTTTTTTTTTTTTTTTTTCCTGAAATCGTGCTTTGAAATTTTAGACGTTTATTAACACCATGACACGCGTTACTAGTTTCGCAATGCTGACTTTTAAATGGCCGACACGTTCCTTCCGTAATAATTGCTTTCAGTGCCAGCAGTCAATAAAATTAAACAACTTGGAAAAGCAGGCATGATTGAAGAAAAAAAATACTCAACACTGCTGATCATCATACTATAGACATGTGCTGCTCTTTAGCTACTTTATCTATATAAACTTTGTTTCGTTACATAATGAGATATTCCACCCTCTTTACCTCTCCTACCTTTGCTTACTTATATATTCATATAAAGGGATAAACTAAGCATAAAATTACGACACCAAAACTTCCCTTAGTTAGAAATTTCGTGGTGTACCGCGCATTCGCATATCTTGCTATACTATTCAGTATTCACAGTTATATATACTGTACAAGAATAATCTGCTAATATATGTATACGCTAACATTTGCATCAGTCTAAACGTAATGCCAGACATGCATAATATACAACTTATCCACACATAAATTATATACCAATTCATCAAATTGAAGCACACCATGCACATTCTCTATACGTATATACACTTAACATACAATTGTTTAGTTGATAATTTTACGTAGCAATATGTCCGCATTAAATTGTCTGTAATACTATATAATGCTGCTTCAGCAAATACTCCTATCTGGTTGTATATAATTTCGATTTGTAATCATAATATGCAATAGGTATAAATATGTAACCTTTATGACTCGAATGCTGTAAGGTGAGTGAGGCTTTACTCACAACGGAACCCTTGCCATATAAACGTTTGCTAATTCCGCCTCAATGCTTTCTTAGCTCGGCTCAGCTCTCTTGAAACGTTCAAAGCTTTTAAAACAATCGCTTGAATATTCAGAAGTAAAAAAATATATATTCATATACGTATATATATATGTATATATATAAAAAAAGCCCTAGAGAAACTTTAAAAGTCTTGTGCGCCCTTCTCGTTGAAAGCAGCTTCGTGTTCCCCAGGCCAAGTTTTAAGATCTGTGTTAAATTTAAATTACTTCTCACTTTTTCTCTCCTCCCTTTCTTTCTCTTTAATATATTTTCTAAAAAAAAAAATCTTCCGAGATAAGAGGAAACAAAAAAATGAAAAGATGTTTAAAATCTTGGCTATATACAGTTATGTATCAAATTACTAAAGATTTAAAGTTAACAAGTTTTGTGAGGTGCAGGAAAAAAAAAATGCTAACCACTTTGCTATATGCGTATAACAACACACGCTTCATTCCCTAGTGAGAGTGGAAAATAGTTTTAAATCTGTCTCAATGAGACAGGACGCGAGAAATATGTTGCAACTGCATCATAAATCACAGATATCGCGCTTGGTCCACCTCCACACCTGTGCAACCTTCTACTGTGCCAAAACTCGCACGCGCCTGGGTATCAGGCAACCAGCTATGCAAGCAAGTAGCAAGTCTTGCATACCTTGCCAGGAGCACTTTTTCTTTTTATGCCTGCAAAAACAATATGTCTGCAACTTGCTTGAAGAGATAACAAGTTGGGTTGCATAACGTCAAAGGAGCAATAGCCGAGAGAGAAAGAGAGAGAATGAGTCACTATGTGTGCGGGACGAAAACTACTATTTTCATCATCCAATTAGGGATTCCTTTACTGAGCCAACCTAACATCGCACTTGGCGTATGTACAATCATCACATAACTCTTTTTTTTTCTTTTGTATTGTAAAATACAAAGTAACGTATAACATATACCTGAGCTTCTTCTCAAAGTTTTATATATATGTATTACAGTGTATGATATACATACTGTATTGTGCAGTACATCACATCGCGTCTCCTGTCTTTTAACGAAGTTAATCACAAAGGGTTGATCTAGAAACTCAAATTATCATTGAAGCTACAACTTTGTAAAGCTAAATATAATAGCGCATGGGAGATGACGGAAAAAGAAAAGAAAAGAAAGCAAAAAATACGGACGGAACGAAGCGGAATGCAAGAAGAAAACTCATACCTTCACAAATTTATTCAAATATGAAACGTCAAAGCTCAAACTAACTTTTTCAAACTTTATAATATACACAAAGAAAAAAAAAAAAAAAAACTGAATAAAACATAGCCTTAAAAATAGCTTTTCATAATTTAGTTAAAGCTCCTTTTCTTTATTGATAATTAACATATTCTTATATTAAAAAAAATCAAATTAAAAATAATTGATATTTAAATTGTTTATATAAAACTTACTTTATTATAAATTTAAACATGATTAAATTATAAGATAGAGATAAGATTATTAACATTTTATTAAAGGTAAAAGGCAAATTATATAACATTAAATATTGTATCAAATAAGCTCCCTTCTTCTATAATAATATAAACCTATTTTAAATATAGGATGAAACATTTTGGTTTAATCAGCGACAATTTATTAGCCCGATTACACGGTAGGGAACGATGAGGTCTTCTCTCTCGTAACTTTACTACATACTACGACAAGATTAGTTTTGGATTACATCCTGCCGGCTCTTACACAAAAGGACGAAGGAAAAGACAAAGATCATAAGTTTTACTTGTTGTACAATGTTACATGTCGTTGCTTACCTTTTTCTCCGAGGTTCATCCTGGTAACCACCGTATTGCTCGTTGTGATTTTGCTGAAACAAAAATACAAATATTATTATAGCATATAAAAATATCGACTTTTATAACGTTATTGATTTTCACCTGTTTTAATTAGTATACTCTTACATGGATATAATATGATGTGTTATCTTTAAGTATATAAGACGTATAGAAAGAGTTATAACTCTATTGAGTATGGTGTAAATTATAACGTATAATCATTCAAACAATAAGAAATAAGTTGAATTTTACATAATAAAACTTGGTTATATACAGTATAATAAGAGTTCACTCGCGTGCGTATACAATGGGGTAAAACAGGAAAATGAAATGTAGGGAATGAAAGTCGCGCACTATTGCAGGATTACGTACATACAAACGAGGGATTATAAAGTAAAGAAAAGTCCCCATCCTATCTTTGCCTTTTATTATATTAGAAAAATCTCTTCTCTTGAAAAAAGTTTTAAAATGAAATTAGAAAATTTATTTTATCATCAGTGTTTTAATTTACATAAACAAAAGAAAAAATTTATGAATAAAAAGAGAATTTCAAAATTACTTTTACAGAAGAACGGTTCCTGCTCTCTATCGCTCTCTCTCTAGGTAAAAATTCGTTACGATTTTATATTTTTTACAGAGCCAAAAAGTTAATGAAGTTAATGGTTACGAGACCAGCTATTAACGTCTTCAAAAAGTACGTGTTTTTAAAACAATCTCTAGCAATATAATGTAAAAGCGTCACACTAAATATCACCTGGCGGAACCTATTTTAGGTGATTGATGGGATTTCTTTGCCAGAGTGAAGTTATTTCGATCAGTTTTTTTCTTCTGATAAATGTTACTGTACTTTTTTTTTTTTTTTTTTTTTTCGCTTTTTAGATTGACAACATTATATAGTGATCAGCTACATAAAGCTAGGCTATTTCAAGATTTGAAGTGGAATCTTAATTAATTATTTTTTTTCTTGTTTCTATTCTGTGCGCACGAGGGACGAGTTCATACCAGATGCCTGTTTGGCTGTGTGTTACATTACCGTGGACTAGGCTGCTCTATATAGTATACCGATAATACACACACACACTCACGTTGTGCGAATAACAGAAGTAAATCCTTGCCAAAACTCTCAATCAAATCTTATGGTCCGTAATATATTTTAAAAAATGTTTATAACAATTTTATAATGTCAGCAACTTTTATATATATATATAATACACACTCACACACACGTGATATTAATGTCCATAAATAAATAAAAGAAGCGGCAATTTATTATGTACCTCTCTATTAATAAATTTATTCTGCAATTTTTTTTGTTTGTTCTTAATGTTGTATATCGGCGTAGTTTGTGAAATTATTTGTGGTCAGATTGCGTGAGTTTTAACTCCCACCGCACATTTCTCTACATTTGCTATCTAACAGTAACATGTAGCAAGCGTACACACACACAAGTACTGAAGAGGAGAACGTATTTCTTCATTTCATTTTGTCCCTGGGGAACATAGCCCGGCTTTATTCGGACGTGGTAGCAAAATTGAGTTTAGCCATGGCAGACCAAACTACATCTATATCTAGAGCACGAGAGAGATATAGGGGTGCGGCTACCAAGCTCACTGACCTTTTGTGCAATCATATCACACAAAAAAACAAAAACAAACGAGTATTTCATGTAAAATATGAACCCAAAGTTAAGCAAGAAAAGTATAAGCTCTACGACATCGTAAACAAATTAAGCTCTTCTTAAAAAAAAAAAAAAAAAAAAAAAAAAAAGAACATGCTCTCTACTATAAACAAAGAGATAATGTTGGATTTGGGTTCTTCACCTTTTGTTATACAAAATTCAGAAATCCATAAAATGCTTTTGTTTATTTACTTCCCTTTACTTTCTAAACGAAATTATTTTCCAATGTAAGATTTACCTTACGTAAATAATTTAACTTTAACCTTTTCTCAAAATAAGTAAGCGTATAATGCTATTTAAAATATAGACACAATAGAAATTCAATTCATATTAATTCCACTATTTGTAAACAAGTAAACATCAAGCAAGTGTTTGATTAATGTTTTTACACGGTAAAATTCATTGCCAACACTAATAATAATATTACGTTCTCTCTTTTCATTCAAAACTACCAAGCTGTCTTCGCATGAGGATAAATGACAAAATCTCATAGCTTAAATAATATGTAAGATGAATTAGTCCCAGATATTTTGGTACCCTCTTGGTTGGTACCCCCCCACACACTTTGCAACGAGGCCAAGCTATATAGTAAAGTGCATATTGTATTGCAGTCAGGTTAACCACACGGCTCGGCAAGTTTCCTTACATGATCTTGTGGGCCAAGGTATAACAAGGTCAAGCCAGCTCACCCTGCCCGAGTTGAATACTCACCGACTTATTAACTTACGCACCACCTGTCACTATTGTCAACGCAATAACCAAAGCTTTTAGTTTCTCTGATTCTGAATAATAATCGAGATCAAGACCTAATTAAGTTTCATCTCCAATGTTGGTACAGGCCGCGCCCTTCAAGCAATACATGAAAAAAAAAAAAAAAAAAAAGTAGAAAAAAAGATAGTTGAGGCAAGCAAGCGGAGCATTTTCTTCTGGTGGCTCAAGGCCGGTGCCGGTGCCCACGCCAGTTGCGTCACCTCACCTCACTCACTACTTGATCTGATCCCGCACGCCTATATCTATCTCCTCATGACCAAGTACATTCACGTAACATTGGCTGCCCTATAGCTGGCCTGGCGTGTCACACAAACATACAACAAAACTCGTTCCGATAACCACTATAAATATTTTTAACTTTTATTCAATTTGTTCTCCATAATATCAAAAAATAAAATTTAGTTTATTTTATAAACGTATCACAAATTATAATATCATGGTCGAGTGATCCACACTTTTTAAGAAATAATAATAAACTCTGCTTCATTCATATAAAATTTATCAAAATAATTACTATACACTCTCTTAAACAAAATATGAATGTATTTGCAAGTTATATTTTTAGTATATTATATAAAATAATATTAAGATGATTTATTAGAACATATAGATAGAATGTTTTTTTCATATTAATCACAACATAAATTTACTTTTGATATCCTTACTGATCATGTTAACGATTTTACTACCAATGAAAATTTATTACGGACATGCTTCATAATATTTAATAATTTTTATGGTTATAGGAGTGTTATCCTATAATGTACAGAATGCATTCTAAAAGTTATGGACTGTGGAAGTGCATAATAAAATGAACAATAGAAAAGTACTTTGACGTTAAACACTTTTTTTTTCTTCTTCTTCTTTTTCTTTCACGTGTAAGGGTTTAATACTACTCAAGGATGAATATTCCGCACAAGATATCAAGATGGAGGGCAATTTTAACAATTGATATCAAGAATAATAAAAAGAAATTGAGGGACGTTTAAATATCATGTTTTTTTTTATGTACTTGCTTTTCACTTACAGTATAACTTTTTATTATTATTAGTTATTCCCTCGAATATTGCATACATAAAGATGGATCGATATAAATTTACGTACTGTATATACTCAAAACAAATTATAAAAAACGTATTTTATTTTCCTTTTTTTTTTTTTTTTTTTTTTAATTATTAAAGTTTGTAATTAAAATATAAATTTTTGAGGTTTTTCATTTTAAGTAAATAAAAATTTGAAGATGTTTAATTTTGCTTTGATATACTACGGGTGTGTGACGTAAAAGAAAATTAATTTTACAAGCTATATCGTCAAGATAAAATGAAGTGTTTTAAGATGTGATGTAATTAGGAGGGTTTAATTTATTTTAATATTTAATTTGCTGTATCAACTACTGCGGTAGTAAAATTTTCTTGTCATCGCTCAGGGCACTTCTTTGGTTGGCTCATCATCAGCATCATCAAAATAGAGGGAAAAATAAGTATATAATAAAGTTTTAGATATTTATATTACCTGCCATCAAAAAGCAAACACGTGCTTTGCTCACCTGTACCGTAGGCAAATTTGTTACTTTCCTATACGAACGACAAAGATAAATTGATATACATTCATATATATATAAAAAAAAAGAACCTAAGTAAATTATATTAATAAATAAATTTAGATAGAAGAAGGTGTCTTTGATGGTGTTTACAATTAAGCTTTGATAATGAACAGTTGAAATAGAATGTAAAAGAAAAGAGATAGAAAGAAAGGGGACCCTTTTCTATTACTATACAGAAATAATAATAAACAATCCTTCTCCTGTTCACTAGAACACGGGTGGTAAATATACTATGTATAATAATAAAAATAGATTTGAACGGAATTTTACTTGACTTGTTCGATATGTGGCTATGGAATTGGTTTAGAAAGAAAAGAACGTCTTTATTAAAGATCTTTTATATCTATATATTATATTTATATAATAAGACCCAGAGTAGGGGAAAGTAAAAGGAGGAAAAAAAAAAAAAAAAAACTTTATATAAAAAAATTATAGTTGGTTGTAAGCGGCAAAATGCCATCAAAAGAATCCCAGTGAGACAATCTTATAAGTCCCAAAACACACATCTCGCAAAATATTATTAAATTTTACAAGATGAAGACAAGAGAAAGAGATAGAAAAAAAATGAAATCAGCTAAAATATTTTAATTAAATATACTCTAAGACAACCAACACACAATCTTTTTCTTGTATAAAAAAAAATTAAAAATTTGGATTAAAAATAGATTTTTATTATTATTATTTTTAGAAATGGGATGATGTTGAATGTTAACAATTTATAGCCCGCATTTTTATTACTGATAATTAAAATGTTTACCCCCTCATGCGTAACAATATCAATGTAGGAGACAAAATAAAATAGTATCTATAATTAGTTATGGTTTCCAACATGAAATAAATAATAGTACAACTGTTAATGAAATCGCTCTTTATCGGTAGGCCTTGTATGCATTTTTTGTTTTTTTTAAACGTGTTATGAAAACACATTGTGACAACGCTTCGTCATTACTAAAAATTATGGTTATCAAATTGAGCCATTTTCAGTACAATTAACTACTTATGTAGATACGTTTGTGAGAATTATATTTTACCATTTAAAAACACGCTTCAAGCTTTAAAACTTGCAATGTTATTCTTATGAAGAATTCAGTGATGCTGAATTTGAATGGTAAAATATACTATCACAACTTATAAAATACCAGTACTTTGCATTTTTACACGTACTACAGCTTAGACTTTTTGCAACTTAAATTTAAAAATAATCTTTAAATATATACAATGTTAGTTACAAAGACAAGGAAAAGAAACAAAAAAATGTTTAAATTTATTGTCTGAAAAAGAAAAAAAAAAAAAAAAAAAAACACACATTTAAAATGTTTGTCTTTGATATAAAACGCTTTTTTGTTCTTTTTTTGTCTGCAGAATTAAAAAGAGGCGAAATAACAGTGTTTATTTTTATACTGTATGGTAAAGGTTATTTACATTACATACAGTCAACAGTGATATAATTACATAGGTAAGAGTAAATGGTACGCATATAATTACAATATATTGTCAAGTACTCTACGTCTCATTTATACTTTAATGTAAAAATAACTAATATAATTCTTTAAATTCTTAGGTTTACAATTAAAATCTGAATGTTTTTGTGTGTGTGTTTTTTTAAGAAAATAATAATAATAAAAGGGGGAGGGGCATTTGTTAAAGTCTACAAGTTATGTATAGATTGAAATTATAGTATTATTAATTTTATTTATTATGTATGTATGGATATTAGCGAGCGTCGCGAGTAAAGAGGTATGAGTAAACACAGCAGGAGTTAGCGCGACAGACATTATCCGCGTGCACCGCACTGTCAAATCACACATTTCACGTCTTGGGGTGCCATAACACCCGCGTGCAAACTTAATTTTCAGTATCAAATATTAGGTATGTATAAATTTTTTTTATTTAAAACAACTTTGCCTAATAATACGCATTTATATCAATATCAATATTAATGTGCATACATTAGTACCGCAGGAAATCAAAAACTTGCACAACCATAGATTAAAATGCATTACTAAAATTGCAAGTTATTCGTTTTATTTTGGTACATAAATATGTATACATAATTTAATTTACCTGCAATTAAAACTGGTTATAGCTACATCATTAGGAAATTAAGCTTACGTTACATCTTAAAAAACATAATACGTAGAACAAAAAAAATTATACAAGTCTGCATTATATTGAAATGTGATTTGTTGCGCCTTGTTGTTTGTTTCATTCACGCTTGCATGCACATTGCATGATAAATATATAACATAAAAATTGATAAGACTTACTGGAAAGTCAATTGTTTCACTTGCTCTTTTTAATTTCTGAAATATTTTATTAAAAAAATTTCAATAAATATGGGGGGGAAAGGTGATAAAGTTGTTTTGTTACCTATACTCTCTGCTCCGAGTAGATAAAACGATTCGTATTGTCGGATGTGGGATCCGCTGTATGTACACTTTGGTGTTTAATAAAAACTTAATAATAATAAAAAAAAAAAAAAAAAAAAATCAAACTTTGATTGCATGTTATGTTTGGTAAACAAAAATGTAATTTGCCATACTTTTACTCCAAAATGATCAAAGATAAAGTTAATCCTAAGGTATAATTTACTATTATTTTATTATTAGTCTTGTCACGCTGCAGGTTTCCGGAAAGATAAGAAAAACAGTGTGTGATTGTGTGCATGCAGGGGTAGTCTAGGGTCGATTTTTTGGAACCACCTGGGGATTTTACCTATGCTTAATACAGAAAATAAGGCATCCTTGCTGTTTTCTTTATAAATATTAATCAAATAAATGTTTGTACAAATTCATTTGCAAAGACCGGTATGTTCGACGAACGAACGGTGCGACTGGTGTGGTTGTTGATATTTTCAAGCCCAACAAATTCATGAAACAAAGGGTTACTGCAGTAATTTACCAATGCTATATATCGCAAATCATACTACATTTTCATGGAATTAATGAACTATAATAATAAACTCACCTTAAACTGTTTTGAGTCTAAATCTGTCCTCGGACGCTTGGTCATAGGTCCATCACCATTGTACGCCATGATGAAACTGCGGTGAATTTCGCAGCTGAGCTGTTATTTCAAGGCGTTCTCACAAGAGGACACCACTCCTCAATGAGCACGATATTTTTCGGAAACTACCGATTGAACGAAGAAGACGAGACGAACAGAGACGAAGTCGAGTACAACGAAGAGCAAAAGCAAAACAGATAGTGATTGCATAAAAAAATACAAACAAAAAATTTTAGTATCTGTTTAGTATTGTTATTTTTTTACATAAAGTACTAGTTTTGTATCTGTATGTGTTAGTATGGCTATGTCATTATTTAATTTACCAGACATTGCCCTTAGGGAGATATTTTCATATCTGAGCTATGATGAAGTGGCACACTTGAGAATTGTAAGTGAAAAGGGATAATTATTACCACAGAGTGGTATTACATACATAATTATTTACGAAACTATGAAGACATGCAATTTATGTTTGTTTATCGTCCGTAAATTTAATGTTTTCAATGTATGCAGGATGTACAGTAATTTAAGTAAAACAGTATACATACTTATGTCATACATACATGAATTAAATGCCACACACGTTGCATGTTATAGGATTGCTTTTCAATAAAAATTTAGAGATCAAGACAAAAATGAAAATATTTACTGTAGACTTGTAGAAAGGGCAAGAAGTCCGGGTACACTTTTAGGATTCAAGTATTATACTGCGTGCTCTCGTTTCTTAATTTTATTTCTAATACAGTAAAATAAATTTGCACTTTCCCCTCTTAGATTAGCCGTGACTTCAATGAGATTGGCAAGGAAGTACTAAACAAAGGCTTGCTACGAATTGAAAAGTTTCATCTTGCTTGTTTGAAAGATGTGAAGAGGCAGCTTCCGAGAAGAGAGTCTGAACGTCGTTCCCACCCTCTGGCTAGACATGTTGATGTACTCATGGCTATTGAGACTCGAATCTCCATGCTGTCGATGACTTACACTAAGTATATTGATGCTGGAGTTGCCTGCTTTATTCCTGGCAAGGTTTGTTTTAAATATTAACTTAGACACCAACTTTTCCAGCCCATATCTTTGTACAATAATCTAACATTACCATGTTGTTCTTGTTTCTTCCAGGTTCTTGATGAAATGTTTAACGTACTGCGTATTGTAAAGAGATCTGAATGCCCTCCACGTCCTCATGAAATTTTACAGGAGCTAAGAGATATCAGCTCTATGGCCATGGAACATTTTGATGACAAAATTGCACCTCAGTTAAAACAGAAGATGAGTCCAGGAAATTCTGCCACCGGTCTTCTTCTTGTAAAACAAAGTGGGTCCCGTAGACATTCATACATACTACGCCATTCAGGTATTTAAAGTATTATAGGCATATAATTCAAGTGACATAATGATATAACATTTTTTGATCTAATAATTTAACAGGATCTCCCTCAGTGATGACTATGAGATCAGGATCACAGCCACAGCAAAATGATGTTGAAAATTTGATTGATTTTAAAGCTAGTCTCAAAACAGCTAAGCATTCATCACAAATTGTTGTAAAAGAGCTTAGATCATTAAAAGCTAAGGTAAAAATGTTGCATTATTATAGAATAATTGCCAACTAAACTAATATTTTGATGTAAAACTTTTTGACTTACAGGTACGACATCAAAGTAGACACATAGCTTATCAGCGAAGTAAGATCACAGAAAATACAACCAAAATTGCTGAGCAGAACACCCAGCTGGCAGAGCTGAGAAAATTGGTTGAGGAATGTAGTCAGAAAATGACTCACATCAGTGTACAGCCCTCTACATCATCAAGTCAACCTGGAACTAGTAAGCAAACCAGTACCAGGAAACGCTCAACACCTGCTGTAATGTCCGAGCCCAGTAAGAAGAAAAAACAGAAAACCTCTAAAGTGATATAAATTACTAATAATATAATAGTATATAAAATTTAATTTTCATAAGTTAGTGCTGATTTGGAGTCTTAATTTTATAGTCTTAACTGCAAACTGTTTGACTAAGTAGGTATGACATCTCAAAAGTTATATAATTCATAGAAATATGCAGTAAGGGTTCATTCCTTTTTCTGGTGTGTATGGAAAGCACATACACGTATACAGGGTCGGATTGGCCATAAGAGCTACTCCGCGATCGCGGAGTGCGCCCCCCCCCCCCCCCCCCCCCCGAGCTGGCGCCCCTCTGCGCCCCGAAGGGGCGTTATTGAAAGAAAGAAAAAAAAAAAAAAAAAAACTTAGAAAGCTGAAAGGCTCTAATATCTGATTCTAACAATAAATATAAAAAGCAATATTAAATTATGCTCTTACTAGAGTCACTATAATTATCTTTTTTCTGTACTAAAAACTAAAAAGATACCATTTAATGGAATCCTTATACAAATCACAAAACCAAGAGAGAGAGAGAGAGAGGATTTTTTTTTTGCAATATTTTGTGTGACAAGCGTGCCTCTTTCCCTTAATCATCAATGTTTTGTTATCGTCTAGATTTTTTTTTTTTTTTTTATGATAATTATTTTTAGATTTAAACCGAATGTTATTTTAGAGACGTGAAAATACAGTGCTCCGGATCCGGATACCTGTTCATTTTCTACTTTTATATTTATTTAATTTTCAAGTATGGGGCGTATATTAACAAACAAACAAAATCTCAAATTCTTGTTTAATTTGCAAATCTTGATAGAGAAACTTTTTTTCGTCGCGTGAGATACTACGTCAAAGGGGGCGCCCCGGCACATAACACTCCAATGTTGTAGTCGATCAGATCAAGATCATTTGATCAAATCAGTGATCGGATCAATTTTTTTTTAAAGTGTTGAACTATCCGGGCATAGGGCTTGAGCTAATAGCAATCTCAAATAATTTTTGGTACAGTCCATTACTTAGCTAAAAAAATCCTTAAAAACTTGAGGATATTTGCGCAATGTACAAAACAGATTTAAATATCTCCAAGGAGAACAATTAATCGCAACAAAATAATTTTTTTTAATTGAAGTATAAGAACAAAGATAGAAATTGAACTACACTCTCTAGTAGAGAAATGCAGAGGCGTCCAAAATGCTTCAACAAGTCAAAAAGGGGCGTCCAAACAAGTCAACAATGACTTTTTTAATAGACCATCGTGTTATTAGGCCTCCCGAAATCGCAATCTTAAGAGTTTAATTTTTAACGCGCTGAGAGCAACCGCCGTTTAGTTTACACAAATTTTAATGCAAATAAGTACTACAACATTTATGCTTGATATGATGTACTATTCACCTAAAATGCTCCTGTTTAACACTTTTTTTTTCAATCTTTTTTCTAGAACCTACCTACTTTTAATACTATGATCTTTCAAGAAATCTAAAAATAAAATGTTAATAAAATTCAATATAAAAGACATGTCATTACATATTTAACTACCAAATTTTAATTAAAAAAATAGAGTCAAAAAGACAGGATTGCAAAAAAAATTTCGCCTCCGGCGGTAAGGGTGGCTCTGCCCCCCTTAACCCCCCGCAAGGGGCTTCGCCCCCTTGACCCCCTTCAGGGGGGCTACGCCCCCCTGACCCCCCGTCTGGATATTGGCGCCCCTTTTGGGTGACTCCCGGAGTGCGCCTTTTCGTCCCAATCCGACCCTGCACGTATATATTCATGGATTGGAGAGATAAGAAATACTCAAAATTATAATGACTCTCCTTTAAATTGAACCAAGAACTAAAAGAGGCATCTAAAAATAACAAAAAAAATTTATAAACTCGATAAGTGGGTTACATTTTTATTTTTCATTTTTCTTCAATTATTTTTAAATGTTTCTATGGACATATTAATGCTGAATTTTATTATTATGGCTTTATTTTTATTTGAATTTCTATGCTTTTTTTATTATTTTTTTTTTCATTTTTATGCAATGCATTTAAAATTTATGCAATGAATTTATTTCAATACACATCCTAAAATAATGTTATTACAATATTAATAGATAATTGCGAGGATTCAGGTCAAATAGGCAACTTCACATAATCAGCACTTATCATTGACAAAGGTCATCATGTCGATCACTGGCAAGGGTCATCATTGATTTTATGTTAATTTTGACCTGGTATAGGGCTTACCATGTTAAATTGAGGGTTTTTATTTTTTATTTTCTCACTTCAGAATTGCTAAAACACGTAAAATTATACAACATCATAAAGTAAAAAGCACAATTTAAATAGTATTTAGGACGAGAACAAGCCCCAGTGAAAGAGACGAGGTGAAAAATGTGCTCAAAGTTGACTTCAAATGAAGGTGTAGGTTCTGCAAGATATTTCAGTGTCTCAAAGCTGAATTTTTAAAGCTTGGATCAAAATGATATTTTATTACCATGTTTGAAAGGTCAGCAATGTTAAATTGAAATTTCTGGTGGAACTCAGACCCTTATTTGGAGACAACTTTACACACATTTTTCATTTTGTTCCTTAGACTGAGGCTCGTTCACTTCCTAAATATTTTTTGAGTTGTGTTTTTTACTTTATGATAATGTGTGATTTAACGTGTTTTAACAATTCTGAAACAAGAAATTCAAAAATTAAAACCCTCAATTTAACATAGTAAGCCCTATACCAGGCCAAAATTAGCATAAAACTAATGATGACCTTTGCCTGTGATCAACCTGATGACCCTTGCCAATGACGTGTACTGATTATATGAAGTTGTCTACCTTATCCTACAATATTAATCATTAGAGCGGGTGATAGGTTTCTTTTTTTTTTGTATTTTTTTTTACAAGTTCTGGGGGAGGTGATCCCCCTCCCTCCCCCCCCCCCCCACTTATTTTTTTTTTTTAATTTAACAATTTACTAACCTGTAATTTACATTTTACAATAGTGCATATTATGTATATATTGACTAATATAACAAAAATGTTTTGAGGCAGACTTTAAGCATCCGCTTGAACTTCAAATAGGTGTAGCAGGCTTATGTCTATTTTATAAATTATTAATATAAATGTATTGAAACTTAGTAAAAACTATCCCTGATAAGTACGTTGTCTATGGAAAACGAGTTCTTGGCTGCTACATATGCTGCAGAAGGAGGTTTACCTTAGTTTTGGTGAAATAAAATGCATGACACATTATATATGGAGAATTTGAATGATTTATTGAATTACATTAATTTGAAGTGGATAACAAAACTATACAAAATAAAGTAGTAATATAGATTAAACCAAAAAGCATGAGATTTCTGCTAATTAACTTTAAAGTAGTGCCGGTTAACCCAATCTACGGTTTTTAAACCTGATAAGTTTACTTAATTTATGACATTAAATACTTTCACACACCGTCGTTAATTAATCTTTACTGTCCTAGCTCAACACAAACTGACAAACGAACGGCGTCCGTTACGAAGGTTTGCACAAGCGTTTACGAACAGCTAGCCGAGTAATATATTAGAATGACCAAATGGACGGCGTCCATTGCATATCATGCTACTATATTACTCTATATAAGATCAATTAACGAGTAACACAATTATAATTATTTGAGGATAAAACCTCAAAAAATGATATATTATGTGCGACGAAATTTACTTTACGTCTTACCCCTACCAGTCGCCAAGGCCGAGTCTCGAGCAACGCAAAATATGAGATACACAGCGAAACTACATAGCTAGTGACATCTGTGAGCGGCAAAAATTAAACATAATTTAAATGCTTCACAGAGTCTTACATACGGTAGTACAATGAAATGTACAAGGATGTGATCAAAAACACTTAAAATCGGCCTCAAAACAGTTGCTTCTGTATTGGTCAATACTACAATTTTACTTAATGCATGATTAATTACAACTTTTGTTATTTATTTTTATTTGATGCTCCATTAGAGAGAGAGAGAGACAAAAATTGTAATTTAAACATTTACAATTTAAAATCAAGACCAGCATAAAAGTGAACTACAGCATTGTTTTTATTAACTTTTATGAATGTAAAATGCATAATATAAAGGCTCAACTAGTGTACTCCAGAAAGGGGTAGTATACGCGATCCAGCAGAATTTTCCCCACCACTTACGCAATAGACAACTTGCATGCCGTTTTTTTATGGTCTTAAGAAATTCTTTAGGAAAAATAAATAATATTGGTGCATATACAACTTCTTAAAAAATGCTCCTTCATATTTAAAATAAATTTTGAAATTCAAATTTTATTTGAAGTAAAGACGGTGGCCATTACGCCAAAAGACGGTTCGCGTTTCTTTTGCTTTTTAATTTTTAATTGTTGAAATTGTTCAAACAAGTTCGCAGCAACTGAAGAATTTTTTTCAATGGTCGAATTTTTTAAACAGCTCTGTTGGAGAAAATACAGATTTTTTTTAAAAATTCGGCTGTTGAAAAAATTTCTTCAGTTGCTGCGAACTTGTTTGAACGATTTCAACAATTGACCACTTGCAATGAACGAACTTTTTAAAATAATTTGAATAATTCTTAATGCATTTCTTATGTAAAAATCGTTTTCACTTACTTGCTGCAGCAATTAAAAACATTTTATTGCAAGTGGTCCATTAAAAAGCAAAAGAAACGCGAACCGTCTTTCGGCGTAATGGCCACCGTCTTTACTTCAAATAAAATTTGAATTTCAAAAATTATTTTAAATATGAAGGAGCATTTTTCAAGAAGTTTTATATGCACCAATATTATTTATTTTTCCTAAAGAATTTTTTAAGACCATAAAAAACGGCATGCAAGTTGTCTATTTTTCATCATCAAAAAAACCCTACAAAGGGTGCATGTATACTCCTCCCCCCCCCCCCCCCCCTTCTAAAGTACTCTAGGCTCAATCATTCAGCACATTTATAGTAGGCATGTAATAATGTGATACAAACTTAATAACAAGTGCTTTTATGTTTGCACTTAAAAAAATCGTGATTATGGGAAGTACACTACATAATATATTATTATATACTCTTATTTGCAGACTTAGAAAATTAGCTTTTATGAGGGCCTCGGCCTTTAATGTTCATTTGTATTGTAGGTACATTTCAAGGATTTTTCTTTTTCAACATTGTTGCAATTGTTATGTAACTTCCATACATTGCCTTATTATTTTGTAATCAAAATGTTTCTCATGTAATGAAAATTAATTCTTAAAGACTTACCTAATAAAACGCTATAAATTTATTTATTTATTTATTCATCTTACTCCCCTCCTCCTAGTAGTGATACTTTTGACCAAGAAGAACTTCTAGCATATTATTATGGGAGGGCACAATACAAAATTTTGATTTACTTGAGTTAGAAATTTTAGACCCTGGATGTGAAATGCAACTATTTTTTCCATCATTATTTCAATGATAACTATAACCCTGAAATTTTCATCACTGCATAGCTGATTCAATGTACTTTAAAACTATATTAAATTTGATAGTAATAGAAGACCAAGATTGGTATATATTAAGCCTCTGCTAGATGCATTTTATAACAAAAGAAAAAAAGTATAAAAATGAGAAGAAGAAAATGTTGTATTTTGTTGACACAGTATCCCTATCCTTACAATAAATATTCAAATATGTGTGTGCGCATATACTGTATTATACCTATTATATGTAATATGTATAAATATTATATAGCACTCATTTACACTAGAACATTGGATCGCAAATCTCAATTAACTATATAAATAAGAGAATCTTTGCGTTTTATTATTTTTCAATTCCACATGCTAACTGATTCAATTACTTTTTAATGTTTTATCATATAAAAGAGAAAACTAAATGGTAGGCCTATATAAAACAAGTTAATTAAAATATTAATAGAGGATAGTATAGAGATTCGAGCTCATTTAATTAAAAAAGTAATGAAACACAAAGATTCTCTATAATTTTAACTAATTTATATTGCTAATTGGGACTTACGATCAAATCATCCTAAGCCCCAATTAACTATAGAGTATAAATTGGATAGTTTTATTAATTTTCAATTCAATGTACACAAATCTCTGTACCCACTATTCTCAATTATTATTATTTTAATATGTTATAAATTAAGTGCAGCCTTTTTTTTTTTTTTTTTCCCCCTCATTTATGTATTTTTTTTTAAAGAGTTAAGGAAGGGTGTTAAATTGATACAATGGTGGGTTAGAATTAATTTTTGTGGCCCATACTATTTGAGTTGAAACATCCTAATTGTCTACAACTCTGCAGAACGTGGTTCAGCCTTGTACTCAAATTTTAATAATAGTTTCAAAATACTTTTAAGGGTGGTTTAACCCTTACTACTGCAAATATTTTTAATGCATTTAATAGATACAAGATGGTGCTTAAAGCGTTTAAGTTTCTTAAGTTTCGAGTAAAACTCAATCAGGTTTCCTTTAAATTTTGTGAAACTTTTACGGAACCTTGCAGTGATGTAGACGCTGGAGTGGGGAAATTCTGAGCAAAAATTATTAATAATTTCATGCTGAATTGGGGGTAAATGCAATATTAAGTTCATAAACCCTTCAATAGAAGGTGCTTTTTTGGTGTGTATTTAACGATCCCCCTTAAGGGGGGGGGGGGGGCGTTAAATACGCACCAAAAAAGCACCACCTATTGAAGGATTTTTATGAATTTAATTTTGATTTTAACAACAATTCAGCATGAATTTATTTGAAATTTTTGCTCAAAATTACCCCAGTCCAGCGTCTACATCATTGCAAGGCTTCGTATAAGTTTCAAGAAATTTAAAGGAACCCTGCTGATTAATTTTTATGTGCAAAAAAAAAAAAAAAAAAAAAAAAAAAAAAAAAAAAAAAAAACTAAACGCTTTAAGCGCCATCTTGTATCAATTATATGCATTAAAAATATTTGCAGTTTTAAGGCTTAAACCACCCCTAAAAGTATTTTGATAATATAATAACAAAAAATTGAGTACAATGCTCAACCACGTCTGCAGTGTTGGGGACAATTTGGATGTTTCAGCTCAAAAAGTGTGGGCACCAAAAATTAATTCTAAACCACCATTGTATCAATTTAACGCCCCTCCTTAAACAATCAGTCCAAAACAAAATGACCCATTAAATAAAATAGCACACTATATACATCAACCAGATGATAATGAAGGGTAAAATGTGTAAAATAAAAATGTTATATTACAAATAAAAAATAATTAATTGTTTAATAATATTTGACATAAAAACAATTTAATTACATCATGACAACATAATAAACGAACTTGCAAGGAAAGTAGGTTTAGAGAGAAAATTAACAAACTGTGAGGCCAATTATACTAACAAAATACTAGCACTAGCAGACGATTTTGTGCTCATGACTTCAGTTGACAAAAGCTTTTCTTATGGGGAAATGAAGCTTTAACTTGAGTGAGTAATGAGGAATACTAAAAAAATTTAAGGGGTAATTTTACTGCATATTCTCAAAGAGGACATTGTCCTGATATAATAGATACAAAAAATTATAATTAAGTATTTTTAATTAATTTTTTGAAAGTCGTGAAATGACATCATGGTAGATAACTTTTTCCTATGCCCACATGCATAAAAAAAACTTAATGAACTCAAAAATTAGAAATTCACATATCAATAAATTCAGGAAAATATCCTTTTTTTTTTTTTTTTTTTTTTTTTAGAATATGGTCAATTTAAGGAAAAAACCATCGCGGTTAGGATCAATATTAAAGAAAAGGATAGAATAACCATCAAGGGCCTTACCACAGTAGAAGTTCTGTGGAGAGGTCGAAGTCTCGCATGGCACAGTGTTTTGTTATAAAAAAGTTCATTTTATAACTGAGAGCTTTCGTCATATATTAGTGACATTATCAATCAAAGAAGAAAATTACTTGAGCACAAGACAAGTACAAGACAAGACACTGCTTAGTGATGTGCTCAAGTAATTTTCTTCTTTGATTGATAATGTCATTAATATATGACGAAAGTTCTGTTATAAAATGAACTTTTTTATAACAAAACACTGTGCCATGCGAGACTTCGACCTCTCCATAGAACTTCTACTGTGGTAAGGCCCTTGCTGGTTATTGTATCCTTTTCTTTAATATTTTTTAGAATATGGAATAAAATTACCCCCTAAATTTTTTTGTAGTCTTTCTCTTTGTTATCAATACTGAAAATTTTACTGTATCTTACTGAGCTTCAACTCATTTAATTTGCAGGTCTTCAAGTCAATTTTTTGGATGAAAAATTAATGGATTACCAAACTGCTAGTATTTTATTATTTGTATTGTTCGTGGCCTGTCAGTTTATTTTTTCACTACACACCTACTTTTTGCAACTCTTTTCTTAAAAACATAATGCACAATAAATTAACCAATTCTAGGTTTTTAACTGTTTTATAATAGTCGTTGCCACTACTACTCAAGAACCTTAACAAAAAAGAGACATCCCCTTCTTTCATGCTGTCTAGGTACATAGATACTCAAGGACGCTCAATGGGATGTATGTACTGCAAGTGGTTCTATCAACAGACAATCAGAGCGCATTGAATGTTCCCACTGCTTGAAGCTACTAACATATTTACTCAACTTGGACTGCTATTTAAGTTGTTGTAGGACAATATTTATATAAATAATTATCAATTTTTAATGTTTCATTTATCCTCCGTGAAGTATTGTCTGTGAAAGCAGCGAAGTTTCAAGCAGAGGGAGCATTCCATGCGCTCTGTTTGGCCGCTTGAATTTAACCTGAAAAAGTGAGCACTGATTGGCTGTGTATCACCACCTGCAGTATATGCAACCATTTGTCCATCCCTGTATAATTACGCAGCCCGACACAAGGCGATGTCTCTTCTTTGTTAAGAGACTTTACATTCTACCACTCATTTATTTTTTGAAGGTGTGCAGCAAATCATTCAATAGCAACGTTTTGAATGGTAACAATTATTTTGCCACAAAAAGTTGTGGAACAAAATTAAATATGTGACTGCACTTTTTAATTTCTAGTTAACCTTCGGTAAGTTTTTTTTTTTTTTTTTTTTCTGTAACAATGATAAAACACATTACCAAAGTTTAACTACAGGCTGCAAATTATGGTAGTTATCCCCACCAACCATGGTTTGCATGGTTTGTTAGAACCATGCAACACTTATAACTATTATATAGTTAAACCATATTCGAGTTCTAATTTTAATTAACGCAACAATGTAAAAAGGTTGATAAAATGTATCATTTACACGTAATGTGAACGATACTTAAGGTTTAACGAAGGTTGCAACTTACGGGCCTAAATTAGTTTATTTTATTGTTGCAACAATGATGAAAAAGAAATTAACTAACGTAAAGGTTCAACAATATTTTGCAACTTACGGCAGCTACCGTACATATCACTCTCATGGCTTGTAAATTTTTTGTCCATTGAAAAGTAAACAAAGTTGTAGCATTGTAAACAAATGAAGCCTCTTAAATGGTTTTAAAACTGACACCATGATGGGCGAAGCTACACCCAGCTTTCTATGCATCAAAACTGTGCATACTGATGGAGAGCGACTGAAGCATGTGAACAGTTCCATAAGTTAATATTAGTGCACTACAGTCTGTCAGTATCCATCAGTTTTCCACACATGTGCAGTGTTCCTTTCTCCACTTTCTCATGTGAAAGGTGTAAATTTGCATAACGGTCAGTTTTTTGTTGGCGGATGTCAAATTTTTGTGCCATGTGAATGATACATCAGAGCAATATATTTATACAATGAATTCACTTTTATTCTTCTGACATCTTACTTCACAAATCTACATTACAACATTATTTACAAAATAACAACTTACAAAGCAATGTCATGTCATAACATATATTCTATTATAAAATGTTCTAAAATTGTAAGGCTTCACTGTGTGACAGCACCAACTTTTTGTGCAGCTGCTAATGCGTTTTCATTGGCAATCATTTGGAATTCTTGGAAACGTTGTGAAACTCTTTGGTTCATTTTTAGATATTTTTCCATACAGTTCAATGCGCAACGATCCTGAAACAAACAAAGAAATTTTTGCCAAATTAGTTAAATATCTAAGCATTAAAAAAAAAAAAAAAAAAAATCTTGACACTGTACGCTTACTTACAGTTAACATTTTTTTTTATCAGTTCCTTAGTAAAATTTTAACGATAACACAACTATGAAATAAGAATGACAAATAAAGACGACATAAAGATGAAATAACGATGAAACGTGTCCCATTTCATCGTTAGCCCCATGTTATTTATATGGAGTTAAAAAAGAGAAATATTAGCAAAATGAGCAAAATATTTTCGACGAAATTTCAATGACATAAGTATGAAACAACGATGACATAAGTATGAAACAACGATGACATAAGTATGACACAACGAAGACATAAATGCGAAATAATGACGACAAAATTATACTACTAGAAATTATCGATAAAATTTCAATGACATATGTATGAAATAAAGATGACAAAAATTTTCAGGATAAATTTTAATAATGTAAAAATATGAAATATCAACGACAAACTTTCAAAGTACACCGCGCGACCACCTCGGAGACCTGAGACCTGCCTGTTAATAAAATCTAGTGCCTATATATACCAAATGCTACCTGCCTATAACATGAAATTTTATATACGGGGTTGGAGTTTTCTTCTTTCGTGTAGAGTCGCTCGCATTATATTATATAAAAAAGCTTTTCAAACTCAGTAAACCAGCATTTTTTAAGTCTCAACTGAAACTTGTTTTGCAGATTTCTTAATTAATTTGTAATCAAATGAATACTTTTATACAAATCTAAGTCAGAAAACACAATAAATCGTCATTTTTGTAGTAAATTAAATATTTTATAAATAATTAAAACTTTTATTACCTGCCCTAAAAAGTATTAAAACCTCCGAAACAAACGAAAAAATAGGTACTAATTCTTGACTTTGAATATATTTTTTTTCAAGTCTGAGAGTCACCGGGAAAAGCTACTATATTACATTGCACTACCACAAAGATTTTGTACCGGATTCAAATCATAATATATTTATCAAATATATTGTTTGTATTGAATATTAATTAAACGCAACAATGTATTTGCAATATTTATTATATTTTTTTATGCATTATTTTACACATTAAAAAAAAGCTAAAAGTGATTATAATAATTGTCAGTTTTGGCACTAAATTATTACTTTTCCATATATTTATGCAATACTAAATTTTGAACTGTTTGAAACACATTTATAATATATATATTTTTTAATTTCTTTTAATGCTTGCAATTAATTTGCCTTATCGTACGCGTGTTAAGCAATATATAACAATAAAAATTCAATCAATTTAACAATTTTTGTAACGCTTTTCAAGAGTTAATAAGCACATTGACAATATTTAAAGCTCATTTAAATTGTCATAATTTTTAGTAAAATATTAAAATTTGTTACACTAATAACTAATATAATATAAAATAATTATTTTATATTTTTACAATATTGAAAAATACACACTCCGAAACCGTTTAGCGTGCATTTTTGCACATAGGAAAAAAAAAATAATTATGTCAGTAGTAATTTTAATCAAACACGTTATATTAATATAGAATAATTATTTAATTATATATAATGATATTTTTCAATCAAACTACCAGCTAAAATAGAAAATTCGATGACTTAAAGATGACACAACGGCGACATGAACATTTTTATTTTTGTAAATATGAAATAAGTATGACAATCAAAACTTATTGATGAAATAACGATGGCAGCTTTAATTTTCAAAAAATTTAAAGGCGACACAACGATGACATGATTAAAAATTCAATATTCATGTAATAAAAAGCCAATAAATTATTATTTCTTCGTGTCATTGTTATTTCATACATATTGAATTTTAATCGTTGTCGTTGTTGTGTCGCATTTAGGTTTTTGAAAAATAAAACTGCCATCGTTATTTCATCAATAATTTTTTAGTGTCATACTTATTTCATTTTTGTAAAAACAAAAAATTTCATGTCATCGTTGTGTCGCATTTAGGTTTTTGAAAAATAAAACTGCCATCGTTATTTCATCAATAATTTTTTGCTGTCATACTTATTTCATTTTTGTAAAAACAAAAAATTTCATGTCGTCGTTATGTCGTCTTTTTGTCATCGAAATTTCATTGTTAGACATTTTTAAAAAATTATTTTTGTGACTTTGTCATACTTTGTCTTCGTTAAATCGCAGTTGTGTCATCGTTATGGGACATTTCATTGAAATTTCATTGAAAAAGCATAGAATTGTCATACTTAGCGTTCTACTCGGGTTATCAATATATCATGACGTTTCAAGATTGATTCCTGCTTACATTTTTATACGCCTTAATTTTTATAAGGAGCTTTCACTAATGTACTGATTTATTAACTAACGACTAACGCACATGTAACTTCAGTTTGCCAAAGTAAAGGAGGTCCTTTACTCTCATATAATGCATTCTCTACTAACCATACTTAAACTTATCTATTATATGCATTGATATCAAACTGTGTACAATTCTTTTCTTACTTCCAACTATCTAATATGGATCTGAATCTTGGGTTCTGCTGAGTAGATCCTTCAGTAAGACAACTGTGGGTATGAGTTCCTTTGGCACATGTGTAGTAAAACAAAACTACACTAGTTATTTTACTTAACAAGGGTGAAGAGTGTCTGACAGATGAATGTGCAGTGCAAGAAACAGCAACTGAGAAGTATGAAAGTAGTGTATTACAATGGTTAACAAATTTGGGCATGTGGATGAAATGACGATGAGAGAATTGCAAATATGGTATTTCATAACAAAGTGGATGGGAGGAGAATAGGAATAAAACATTATGATCTGGGGTGGTTGAAAGATGTCTAAAAAAGAAGAATGTACCAGTGCATAGTTCAAACAGGGTGTTAACCTGTACTACCGGAAACTTTATTTCCATAAATTATTTGACAATTTATTACAGCCGGACAGCGGTCCTAGGGATTCACAATTTCGGCTACAGATAGTGGTATTAGCACTGAAAGCATAAAAAAATTGCATACGGGCGCGGGCAACGAGAAGTGTGTGAAAAGACAATTGTTTCCGGCAATACAGACATTCCGAAGTTACGGGTTACTATGTACTTATATGTGATGTATACAGTATAGTTTGTATAGCATGGCTCAATTTTGAGACAGGAGGGGTCCAGCCTACAGTGAGCATGGGTAAAGGAAGGGGGGAACCAAAACCTTTACCCATGCTTTTTTAGACGTGGCCCTCTGAATACGCCCCTGCGGATGCATATATTATTATATACATATACAGTATCATTCTTTCTCACCTCTTGGTCTCGAACTTTTCTTGTGGTGAAATCCCAGGCACAGTCAGTAAAGCATAGCTCAGACAATTTATTGTAAGACATCAGGAAGTCTCGAAACTGGAACAAAAAGATATGTTAATATTAAGTCACATTTATGCATATTATGTGTATCGATGGTATGGCATGTGGACATGCATACTCACCGCTTTTATTTGCTCTCCCTCTGTAGTTGTCACATCAGCAGCTCCTGTAGTTGCAGACATATTGAATCAAATTAATTCAAGGTATACTTCAGTTTAAGTAAGAGAAATATAGGCAATAATTGTAACGAATTACAGAATATTACTTGTCTTGCAGAATAAAAACACAATAAATTTTTGGATGATTTTTTTCAGCTGATTGAAAAATAGGCGGCAAAATACAAAATATTTGAAT
The DNA here is from genome assembly GCA_949318235.1 of Ecdyonurus torrentis. Taxonomy (NCBI): domain Eukaryota; kingdom Metazoa; phylum Arthropoda; class Insecta; order Ephemeroptera; family Heptageniidae; genus Ecdyonurus; species Ecdyonurus torrentis. The sequence continues at coordinate 46,013,168 of OX439128.1, read as the reverse complement.
TTACAAAATAATAATATTCAATGAATATAATATATTATATTTCATATAGCTATATGTACTTTGTCCATCCTGTCCCAATAGGTATACTGTCATTAAGGTCGTAATTATGATAAGGAGTATATTAGGGTAATACCCTATAGCAAATATAGTAATATTGGGTAGCCACTGCGTATAACTATTGAAATAAAATATTACTTCACAAGGTTTGAGATCGTGTTGTTACCTGAGCACAAAAGCATTCCAAGTGTTATAATGTCATTTATTACAACTGGCCTTCAGTTTGATAAGAATTATATTTGAAGAAGATTACAAGAGATCATCACACCAAGTGTTCTCTGATGGAAATTTGACTAAAGTCTAAAAATTACGCTGAGAGGTGGAAGCTCATAAGATGATGCATGAGTGCATGAGTCGTACGGGATCCAGCCCCACCTTTATTAATGTTTTGAAAAATAATAATAATAATAATATAATACCTCAGTTTTTATAGGACACAATTAAATTTTTAAAACACATGTAATACAGTTTTACTTATTTTAAGCTATATAGTAAACATTTTGGTCAACCTTTTTCATTGGTAAGAAGCATTATAATGGACAACTTCCAATGAACAAATTATTTAAAATAAATTTAAACATATCGATGATGTTGCGAACAATATGTGTAACTCGTATTTTGTCAGGCGAAGCAAAATGTGCAAGTCATTTTTTGTCACGCTAAGCAATATGTGTATCTCGTTTTTTGTCAAGCTTAGCAAAATGTGTAAGTCGTTCCCAAACGTAATGGAGATGGCGCTCGACTTTTTTTTGTCACGCGAAGCAATATGTGTAACTTACACATATTGCTTCGCATGACAAAAAACGAGATACACATATTGCTTAGCGTGACAAAGAACGACTTACACATTTTGGTTTGCCTGACAAAATACGAGTTACACATATTGTTCGCAACATCATCGATATGCTAAAATTTATTTTAAAGAAAGGAATAGGAGAAACCAGTAAAAGCCTTACCATACTAGAGCATGGCAGGCAAGGGCATGTTAGGCTCTTGCTGGTTTCTCCTATCCTTCTATTTCAGATTTATCATTCTTAACCGTGATGGTTTATTTTCTTTTTAATATATCTTAACTATACTTGATGTATTTCTTTGATCATTAATAGTTTCTCTCTGAGTCTGTAAGGACTGATGAAGGCATAACACACTCCATCTCTCTTGAAGTTTATTGCCAAAATATTTCCAATGTGTTAGTTTTTTATATCTCTGCTAGCAAGATTTTCACCTAACTATGGGACTCTCTTCACTATATATGGTAAGGCCCTTGCTGGATTCTCCTATCCTTTTCTTTCAGATTTATCATACCTAACCGTGATGGTTCATTTTCCTTAATATATCTTAAACATAGCCTATACTCAAAGTATTTCTTATTAAAAAATCGTTATCATGAATACATTATAACAATTAAAGAAAATGCCTATTAAACTTATATAGGTACTTACAAGGCAAGGGATTTGTTTCTATTGAATTAAAATTTTGTTTTCAAATAAAGAAAGCATTGCAAATTTAATATTTCATTAAAGAAATTAGATGTTAGCTGCATCAGCAGAAAGAGATTTGTTTAGCTGGACTAAATCCTCCATCTTGTTGGTAAGTTGCACAGCACAATACTCCAACTCAACTGGTAGTTTTCCAGACACAGGGTCAACATGTTGAGCCTATCAAATAAAGAAGTTATTATTATTGACAGTAGCTTTACTGTAGCATATTTCTTATGGCAACTGAATTCTACGTACCTTAATTTTAGAGAGAAAGGAGTTGATAGCAAGACGAGGTGAAGCAATAATTTTAATCCCATTAGCTGGAGATGTGCATTGTTTGCTAAGTTCCAAGCAAGCTAAGACAATAAATGAATAAGTTGAGTCAAAGTTATCATAATATTCTCCAACTATCATAATTGCTATTTTGTATTATCAAAGGGGAAAAATTGGAGCAAATCAGCAAACGCCTTACCAAAATGAAGTCCATTACTTAACTTAACAATACACTTCATTGTGGTAAGGCGTTAGTTTCCTTATTCTTTCTTTTAATAATATATTCAAACTTCATTGTTTTGCAGCAACTTACTATTTGCTAGGCTAATCATAATATAAGCAGCATCCTTGCAACTTTCGATTTCTCTGAACCAATTTGGAGCTTGAGTTGCACATCTCTGAGCTCTCTGCAAAAGCTGCACTACTTTCTCTGTACTCTGAGGTTCATTGCCTGCCAGTTGAGCATACAACTGCCAAACCTTTGCATCATTGGTTACCTAGCAACAAAATGTGAGATATTAAGGAAACTAAATCACTGCTGTAATGTATGATAAATTTGAAAGAAAATTGTAGGAGAAATCAGCAAGGGCCTTACCATAGTGAAGAGAGTCCCATAGCTTGGTAAAAACCTTACTGTCACTGACTCATTAGATAGCTTTTAACACTAAACTCCAATAGAAAACAAATGTGTTTTATCCTATGCACTCAACTCCAAGAGAAATGGAGTGTGTTTTGCCTTGGTCAGTCCGTACACTCAGAAACTTTGAAAATCATAGTTTCTCTACTCTGCGAGTCTGTAAGGGCTTACGAAGGCAAAACAAACTCCATTTCTCTAGTGTTAGTTCTTTATCTCTGTGCTAGCAAGATTTTCACTAAGCTATGGGACTATTTTCACTTGGTGAGGATCTTATTGGTTTCTCCTATCATTTTCTTTTAAATTTATTATAGCAAAAATAAAAAAAAAAAAAACTTAAAAAATAAAAAAATACTATCATTTTTCATTGTACTTACAACTGTTTTATGTAATAAAATATACATAGATACATACATATCATGACGCCATAATCCCTTTCAGGGTAGGCCAGGACGAATCCTTTTTAGTAAGAGGGCTTACAATGATCGGTGGCTTACCAGACCACAGGCTCTACCCTTAATACCACACTCCTCTGGGCTCCTAATACCAGACCTGTGCAGCTCGGACCACCAAATCTTACGACGGCAGCACTTGCCACTATGGACGAGAGGTGGTCAAACTGCCTGGCCAACCCACGCATTGCAGCGGAAACGTACACATTGAAACACACTGAAACTTCACCGTTCTAACCACCGCTCTTACAAGCTGGCCTACAAGGCCAACCCGGCTTGGTAACGAACGCCGAACCTCCAGCGTGCCAAACGAGCACGCTAACCACTACACTACATGGGCAGGTTTAATAATAATAAATGATTTACCATACTCGTAAGTCGACCAAATAGCTCCAACCCCCTTTTGAGCAATCTCCCTGCATTTTGGCCTCTGTTTTCAGGCAGATTTTGAGAAATAGACTTGACAAGAATTTCCAGTACTTCTGTATCCACATGAGATCCACGTAAATCTAATAACCGATGATATGATCGAATAGCCTGCACATAAATCATGAATTTAATTTGTTTTAACTGCTATAGATACTACAAAATATTAACCTTACCTCTTGGTACTCTGCACAATCAATGCTGACAACCATCAGGTTATCCCAAACTTGCCAGTTTTCAAAATTGCACTTCAGAGACTCTTGTAAAACTTTCCAGGCACGAGCCTTCTCACCAAGTTTTACATAAGCTTTTGCAAGATTATTCCATGATTCAAAGGACTGAAATTTGAGTTTTAAATTAATATAAATTTATAAAGATGATCAGTAGCAACTTAAAATTAAATAATATTTTAATATGATATTACAACTTCACTTATAAGAATTCACACCCTTTCAAAGCAATTAATTAATAAACAGCATTATTTTTCTGTTCTGAAGAAACAAATAGCTAAGCTAATACTCTGTCATAGAAATTTTTTTTCTTTGCCTTTACTCCAAGGCAATGATACAATAATGTACTTATTTTGTCCTCTTTTCCCCCTAATCCAATTGTTGCTAAATCTTGAACTATGGTACTGTACTGCACAAGATGTATAGAAGGTGGTATAATGCGCCTTGTAACTGTCATCAAAACTCGGTTTCCTTCGTAAAACTTTGAATTTTGACATACGTCATACAAACAAGGTGATTGTCAACAGACCTACAAGGTCTCTCAGGTACAATACATTATGTACCTGGAAGAGAAGGAGGGACAAAAATGTTCCCCTCTTTCGGCACTTCAAATTTCCCCTCTTGTTTTGATTCACCTTGTATGACATTTCATACCTGGTGCTACCTAGGCAAACTAGACCACCTTGTCCACATTCTATATACAGTAATATACAACTTGGGTACTGCATTAAAATTTTAATGTATATAACATATAAAAAGAAAATAAGAAAACTATAAAGCTCACCTCTTCACCCATAGTGCAGAGCTGACGGTAAGTGCGAGCACAATTTGTCCAGTCCTCTAATTCTAAGTAAGCATAAGCAAGTCTGCTCAAAACTAAAGGCTGCAGAGAGTTCAACTCTAATGACTTTTCAAGATGTGGAATGCTCTTTTCAATCTATAAAACAACACAATAATAGGCTATATTTTCAATAATAATATAATTAAATGTAAATAAACATCTACAGTAAAACAAAAGGAAAGAAAAATTATAATTTATATTACAGAAAATGCAAGAAATTGTAAATATTTTGATAATGTACAAACTGCCATAAATATATTTAACAAAAGACTATAATGCTGTTCGTAAACCCCGTTCTCTTGCACCAAAAAATGCGCATTCCATTTAAATAACTAAAGTTAATCTTCATTTTAGGAGCAGAGAACAGGGTTTACAAACAGCATTTATTTTAACAATAAAATTAAACAAAGAACCCAGACTCTTTTATTTGAAAATAAGGTGAGCTGCATGTTTGTAATGTGACAATCATATTTATTGAAATAATAATAGGTAATAATAATTACCTCCTTGCGACTGAAGTAATGGAAACCCAAATGTCTTTGAGCCATTGCACTGCGGTGTTTAGATAATTCCCATGCAGTTTCATAGCAGCTAATGTCATCTGTTGCATCTCCCAACATACACCACAGCTTAGGAGAAGGCTTACGATCAAGCTCTTGACGAACAACTTCTGCTGCCTACAATAACACAATCATACCATTTTTAAACAGTGTTGCAAAATCTGAAAGTTATTCTGAATCAAGCAATTTAGATTTTACCAGTACAATTGATTCAGATCTGCATTGTATGAAGGGCAAATGGATCAAAATGAGCAAAATAAAATCATCTGTAAATGAATCCAGATAAAAAGTTGATCAATGGATGAGTTTTAATCTGGATTTCATAGTCCAGATATATTTTATACCACACTTATTTCAAAGGTACACTGAGTGAGTGGAAAAAAATTGTATGGTTTCGATGACTTAAAGTCATAGAACACCTTGAACAAAAAACAAGTCTAATATCCTATCCTAACATACCTACACATCAACACTGATTTGGCCAGAGTTGTTGATTTTTAATTTATTTTCCATTCATGAAATGGCAGATGCAAGTTTATGATGTCACTGATCACTGGTCCACGCGCACGGAAACAGGCAAGCTGTGACATCATAATGCCACTTCATGAATGGAAAATAAATTACTCTGGCCAAAACATTAATATTTAGGTTTGTTAGGATATTAGACATGTTTATTGTAGTTGTTCAAGGTGTTCTACGCCTTTAATGATTGAAACTTAGGATCAAGAATATAAGTTTTGCATATCTCAAATATCAAAACTACACTAATGTCTCTCACCTTATGCCTGAGCTCCAATAAGTGATAGCAAGCAATAACATCCTCCCACATGTGAAGTCTAATAAATATATCCAGAGCACTGTTAACTGCACCAAGACTGATGAGAAGTGACGCCAACTCTGCCTGTGTATCAAAAGTTAAGGTGTCACAAGAAATATCTTATATATCTATGACTATAATTGCTTACCTCCACTCTCCAATGAGGTAACATTTGAGATGCATAGATAAATCCAAGCCTCTTAGCAGCCTCAGGTTTGTCCTTATTGATGCAGTCAACCAGTAACTACAATTATAAATTGATATTATTAGTATTGAAATTAAATTACTAAAATAAGAGAAATACTGACCTGGGCTTGAGTCATTGAACGTTCAACTGTACGCCTATGAAAAGCTTCCAACTTACAACGTGCAAGTAGGGTGGACAACTGAAGGGCCCAAGATTGGGGTTTAGCAAGGATGCACTGCAAAGGAAATAAATAAGTCCGTTATGATTTCACCAAAATATTTAGCAAAACCACAGCTCTATGACAAAACACATGGTAGCATACACAAGAGCATCTTCAATTATATTACAGTGATCAACATTATTTAATAAAAACAATAATAGAATCCAAGATTACAGCAAGTTCAAGGCCTTTGTCTATTTAGTGGCTGCAAAATAGGGAAAGCCTTTGAAATCTCTTTTCCCATTATTGTCTTTATCATTATCATTTATCTTTATTGTTAATATTTTATTGACAATCATTTCTTAATTGTCTCATTTTGAGACAAGGGCCTAAGTTAATGCATTTTAATTGTGTCATGAATGTAGGAAAAAAGAAATGAATAAAGAATTTTGAATACCAATTTAAGATATGATCACTATTTTTCCCATTGTGTGCTTTATATAAACTTTGTATTCTTCCCTTTGATATTATAATAATACACAAGGAGTATCACTTGTTTTATAATTATTTGAAATTTTTAAATATTAAGATCCTAGCATAACATTTTTATATTGCACATTCAGAAAGAATTAGTTACTAATTTTAAATACATTATTATTTTAAAAATATTAATACCCTAATAATAAAATAAATAAATGAAGTGCTGGTTGTAGTTTTAATGATTTTTGAAATTTAGGCCAAGGATCTTTAAATTTGCCTGTCAACAATAAGGTAGTTTGGTCTCTAGAACTTGAAAAAATTCATTTCCAGAATTACATTTTAAGTGGTCAAGTTGATTTAAGCTTAAAAAAATATACAATTAATAAATAATTTTTTATGCTAAAGGCCTGTTCACATTGAGCATATTTGCATTGTGTAGTAACTTTGGGGGAGAGGGAGAGAGAGAGAGAGAGAGACAGAGAGACAGAGAGGGGGGGAGGACTTACATTGATGTACGGCAACAACTCCTCTTCTGCAAATGAATCCTTAGGTTGAGATTTTAATATATGACCACTAGAACAAGTCAAAGAAAACAATATAAATACATTGTACTCTCTTATGCAAATTCACTTCATACTACAGTAACACTTACTAGCATGCCAGCAGTACTGCTTGTTCTACAGGAGTTAATGATGTAAATTCACCATCTTTCTCTGAAGTAAAACTCACTTGAGGTAGACGTACTTCATCATTTAGTTTGATGTCCTATAATTTTAAACTAATAAAATGTATTCTATTGCATATGATATGAATAACTAATACAAATTTATTTACCCTTGGCAAGTCTTCAGCACTGATCTGCTCTTGACAAGCATCATCAGAGGAACTTTTAGAGGAAGTGGTAACTCTCAATGTGAGTTGAGGCAAATCACACACTTGAAATCTTGTTCTTTTACCCAGAGCACCTAAAACCAATACAATATTCCAAACATTTATAGCAAGTTTAGACTTAAATAGATAATATGATGATGCACAATAAAATTTAATTAATTAATTAAAAAAAAACTTTGACAAAACACTAAATACAGTACTATGAATAATACAGTCATAAAACCTCGTTATAACGAAATTCAAGGGACCTCGGGAATCGCCACTTCGCTATAACGAAATTGTATAGAAAATGCCGTAAATACATGTATAATTAATAAAATACATTATTATTTACATCAAAAATTGATATTTGCTCCACTAAAGCAAACTATTTTATAAACGAAAAAAAGATAAACACTACAATAAAAAAATAAATAAATAAATAAATAGTAAATACACAGTGTACTAGAAAATTACCACGCAATCAGAAAAAAATAATACTCCGCGCCTGTAAAGTATGCAAATAACGAGAAAAATTTTTTTAAAGAAAAAATGTAAAACTTTTAATATTTGCAGGATTTGAAGAGATAAAAATCCTCAAAAATAGGAAAAATATGTAGCTTCTCCTCTCACTTTTTTTTTTTTTTTTTTTTTTTTTTTTTTTACTTATTATTATTTTTGTGTTTTTTCGACAACACGCGAAGACAAAACGTAAAGTTTGCGCGAAATGGAAGGAAAAAAAGCCAGAACTTTATACTATATTATCATGTGGAGTCGCAAAATGTAACAAATTTTGTTTTAATCGAATTGATTTTGCTAAATTTATTTGACAGCAATCCTCGTATTCAGGTGGGAGAAACAATTTTTTTTTTTTTTTTTTTTTTTTTTTTTTTTTTTTGAAAGAAAATAAAATTCTTTGCACAATGACAGAAACTTAAATTTTGTGCAGTACAGTATTAAAACTTGTTTAAAAAATTAAAAAAAACTTGGTCAAGTTAGAATGATAATTTGTTTTTTAAAGCATGCTTTACACTTGGTGCACATATGCATGCACGCAGCAATAATTCGCGTAATTTTAGTTAATTATATTCGATCGAGATTTTTTGTTTGAGATTTTTTATTTATCGCGCGCATAATTTCGGAAAGAATTATTGTAAGATCGAGATTTTTCAACGAAAGTTTGGATTTATTACCTATTTTTGGCTGAAAAATTGGAACTTTATTGACTTCATTATAATGGGGTTTCCCTATGCTTTTACATGTAAATTTCGGCGGGACCGGCAAAATTACTTCGCTATAATGAAATTTCGCTATATCCGAGTTTGCTATATCGACGTTTTACTGTATTTATTTGATACAGACAAATAAACTATTGTATTGGGTCACCTTGGTCGGGTCATTATTTCGTTCGGTTGCATCTCAACAAGCACCAATTCATGTGGTTCCAAATTTTTGTGATCAAGGTTACCATGCCAAGGTCACCATGTCCATAGATAGACCATTGATAGACCTAGTAAGGAGATTTTAATAATGTTTCAATCAATTGATGCACCAGCCAGTGCCACTCCAGCTCTCCAGGTCACCAGGTGGGGGGGGGGGGTAATATTAACTATATGGGGAGTTTATAACTTTTTTTTTTTTTGCTTGCCATATTGTGTTATTGTGCTATACACCAATCCCAGTCCCAGTCAAGACATTGTCTTATCGACAGGTAAGGACTTTCCAAATTAATGGAAAAGCACACACAGGCCGGCCACGGCCTAAGTACACAGCCAGGCATTCACCATGACAGCCTAGAGAAACCGTGGAAACATCTAGGCAGGCTGGTCGGTGCAATCACATCAATCATGCACCTCCCGAATACTGTGCGTCGTCATGGAATGCATGTAATCATGCATTGTGCAACGTGTTGTGCTCTCACACTTCACGTACACACTCAGCAGTGGCTCGAACCTATACTCGGTGAGGAGTACAGAGTTGCGAGTCAGCTGCCTTCACCACTTGGCCATACCAGCTCGGTAAACAGCACACTGCACACTGCATCAGCTGCACACTGATTGGTGGCATTGTTAAAATTTCCCGAATGTACAGGGGATGAGCAATGAGCCCTGAACGAGAGAAATAGTGCCATTTAAAATACATTAAACCTTATGGCCCTGGCACCGTAAGAACGAGAATGAGAGGGTGACCCAATACCATATATGTAAATGAATAATAAAAAAAAATCTTACCAATGAGTGAAACCTCAAGCCCAATTGCTTTTAAAGCTTGCTCCAGACAATGTCTTGATTTGTGGATTTCGCTATATTGTAATCTGAATTTTGCAAGTTCCACCCAAAACAATGCTCTCACTTGACAAAGCAAATAGTCTTCTAACTCTGGAAAAACCTTGCCCTTTTCCTCTAAATCTGTTGGATCTTCTATTCCATTTTCCTGACAGTTCCTTGTCAGTTCTTCTCCCAACCACGGCAGTGACATAGCAATCTGCGACTGAAGTTGTGCTAACTCAGAATGCAGCTGCACTGATGCTTCCTCCAGAATAGATTGGTGAACTGACAAGCAGCGAATACCCCACCATGACAATACAACATACAAATCCTGAAACAACATAACAAATCAACTTATGAAGTATACCCTATTTGACAATTTAGGCTTTGGTGCTCCTAACTTTTGAACAAATAATATATCAACAATACAGGAAAAAGTTGCTGACGTTCACCTGCAAGCAAGCAAATGCTCCCAGTGGCATCATTGCTTACTTTGCACTCCTTCTCTAACAGAGATGTCATGTCTATAGCATCGCTCACTCTTAGCAATTCAAAGTTTTAACACAACAGCACTGACAACGCTGCTATGCACTCTTGAATATTACAGTGCATTGCAATTTTTTTATAGGTTACATATTTGAATGTATCACAATCACAATATTTTGTAGAGTAATGTTACCTGGTACTCAGATAACAGATGTCGACTGCCGACTAAAATAGCTCTGGCTAGAGCAAGCCATTGGTGCCCTCGTGCAACGGAACAAATTTCTTCAGCATCAAGAACAAGTTCATCCACAAATTTATTACTGTCCTGTCCTTCCAGCCAGCTGCCCACTTCTCCTTGCACTTCTGGTCCTGTCCAGTTGAGTTGTACGAAGTGTTGCAATGAGGCAATTCCCAAGCAAAGTACATCTACAGCTCTGCAAACAAACTCAAATTAAAGCAGGGAAAAAAAAGTACATTAGATTTTTTTTTTTTTTTTTTTAAATATTGAATGCTTTTTATATGTAGAGGAAAGGAAAAATAATGTATCAATAATTTACTAATGTGTGTGTAATTTTAAGCATAAAAATAACACATCCATTAAATACTCTGTAGTGTACATTTTTTTGTCAGGTACAGCTCTGGACAAAAGTTTCCGAATGGGGCAGCGGCGGCGGCTGCGTTTTCTCATAAAGATAACATAGTGTGATTGCGGGTTGCCTATGGGAACTTTTGTTTGGGAACTTTTGGCCAGAGCTGTACATACAGTTTTTTTTTTTTTTTTTTTTTTTACCTGTTTAGAGTCTGGTTATCCTGTAAATAATGCTCAATACTTTGTTGAATGCCTTTTACTCCTTGCTTTTCTGGCAAATTTTCAATATAGCCTTTTAAAATTTCTTGGCATTTCTTAGAATTTATTACGTCTGTAAACCTACTCCTTGCGATACTTGCTAAAAAATCTAAAACAAAGAAAAAAGATAAGTTCAGAGTATGACATCTACTTACACTAAGGGATCTACGATACATTATATATGAAAATTCATATCATTATGTATGTTTGATGATCAATCATATAAAGCATATGATCAAAGTTTTCAATCAACAACACAACATATCTGCTGTACATAATATATTATATATGTATTTTTGGTCACATCCGCTTCCGTTTCGACGTCCTACGCATGCAAAGTAGGTGGAAACGGAGGCGGATGGGCAATATCGCTCAGAGTCGGCCTCGAGGCAGTTATTCCCTATTAGTCAATTAGTAAGTAACATTAGTGTGTAACATAGTAAGTAAGTTGACAATTCCATTTAAAACCTTATACAAATGTAATTTATTACATATGTTTGATTGTAGGAGAGTGGAAATAAAGATATTTTGATTTTTGAATTTGAATGTACGGATATGGACACAGTTAAGTTACAAAGCATTGGAAATAGAAAAATATTTTTAAACAGTAAATGTAGCAACACATTATAGCCACAAAGATAACACAGTTCAAGGTAGAGAGCGGGTGAGATGTGGCAAAAAATATATTGAAATGTTGCCTTTTACAGTATGCATATACATACAACATATTATATGTTTTGTTGTAACTTACTGTGTTTGTACATATATCGGTACACAGTATGACATGTACGTATGTATGAAACATATGCATATGTACATAATATATGATGTGGATCAAATTTTTTGAATGAAGATGGCGAATAAACAATATATTATGCATATTATGTTACGTATGTATCGCATACAGTAACATGTATGTACATACATATGTAATATGTATGACATGTGTGATTTATCATATATTATGTTATTTACATACAAAATAAAATATTGCATATGTACGAACCTGATTCATCAGACGACACTTCGATTACTTCATTCTTATTTGTATGAAAGAAGTTGTCGATCAACCAAATGCGATTTTTCATGTTGTCAAATAATGAACGATCAGAGGCAGAGATCAGAGGAAAGTTGTGATATGTCTGTATGCGTTGCGATTGCGTAGCTTTGCTTTACTGGACAGAGTACAAGACAACTAACATATAGTGCACACAATGTTTTGTTCTTACTTTAGTGCTATAAATTTTAATCATACATTTTTCACAGTTTAACGTCCGCCAAACAACAACCATACAACCATAGTAAAATATGTACAACAATACAACACAACAACCTGACAACAACCTTAACCACGTTGTTTGTGAATTGTGATGATAGTGGTGATCGGTGGTGGAGGTTACTTTTTACAAGGACTCCCTACAAAAAAAAATTACAAGGACTTTATTGATGACGTCACCGTTTGCTATCCGTGACGTCACTAATACAAACAATTAACCATTTAAAATGTCCTTACAATAAAAATTTACAAGGACATTTTTTTTTTACCCGCAAATGCACGATGAATCAGATTAAATATATGGGCACACCCTAAAATAATTTTTTATTTGAAATAATTATTTTGAAACGGAAGAAAAAAATAAAAATATAGAGTGAAATATTGAATTTTCATTATATGTTTATGAAACAATAAAAAAATATATATTTTTTTTAATTCTTTATGGGGGAAAAATGTTATAATTATATTTATATTTTATATATAATATAATATTTTTTGTATTTTCTTCAATTGAATTTTAAAAATTTGCAAATAGCTTAAAAATCGCATGATTTTATAATATATATTATTTTTATTTAATATATTTACGTTATAAAATTATATCTTTTATAAAAAAAAAAATAATAATAGTATAAAAAATTTGCAAGGACATTTTTTTGTCTTGAATAAATTATAGGTATAAAATATATACACTCTACTGTTATATATAGCAAAAGCATAAACAACTTTCTGTTTTTTTTTTACTTTTTCTATATATTAAAATGATTATATTATATTATTTGATTTAATTTAAAACGAGAAAAAAAATGTAGAGTATTATATATTGCGCAAAGGACATTTTTTGAAGAAGATTATATTTTCTATTTTTTTTTCTCCATGGAGAAATGCACGCATGAATAATATAATAGCAAAATTGCATATTGTAAAAAAAAAGGCCGCAAGGAAAATGCAGCAAATTTTAAGTCTTAAATTATTTTTATAGTGCAAATAAAAGTATTTTATATGTTTAACGCCGGATTATTTTGCAACGATATACATCATTGTTTTAAAGTATCTTTTCTTCATGTAGAATTATATATATATATATATATTATATATATATATATATATATATATATATAATATATATATAATATTATATTTATATATATATATATATCATCCTATATATATATATATAAATAATACGTTTTATTAATATATATAATATATATATATATATAATATATGTTAAGAAATATATAATTTAAACTATAAATATATTTATAGTTTATATATTTCTTTTCTTTAGGTATAGGTATATATATATAGCTATATATAAAGCTATATATAGTTGTTAAAAAACAATATGTAAAAAAATATAAATAATAATAATAACTTGAGCAAAAAGTTTTTTTTTTTTTTTTTTCCCCCTTCAACATAATATAATTTGCATTTTGCAAGGACATTTTTTAACAGCAGCGCAGAAGTATTTTTCTTTTAACTCTGTTAAGGCTAAAAATTAAGTACTATAAATTATGTGGTTTAATTTGACTAAAATTTTGTTATGCTAGTAACAGCTAGAAAAACTCGAGTATCTTTTACTTTTTTTCTTTTTTTTGAAGTAAAAAAATTGCAAGTACATTTTTTTTAAATAGCGAATTGTACTTTCTTCTTAACTAGATTTTGTTTTAATAAAATGTTATTTAAAAGCATATAATAATGATACCTTTGTCTTTTAAAAATATATTTTTTACTTTTTATATTAATTTTTTTTTTCAGTCCTTATAAAAAAAATTTACAAGGACATTTTTTTAACACCGTATAACAATTTTTCTTTTAACTACTGTTAAGGCTTAAAATTAAGTACTGTGGTTTATTGACTAAAATTCTGTTATTCTAGTAACAGATAGACTCAAGTATGCTTTTCCTTTTTTTTTTTTTTTTTTTTTTTTTTTTTTTTTTTTTTTTTTGAAGTCCTTGCACAAAAATCTGCAAGGACATTTTTTTTAAATAGCAAATTGTACTTTCTTCTTAAAAAGATTTTGTTTTAATAAAATATTATTTAAAAGCATATAATACAGTCATGATACCTTTGTCTTTTAAAAATATATTTTTTACTTTTTATATTAAATATAAATTTTTTCTTTTCAGTCCTTGTAAAAAAAATTTACAAGGACATTTTTTTAACACCGCATAACAATTTTTCTTTTAACTGTTAAGGCTTAAAATTAAGTACTGTGGTTTATATTTGGTTTATATTGACTAAAATTCTGTTATTCTAGTAACAGATAGACTCAAAGTATGCTTTTCCTTTTTTTTTTTTTTTTTTTTTTTTTTTTTTTTTTTTTTTTTTTTTTGGAAGTCCTTGCAAAAAAAATTGCAAGGACATTTTTTTTTTAAATAGCAAATTGTACTTTTTTCTTAACAAGATTTTGTTTTAATAAAATATTATTTAAAAGCATATAATATAATACATGATACCTTTGTCTTTTAAAAATATATTTTTTATTTATTTTTATATTAAATATAATATTTTTTTTCAGTCCTTGTAAAAAAAAATTACAAGGACATTTTTTTAACAACGCATAACAAATTTTCTTTTAACTGTTAAGGCTTAAAATTAAGTACTGTGGTTTACTGACTAAAATTCTGTTATTCTAGTAACAGAAAAACTCAAGTATGCTTTTACTTTTTTTTTTGTTTGTTTGTTTGTTTGAAGTCCTTGTAAAAAAATTGCAAGGACATTTTTTTTTAAATAGCAAATTGTACTTCTTATAAATAGATTTTGTTTAAATAAAATATTATTTAAAAGCATATAATACATGATATCTTTGTCTTTTAAAAATATATTTTTTACTTTTTATATTAAATTATTTTTTTCAGTCCTTTGTAAGAAAACTTTACAAGGATAATTTTTTAAACAGCGCATAACCATTTTTCTTTTAACTGTTAAGGCTTAAAATTAAGTACTTTGGTTTATTGGCTATAAAATTCTGTTATTCTAATAACAGATAAACTCAAGTATATACTTTTACATTTTTTTTAAGTCCATGTAAAAAAATTGCAAGGATATTTTTTTAAAATAGAAAATTGCAATTCCTTCTTAATTAGATTTTTTTTCTAATAAAATATTATTTAATAGCATATAATACACAATATCTTTATCTTTTTAACAAAAATTACTTTTTATATTAAATATTAGATTTTTTTTTTTTTTTTATTAGTCCTTGTGAAAAAATTTACAAGGACATTTGTTTTATTACAGCAACCATGCATATACGCGTAATAATAATTGTGTTATTTGAGGAAGTAAAATAATAATAATAATAATATTAATATCATTTTTTTAAAATACATGTATAAACTTTAACTTTTTAAATACAATATTATATAATTAATTATATATAACAACAAATTTAAATTGTACACAGGCAAAGAATTTTTGTTTCTTTAAAAATTTGCAAGGATTATTATTATTATTTTTTTTTTTTGAGAGCTAGCATAGCAATTTTTCAATTATAATTTTTAACGCTAAAAATAAAGTAAGGTGGTTATGTTCATTGATTAAAATTAAGTTGTGTTGTATAAAATAATAATAATTATAATAAAAATTAATATGTTTGCACAAAAATAGTGATTATTGTGATCCCGATAAACCAAAAAATAAAGGATATGAATGTCAAAAATAATAATAAAGGAATCAATTATGCAAAATATTAAGTCAATAATTTTTTACATTTAAATTCCATAAGCAGGACACAATAATAATGTACTATAAATTATTTAAATTTAAGTTTTATTCTCTATATCTTACAAAAATATGTTTTTATTAATAATTTAAATTTTCAAAATAAGGGAAACAAAATTATTCTCAAGTCTCCGGGGGTTGTCAGAGCCCAGCCCACTTCCTCATCAATTTTCGGAAAATGTCAATTAAACCATCCAGGGGACCGGGAACCCAAGTTTTCGTTTATCTACGTTGGAATTTTTTTTAAAACCCCTACAACGGACATGAAGCAACCCGCACGACAAAGACGTTCAACGGGTTGCATAGTTTCTAACTCTGCAGGCAACTTAATTTTTTAATTGAATTGTTTATAATATATTTTGGGATTGAGACGGCCGAGTGCCTTACCATGTTTGACAGTAAAAACTCTTTAATTGAATTGTTTGTTTATTTAATTATATTTAAACAACTGTGATTTCCCAAATTTCTCTGCAATGATAATCACATTTTAAAGTTGAACTTGATAAAACTTCACATAATCAGCCCTTGTCACTGGCAAGGTCAGCATTATATAAATTATAGGTCGATCACTGTAAGGGTCCTCATTAGCTTTACGTTAATTTTGGCCTGCTAGTCGAGCTATATAGGGCTTTACCATATATTAAATTCAGGGTTTTAATTTATGAAAATCTTGCTTTGGAATTGTTTAAACATGTTAAATAATAAATTATCAGATGATAAAGTTAAAAAAAAAAATAATAAATACTCAAAAAGTATTTAGGACGTAAACGAGACACAGTGAAAGGAGCGGGTGGAAAAATGTGTGCTCAAAAGCTGACTTCAAAACGAAGATTTTTGGGTCCCGCTACAAATTTCAGTTTCTCATTGATGTCGAACATTCAAATCTGGTAACGTGGTAATAAAAAGTCATTTTGATCCACATTTTAAAATTAAGCTTTGAGAAACTAAAATTTCTGGTGGAACCCAGACCCTTGGAATCAACTTTGAGCACAGTTTTCACTAGTTCCTTTTACTGGGGCTCGGATCGTTTCAACGTTCTATATAAATACACTTCTTCAGTTATTGTGCTTATGTTATTATTCTGATTACGGATAACCCGCCTTGCCAGTGTCGTGTTCCTGATTAGGCTTAAGTGCAGTTTCGTCTATTGGGTTCGAATACTTTTGCTCGAAATTATGTTATTTATAAATACTTTTTTTTTTTTTTTTCTTTTCTTTTGTTATTTTCTGAATTTTAGAAATTTAGATATAATTCTAATTTTGAAATTTAATTCACAAACAAAGTGTCACAAACAACTAATCATATAATAACACATGTAGGCCAAACGTATACAATGGAAAACGCAATTTTAAAATGTATTTAATGGCAGAGAACTTCGGAAAAAAAATTTCTTCTTTTTTTCACTATAAATAATTAGATAGATTATATAATAAATGAAATAATAATGATATAGTTTTAATTTATATAATATTTACATATTCAATTTCAATCAAAGGGTTTGTATTATGAATATATATGTGCTGTGCAGTGTGACACAGAGACGACAAAATATCTTTTAACAAATAATTTCAAATTAAAAAAACTAAGGCGCCTGCAGAGTTAGAAGCTATGCATCCCGTTGCACTTTTCTATCATGCGGGTTGCTTCATGTCACTTTTAGGGGTTTTAAAAAAATTCTACCGTAGATAAACGAAACCTCTTGGGTTCCCGCGGTCCCCTGGAATGGTTTGACATTTTCCAAAAATTGATGATTATTTTTATAAGTGTGCTGGGCTCTGACAACCCCCGGACCGGAGACCTGATAATTATTTTGATTCCCGCTTATTTTAAAAATTTAAATTATTAAATAAAAACACATTTTCGTAGGCAGATAGAGAAATTTTTAAATAATTAATAATATAGTGTGTCCTGCTTATGTAATTTAAATGTAAAAAATTATTGATTTAATATTTTGCATAATTGATTAATAATTATTATTATTATTTTGTCGTTCATCCTTGAATTTGTTTTATATCAGTTATCTTTATTTGTGCAAAACCTATAAGATTTTTATTATCTTATTGTTTTACCAACACAGCTTAATTTTAGTCAATATACATACCACCTTACTTTATTTTTAGCCTTAAAAATTATAATGAAAAAAAAATATATTCTCTCAAAAAAAAAAAAAAAAAGAAAAAAAAAAAGAAGAAGAAGAAGAAGGAGAAGACCTTAGCAAGAAAAAAATCTTTGTCTATATAATGCATACAATTTAAATTTGCTGTTTAATTATATCATATTGTTCTTAAAAGTTTTAGTTTAAACATTTATTTATTAATAATATAAATATTGTCTTATTTTTTTACTTCCACAAAACACACAATTATTATTATTACTCGTGTATGTATGATTTCTATACTTAAAAAAAATGTCCTTGTAAAGTTTTTACAGTAATAAAGGACTAAAAAAAAAAAAAAAAAAAAAAAAAATATTCTCATATAAAAAGTATTATTTTTTTAAAGACAAAGATATCATGTATATTATATGCTATATAATATTTTATTTAAAAATATCTATAAAAAGAAATTGCAATTTACAATTTACTATATATTTAAAAAAAATGCCCACTTTGCAATTTTGTTTACAAGGACTTAAAAAAATCTTCTTTATGTATACAATTTATATTTGTTGTTTAATATATATTATATTTGTTTTTAAAAGTTACATATACATTTATTTGTTAATAATATTAATATTAACTTAATTTTTACTTCCATACAAATAACGCACAATTATTATTATTACGCGTATACATATATTATAATATATATTATGCATGATTGATATACACTAAAAAAATGTCCTGGTAATTTTTTTTTTACAAGGACTAAAATAAAATATACGAGTATATATACTATAATAAAAGAAAAGAAAAAAAAAAGTTATTAAACTCAAAGACATTAATATGTAATATGTATTTATGCTCTATTTAATAATATTTTATTAAAAAAATATATAGTAAAAGAAGAAAATCAATTACAAAATTTGTCTATTTTAAAAAAAAATGTCCTTGCAATTTTTTTATAGTGATTTTTAAAAAAATTTAAAAAGAAAATATTCTTTTAAGCATGCATCGAGTTCATCATTATTATCTTTGTTATCAGAATAACAGAATTTTATTTAATAAACTGCAGTATATATACTTTTTTTTTTTTTTTTTTTTTTTTTTTTGCTTGCCATATTGTGTTATCGTGCTATACACCAATCCCAGTCCCAGTCAAGACATTGTCTTATCGACAGGTAAGGACACTTTCCAATTAATGGAAAAGCACACACGGGCCGGCCACGGCCTAAGTACACAGCCCGGCAATCGCCATAACAGCCTAGAGAAACCGTGGAAACATCTAGGCAGGCTGGTCGGTGCAATCACATCAATCATGCACCTCCCGAATACTGTGCGTCGTCATGGAATGCATGTAAACATGCATCGTGCAACGTGTTGTGCTCTCACACTTCACGTACGCACCCAGCAGTGGCTCGAACCTATACTCGGTTAGGAGCTGGTTAGGAGTACAGAGTTGCGAGTCAGCTGCCTTCACCACTCGGCCATACAAGCTCGGTATTGATTTAATTTTTAGCCTTTCATGATTTTCATTCAAAATTCCTTAATTCATTTCTTTCATCCTCTATCCTATATACACATAAAAATATGCATCACTCCAGGCCTCGCCTTATAAAAACAACACAAAAGCAATTAGAAATTTTATAGTCATGCAAATATATAAACAAAAACAATTACACAATTTAAAAATAAACAGATGCAATTTACTTTAAATGACTACTTATCTGAGTCGCTAATAAACTCATCGAATAAATAATACTAAAAAATGTT
Source organism: Ecdyonurus torrentis (assembly GCA_949318235.1). Classification (NCBI taxonomy): domain Eukaryota; kingdom Metazoa; phylum Arthropoda; class Insecta; order Ephemeroptera; family Heptageniidae; genus Ecdyonurus; species Ecdyonurus torrentis. The sequence goes on along the minus strand of OX439128.1, from coordinate 45,993,223 downwards.
TTTAAGCTTTTTTAAACATAATTTATCTGGAAAAATTGGTTTGATCTTACTGTGTGCGTGTGTTAAAAAAAAAATCCTTGCAAATTTATCTATATAAGCAAGAAAAAGAAAATAACACTTATACAAAAGTATAATAATAATCTTTATTTGCGCAAGTTAAAAATTTTGTGCAAAAAATATATACATAACAGTAGATATTGCTTTACGAAAAATGTCCGTGCAACTTTTATTTCTTTTACGTTACAATATAAGTATCATTCACATGACGCATAAATTTGACGCGCGTTGACTGATATATATTTGACGTATTATTTGCTGTATCTTCTGCTTAGGAAGGGAGTCAATTTGATCGAATTCTGGTACTTCCAGAAAGGAAAAAAAAAAAAAAAATGCGCATAAGTATATATATGTTCTAATGTATATAAAAATATGCGTCCTGCACATTTATAGGCCTCTACTCTCTCTCTCTCTCTCTGTTTCATTTTTTATGATTTTTTTTTCTGTATGCTTTATGTTTTTTCCTGATCGTTATACTATATATACGTTTAATATAAAAATAAATAATAATATAAGTAATATAACAATTTAATACTAAATATAAAATATAAATAATTTATACATTTGTTCCCAATTTTTTTAATATTTATAAATGAAGCACATAAAAGAAAGAAGCATGAAAATAATAATCATACAATTATTATTAATGCGCAACAAAATTATATGTATTTTTTATATCTCATAGCGTGTTCATCTCATCATAAATGAAAATAATATTTTCGCCTTCATATATACAGCGTATGCTGTAAAATTATTAATTAATTATTATATAAATATATAATCAAATATAATTTATATCAAAATTAATCAAATTATATAAAAAATCTGCTTAAAAGTTTTTAGTTTAATAATATATGCCTTACACATACACGTACGGTATTCGTCTGCGCGTTCGCGGGTTTAAAAAATTGTCCTTGTAATTTTTTATTGTAAGGACTTTTTGTGTGACGTCATTGATTTGAAAACAAATGAGCATCAACCAACATGGATGATCAACAACGGTGACGTCATAAATAAAAAAAAGTCCTTGTAATTTTTTTTTGTAGGGAGTCCTTGTAAAAAGTAACCTCCATCGGTGGTGATAAGTGCGCTTTCCGCCATGTTACCCAGATGTTGACATTTGACATCGCTGTCAAAATGCGCTAGATTTTAAATGTTATTAATACTTGGCTTGGCGTTGAATCCAAAGAGATTATAAAATAATTCTATAGTTGAAATAAATCTTATAAATCCATCGGACTCGTAAGGGGCATCAGACTCATATGCTTATACAACATTCTTCCAACTCCCTACGCTAGCGCATAGTCCATAAAAACGACAATGCGACACTCTGGTCAACACCATGTAACTTTAAAAAAAAAAAAAAAAAAAAAAAAAAAAAGTCATAGCAGAGTATAAGTTGTAGTTATACATTAATGTTGAATTAAATATGGCAACTGAGATGACGATAGTGTTCCCGTGCACTAGAAAAAGTGCCCCGAGTTGGAAGGCGCATATAAGTGACATTCCGTACATTATAATGGTTTATTGGACTATAGTCCCACAGTAGCTTATATACAGCAAGTTATATCTCCTACTACTGTATAAAAGCTAATGTGGATAAGTCCAATATATGTCACTCATTGAATGCCACTTTTATTTGACGACTATAGACAGGTCAATCCAAGTTTAAAGGGTTATTTGTTGGAAAGCTATGCATATATTGTAATTTATTTAAAATGAAATTTGGATGACGTATCCAAAATGATAATAATATTAAATGAGCATCCAGCCCTTAATCGTGCGGTAGCATATGGTTCCGATAGGGCCCAAGTGCGTCCGTCCCTGCCCAGGAGAGGACCTAGGTGAGGGGGTGGTTCTCGTTCTCTGAAGCCCTTTAGTCTAGCTCGCGTTTTCAGAAGCAGGGCGGCCAAGGCATTGGCCACCTCACCCAGGAGAGGACATCACCCCAATGGGGGCGGTCAGGGTCTAGTGCCTGATTAGCCATCATGCAACTCGACGCATCCTAGCAAAAAGTCACAAAGTTTGGCTTCAGTATATGAGCCCATGCACACAATAGCCCCCCACATCATATAATGTGGAGTTATAAAATCAAATAATAATAAAAATGCAAGTCTCTATGCAAGACAAATTAGACCTCCCAATCCGCTAAAAAAAATCTTGTTTCTAAAAATTTGAGTAACAAAACCAGCAACTTATATGCTAACGATTTTCAAAAGGGCAAAAATGCTTAGCAATTAAATTATTACTAATGAGTAATGACTGACTGTCCGGTTACAAGGATTGAAAAAAATGGTTAATTAAATCAAACGAAACCATTAAAATTGTCTGTGAATCTGTTAGCATTTACAGCCCTTTTTACACAACTATGTCAAATAGTTTTTTTTTTTCCTACTCAAGGTTTGTGTATAAAATTAAAACAAAATTATTATAGATTGTAATATTTTTTTTTAATTATCATTTCAATTACAAGTTACAACTAGCGACTACAAAGATATTCATACTTTTTTTTTATTATTATTTATTTTGTAACCAGAGGTTTTTGCTTATTCAAGAATCAAGCAATGTATGTATAATAATCATTCACTCGATACAGAAGTATAGTTTTATTCATAATATTGTTCCAATCACTCCAATGTCGTCAAATGTCATGTCACATTCACAAAGCAAGGATACAATAATAGCTACACTTACAATAATAATGCTCCAAGGAAGAGACAATATAATTTTGTTCATGGAAGTCAGGCAAAACAGCATGATATACAAATTACACACATGCTCTAATAAAATAAATACCTGATGTGTCATTCCATTAAATAATCTCATCGTTACATAAAAATTACATTATATCATTATTTAACATATTTAAATAAATAATATAATTTAAGTTGAAATATTATATTCATTAAAAACTTTTGAGCTGCAAATATTCTGTAATTTATAGTTTAAAAACATAAGTTACGTCACTACAATAAAAATAAAAAATAATTTTAAAACCATTTATTAAAATGTTTTTTAAAATGATGAGTGAAATATACATAAAATTATGCTGCCTGATTAATAATAAAAATATTTCACATCGTACTGTTTTTGAAAATTGTTAATGCCTGAAATTAGGTTAAAAGTTGTTTTCCTATAAAGTTCAATTGTGCTGTACATTGAGCTTTTCAATCAATGATATAAATGCAGATTTTTTTTTTTTTTTTTTTTTTAATTTGTGCAAAAAAAAAAAAAAAAAAAAAAGCAATAACTGAAATATATGATAATTTATTGAACAAACAAGTACTTGTACTATATGCTGTAACATTTGTGTGTGTGTGTTTTTTTTTTTTTTTTTTTTTTTTTTTTTAGCTCTATATTTACTTCCATAGTATTTTTATTTAGCAAAGTATTTCAGCAAACAACAACATACTATTTGAAGCTCAAAAACAGTTTAAATATTTACAGGTTATTTCTTTATTTTTAACAAAATATTGTGCATTATAGCAGCTCTTATAATAGCATTTAATTAAAGATTCTTTCCTCATTGTTATTATATACTTTTTTAAACTTTTCAGCAAGATAATGAAGTATCAAAACATTTAATTTTGACATACTTGCTTTTAGGCCTCATTCAAATCTCTAAATGGTTAGAGTATTTCCAACCTAAAAATTAATAAATTATGTTGTGCTAAGTTTATTATGTGTTAAATACCAAATTTTATTTAGCTGATTGCGCAGGTAAAATACTGCAACATCTTTGGTTTTTATGAAGAAGAAAAACAAAAATTAATTCAAAGTAAATTATAGGTAGGCCTACAATGATTTAACAAATAAAGATTATGAACTGTTGGATTCTCACTTAATCATAATCTATTATTATTTAAAAACTTGAAAATTTTCTTACATTTATAGGTTAGTATTTTTTTGAGCACACCAGACCAAGTTTACATCTAAACTGAAATGGGAAATAAACTGTAATTTAATTAGTTAAAAAGATGAAGGAAAAAAAATAGAAAAGATAGCACAGTATTAAAAAAATAAAAATATAGTATTATTACATACTTATGAGGTTTACTAAAATCAAAGTTTATTTGTTGGAAATTTATAGTGCTTGAGTTTTGTCCTGCCATTGAACTTTTGAGTCTTATTCTAAAATACATACACTCTTTATTAATTTTATTTATTTTACCAAAACAAAAACGCATTGATGCGTCACCACACCCATTACATACCACAATATCATTTACACATACAATTAAGCTAATTTAACAAACATTAGCATCAGGACTTACATTTAATTAAATAAAAAATACAATTAAAACTAAAAAAGAAAAAAATATATAATAATAATAATAGACAAGAATATAAAATATGAGATATGTATTGAAAATGTTTGTTCTTTATACGAGAAAACATAAAATTACATGATTTTTAAAATATGTCATTACAAGCAAATAATGTTGCGAAGTAATATAATTATAATAATAAAAGATTCCTTTTTTTAATATTTTTACACCCCAGATTACAAATGAGTATTATTTTAATTTTTTTTTATCATACCTTTAAGGTATCATAATACATTCTAATTGAATAAAATATTGTATAATTATAAATAATCATATTTTGTTCACCTGGCCAAATAAATTGCTTTGTATTATGATAAATTCATCTGCTAATGTGCGTTGTGGTAAATTTACAAAAAGCTACTGTAGTTTTAATTTTTTAATTTATTTATTTTTTAATAATAGAAAAAGGTACCCTTTTAGTTATATATATATATTTTTTTATAACGTGTAACAAGACCATTGAAAAGGATGGTCTATTACCTTTAATATTATTTATTCTGGAGTTCACACGTTTGATTGATTGTATTAGAGATTCCAAATACACAAGTATTGATCATGGATTCCTCATACATTGCACAACTGTAAGTTATACAACACACATAATAATATGAATTATTGTTCGTCATTTTGTTTAAATATTTATCTCATAACAATCATATACAGTAAAAAATGTCAATAGCTTATATTGTGCAAAATATGATACATGTCTTCTTCAATGGAAATTGATCGATTTTTTTTTTTTTTTTTTTTTAACTTACATTTGTTTTTCTTTTAGCTTTCAATGTAATGAGGTCCATTATTTTAAATATATATTATTATATAATATTACCTTAAAAACTATTTTTTTTAAAAATAAAGTTCACTTAAATAAATTGTCCTCCTCTTTTTTTTTTTTTTTTTTTTTTTTTTAATTATATTTTTTTCCTTATGTTAAAAATGTTTAAGTATATGTTGTTGTTTTTTTATTTTTACAGATAGTGTATTATATTTATGATAAAAACATTTAATTTGATTTTCTTTACCAGTCCTGATTTTGTTGTTATTTTAAAAAGTTTCATTGGTGTTGATAAAAAAGTCCAGACCATGAAACACTTTCCTTTCCTAATGTACAGAGAGGAGGTGGGAGGAGTATATATAATTAAAATGTGATACATAGGAACAAATCAGAGGGATTAACACTTATATATTTTACAACTTGACATGTCACAACACAACGACAAAACAATATTTAAAATATTACAATGATGAGAAAAAAATATATATTCTCATAATTATCTTGGGACATTACTAATTATTTTATTTAAATTATTTTCATCAAGATGTATTTGTTAAAAAAAAAAATACACGATATCATGTTATTTTATTTGTTCATTTTATGAGATTATATCACTGTATTATATATGTATAATATATATGTATATATTATGCTAGTGCTTAAAATTATGGTTTTATGGTAGCTGCCAATGACACGAGACAGATGGACAGGCTGTGAAAGCCTGCTTTTGTTTCTCGCGGCTGCAGCAAGACGGGCACACATGAGGGAGGAGATTTCTTGTCATGTTGAGGGTGGTGATTGTAGAATTGCAAACTCAATATGGAGCAAAACGATTGTAGCCACTTCTGTACACAGCAGCCTGTGAAAACAACAATTTACAATGTACAATTTTACACGTATATTGACACTTAATAATGATGAAACACACATTGGTATGGAATGCAGTCATTTTTTTGGAGAAAAATAAATTTAAAAAAAAAAAAAGAAAAAAAAAAAAGAGAAAAAAAAGGCTTTTTGAAAATCAGGTTTTAAGAACATAACACTTTTTTTTATCACAATACTAGGAACTGTTCAATCATTGGTTCTTGTAATTAATTAGGAAAGGTTAAAACCATTTTGGTTTGAATAAATAATCAAAGAAAAGGATAGGATAGGAGAAACCAACAAGTGCCTTACTTAGTGAGGTCTGCAGCTTTGTAAAAATCTTGATGGCACAGGTTACACAAATATTTACAAGTTATCTAAGACATTTTGAAGGCAACAGCCCTCTTCTTAAGTTGCTTAAGAGTGTAGCAACTGAAGTGTAGCAACTCTAAGCAACTGAAGAAGAGGGCTGTTGCCCTCGAAACGTCTTAGTTAGTTAACTTGTAAATATTTGTGAAACCTGTGCCATCAAGATTTTCACCAAGCTACGGACCTCACTAAGTAAGGCGCTTGTTGGTTTCTCCTATCCTTTTCTTTGATTAGCACTCATTAGTTCTTGAAAGAAAGAAGAAAACAAAAATGTAGACAACCCACATCATGATGTGGGTTGTCTACATCACGCTTATCATAATTGAGCAAGCCCAGTAAAACTGATGTTAATGGGTTCAGATAACTGCACAGGTAAAAGAGGAACTGCTTACCCCATATCCAGCAACAGGACCTATGCTGTGACCAAGGTACGGATCTGCGTATTCACGCCCATAGCTGCTCGCGGGTGACAGGCAGAGAGGATTGCTATTAGCCAACACCATAATTTCAGAAATAAAATTTTGTGTTACACTTGTATGCTGCACTCCATTCAAGACTTAATATCATTTTAATAACATGCATTATTAAGCCATGAATTAAAAGTTTGATTGCGGCAAACAAGTGTAGCAAATGGTTAAACACAAGTAAAACTCATCAACTTTTATAACCAATCATCACTCTGGTTAACAGCATGATAAAATATATATAATATATATTGATGAGAGTTTACTCTAATGTTGACCAATATAAAGCCAAATTGTGCAGGGATTTTTTGATGACCTTTGAGTTGGACAATGCACCCGCCCTCCCAAGCTGTAATTCTATCTAGAGCAACACAGCACTTCCTCAATAATAAATCAATAATAAAATAAAACATGTAAAATAATATTAATGAAATAAACTAACAATACTGTTCTGCAAATTGGGAAATAATAATAATAATTATAAACTTTAAAAAACTGAAAATACCAGTAACAATATAAAAAAAAAACTGTAGCTGTAAGAAAAAAGAACAATAAAAATAAATAAAAAGGCCTGAAATGTTAGGATTGCTAATACTTAAAATATTTCAAACATTTTTTATATATCTGAGTTCTGCACTAAAATTATTGACATAAGAAAAATATGCTTTCTTAGCTCAACAAACGCAAAAATAATCTCAATAAGGCAATAAAAAATATATATATAATAATATATATATACTGTAAATGAATATCCAAAAATAAAACAGTAGGGTAACTGTAATAGTTAGTAGCTGGAAATAAAACCTAATAAGTGCTGTTTAAAATTCCTACAATGGAAAATTTTAAGACTTTTTACACCACTTAACAATTAAGCACTTCACATCACTAAAGAAATGTAAATACTTCATTGTTAGGTGTGATAATATACAGAAATGCATTTAATTAACCAAAGTGTTAAAATAAATACAATATAAAAAGGATTATGAGTGCAAAATCATTGCTTATTTGTTATTATTGTACTCATTTATATTTGTAAAAAAATAAAATTACAAATTTTTGCAAAAGTATTAAAAGATAATAAAATAAATAAAACTTTGGTAATGAGAGTGGAGTGGTGAGTTATTTAACTGAGAAGAACAAAGATTTAATTTAAATTTTTTTTAGCCAGATATTCTATTTATTAAAAGTTACTTTAAAGTAATTTTAAGTAATTTTTTCCTAATTATATATTTAAAGTAATTAGTTTTTTTTTTTTTTTTTTTTTTTTTTCTGTATTGAAAGTCTTAAAATTTGCCAACACCTGCAAAGAAGACATTATGAATGTTAAATAGGATGAGTTTGGGAGTTGTGATGTGCAGTGAGGTGGCCTCCTGGACTGGACTGTTGGAGACTGTCTGGTCTGCGCTGTGTGTCCACTCACCCGGCGACTGCTGCATAGCCTGCCACTGGTTGCGCCGCAGCCGCAGCCGCACCATAAGCTCGAGCTGCAGCAGCTGTGTAGCTCGCAGCTGCAGCATAACTGGCCTGTTGGGCAGTGGAGAGACCAGGGGCCTTTAGAAGCGAAAGTTGGGAGGCTGCGTGGGGAGGAGGCACCCCGGCAGCGGCAGCTGCTGCTGCCTGTGCCTGTGCATGCAGCCCTGCTGCAGACGTCATGCCGTGGACGGGGTTCGCAGCTGCTGCTGCCACGGCCGCCTGCTCGGACGTGCGTCGTAGTGGACACAACACACAGGCAGCACGCAGAAGGCAGGCAGCAAGCAACATACACAAAATCAGAGAAAAGACAATGGCGTCAACAAAAAATATTCACACACACTAGCGTACCACCATCGCCCAAACCTAATAATAATAATTTTGTAAAAAAAATAATAATAATACGGTAAAAAATAAAATAAAAGTATAAAAGCAGTAAAAATTTCAAGACTAGAATATAAAAAAATTAAATTACTGGAAAACTTCTCTAATGTTCTTTTCTTTTATTGTTGTATTTATGAATAAATTTAGACAAAAAAAAAAAAAGGAAAGAAAAGAAAAAAAAAAAAGAAAAAAAAAAGAAAAAAAAAAGAAAAGAAAAGAAAAAAAAAAAAGAAAGAAAGAAAGAAAAAAGAAAAGAAGTTTTACAGTACATTTATTGACTCTAAAAGGTGGTATATCCTACTGGCAACTATAAATTTCATAAAGAAAGAAAAAATAACATAACATTAGCTTTGAAAAAAAAAAAATTAAAGGCAAGTTAAAAAATATGCACAATTAGTAGTAAAAGAGCTAAAAAAAATAAAATGAAAAAATATTAACATAATAATAGATTAAAAACATATAGCAATTGGAAACACAATTATAAATATTAAAGTAGTAAACTTTAGAATTTGCTACTGCCATTGAATCAAAGGTTTAATTAAAAATAATCTTATTATTCTAAGTTTGTACTTGTCATGCTTTAATCTAAAATCATTAGTTTAGATTTAATTTTAAAAAATATATATTAAAAGATTAGTCTGAAATTTTATAGCATGCATAAAATAAATGAAACAGTAATAATATTAAGTTAGTATTGATATCATGCATTAAAACCTCCAAGCCCATAGATAAACCTTATTGATTGCTTTTTAAATTTGTAAATAGTCGAGTATTTTTTTTTAAACTTAAATTTTATATATTACTCTAATATAATAAAATGTCTCTAGTCTAAATATTATCAAACCATAAAATGCACTGAGAAGGAATAAAAGAAAAAAAAAAGTGAGCAATAGCTTTGGAATGTTAGAAAATTAAAGGAACTGTTAGTAAAAGTTCTAGCAAACAATATACCATCTACCCATATTAAATAAAACCAAAAAAACAGTAGCATTTTTACTCATTGTTTTCTTGTATACAATATAAAAATAGAAATACGAGATTCATTTCGTGGCACACAAAATTTTAACTCCAAGTGGAAGTAAAAACTTATAAATAGGTTTCTACTGATGTAATATTAGCTGGAGTTAAATTTGTATGACACTACAAAGATTGTAGGAACATTGAAATTAAAAAGTTTGAAGTAAAATTCCAGCTTGTGTATAAAAGATTATTTAAAAACTTTGTATAAGGAACTTAAAAAATAGGAATCTAAAATAATGCACAAATTCTAAGACGCCAGTTGCAAAAAAAAAAAAAAAAAAAAAAAAAAAAAAAAAATGAAGTATCAGACATCAAGCTTGAATTTTACTTTACTGAATACACACTATCCTCTTACAGAGTTCTGTGTATTTTTACCATCACAAATATTGAACACACTTAAAAATAGTGTTACTAAAAGTGATAAAAATATGATAATACTTCAATGTCTTACAAATTATTATAATACCTTCTTTACTATTGAAGTATTATGAAAAATTATTTTGAAAGCTAGTATTATAAGCAATATTTTAAAATTACAATTTATATATTTTTAATATTGGGGAGAAGAGATTTAAACTGGATTATATAACACAAACACAAGCACTGTGATGAAATACTGTGTTTTCATTACTGATCTTACCACAATCTACATGATATATAATACTTATCACAAAGTAATATAAGCATGTAGATGAAATTAAAACGAGAGATAGATTGTATCTCTTCTCCCGCACATGGTCACGTATTTGTAATTTCTCAAGTTGGAGACTTAAGTAGTACAGAATGTGAGAAAGTTTAATTACCTCGTCGGATGCATGCCCAGCCTGAAACAAAAAGAATATCTAAAATTCGTTCTTGTTCACTAATTATTTATTTTTTTTTTCTTTAAATCTTAAACATTGAAATAATTAACTCAACATTTTTGACTGTATATTTTTCTTTAAATATTTATATACTCAATTTATTTAAGAATTTTAACTTTAAACAACAGCCTGAGAAATGTCTTACTTGTTTGTTATCTATTTAATTATTTTAAAATTAATACTATTATATGACATGTATAAATTCAAAGAAATGTAATTAAATTATTAATAAAACTAGTGTGATATCAGACAGTATAAGAAGTTAAAGAAATTGTCTTATAAACACACAGTGTAGCAGTTTTGAAAAAAGAAACACACACACACATATATATATATATAATATGCATCAAACAGAAACAAACATTTTAAATATTTTCAATCAGGTGTACAAAAAGATATAAAGACAACACTGCAACACTGAGATTTATAATACACAAAAATAAAAACCAATACAATTATCTGCATATTTAAATAATAATAAATACATTAAGCATGCTTAAGTAAGACAGTCTCAGGAGTTACATTTGCTGTACCACAAGTTGGTGACAACAAGAAGAAAAAAAAAAAAGCACATTAAAAATAAAAAAAATAAAAAAAAGTGCTCAAATCTACTTCACATTACAACAAAAGCCACGGCATAGCCAAATGGCTGTTCTTTTTTTTTTTTTTTTTTTTTTTTTTTTTTTTTTTTGTTGTTGTTGTTGTTAGAGGACATAAGGATGGAACACAAACACTATGGATTCATCACTCAAAAAAGATTAATTAAACAAAAAAGCTCATGCAGTTGTGCAATAAGAAGTTGTAGTTGTTTGTTATGATTATATACTTTTTTTTTTTTAAAAAAAACTATATTTAATGTTTAATATTTAATGTTTGTTATTTATAAATCAGTTTTCTTGAAATCTAAACACTTTTTTTTTCTTTGTAATATATATTTACGTATTTATAAGGTTATATGATGAAGCCATATTTGTAAATGGATGCTTTTAACTCTTATTATGATTGAATTGCATAAGTTTTGAATTACACAATTACAAATTAATTTTTTTAATGAAAATAAAATTAACAAGTAAGGAATAATGGCTTCATCAATACTAACAAACTGAGCTACTACATGGCTGGCTTGACTTCAACAGACAACCACTTGTTATTTGTACATTTTGAAGGGAAGTAAGCTCTTTACTGTTATTGGAAATAATTTTGCAGCACCTACATTGTATTGATAACAACGTAATTCAAAAACTTTCCTGGGACTTAAAAAAAAAAAAAAAAAAAAAAAAAGTGGTTACTGAAAGGTAAAATCAGCCATTTATCTCGTGCTTCTTTCCCGCTCCCTGGTCCCGGCTTTTGTCTAGTAATTACGTGAGCAGAGTGAACAAACCATTATGGTCTAGATCAGGCAGCAAGCACAGATTACTGAGGCCATACATACACGAGAAGAAGAGAGAGAGAGAGAGAGAGAGAGATAGTGAGCAGAGCAGCAGCCTCTGCTGTGCTTTCCCACAACTAGACTCATCTCACTCTGCTTAATACTTGGCTTGCTTGCTCAAAACTTGCACTTGCTTGCTTGTTTGCTTGCTTGTTACATCAAAAAAAGCAGACAGTAATAAACATTGGTAACAGTAATAATAATGATAGTAAATTATGATAATTTAAAAAATATATATATGTAAATAATAATAATAATTAAAAAAAAAAAAAAAAAAACATCCAAGAACCACTACTGCACCTCCAACTATCCACACGCTCGCAGTGTAAAAGACCTATAGCCCCTTCTGCAGTCGCAGTCCGTCTCATTCTTATGGGCCCAGACACAACAAAGCAGCTTGATTAATAATAAATTAATTGAGAATATATACAAATACAACACAAAAAATAATATATAAACTTGCACCTTACATATTACATGGTAATAAATTGTTGATAGCTACTTGTGACAGACAAGAGGGTTGGTTGTTACAGCGTATACTTGAAGTGTAAACGTGGAGTTTCTCTGCCGATCCCTTTGGCCTCAAGTTAAAATCATGTATAAATAATAATAAAAAAAAAAAATTTGTATTTTTCTAGCAAAAATTAATTTTAATGTGGCTGCCAGGATTGCAACAAGTATACAACTAGAGGTGACAGTTGTCACAAAACTTTGAGCATCTACTTATAAAATATGTGAGTTAAACAAATCATTATCAATATAAAATATATATAGAGGGAGCAAGTGATCACATATAGACCTGTCCCATTTTCCCTCCTCAAAAACATTCCAGAAAAAAAGCATTCCCAGTGCATTTTATGTGGGGTTATATAACGGCTCACACACATGACAGGATATTTTGGATCATAAATAGTATATATGTATAATATATATGTATATAGAAAGCTTTTAAACTATAGACAGCATAATATTTATAAAGTCTAAAAAATTAAGTAAGTAAGAATCATGCATAGAGTTTGGTAGAATACTGATCATGCATTGGAGGAGAAAACGTACCTGAAGACGATAGTTGGGGTCTGCAGTTGCAGCATGTGCAGCCAGGAATGGGTCGTAGTAAACTCCACTGAAACATGACATACATAATAAATGCTTGTGTTTGAGCATTTTGATACCTGCAAAAACCTACAATGCAGTGTAACACAATATTAAGTCTAGGACGTTATATGATAAGAAGTTATAATTATTTTAAATGCCTTGCCTTGTGGCTCTAGCTTACACTAAAAATTTCTAAAATTCAATACTTGGTAGAGTACTTACGGAGTATATCCATGTAGTGCTGTTGCTGCGGCTGTGAGTGGTGTTGGATGTCTAGCAAAAGCAGCCGCGGCTGCTGCTGCAGTTGGATATGCCCTGGCACGTCCTCGTTGAATGGCAACTCCCCTCAGAGCAGCTGCTGCATCAAAAATAATCCATCAGTCTACTTCAGCCACAAGTAATGTCATTGATTAACATGCAAAAACACTTGCAACTCAACTTGCCAGTGCAGGAAGATTATGAAAACTGACTTCACATAATACAACAGTACATCAAGCATGCAAACGAACCAAAAGTCACAAGGTGTATTATTTACAATGGGGGGGGGGGGGGGGGGGGGGTTAAAAAAATAACCTACACACTACAACAAGATGTGAATGAAAGAGGACATACAAAAAGACAGATAGCTTATTCTACTAAAGGTTCAATATTTATCAACACTGAAGTAATGATTTAAGAAATGACAAAAAGTGCAACAAATATTCTAATAAAATATTTCATGAATATAAATGGTTACTTTTCGAATGAAAGAAAAGTAGTATCCGTAAATTTTGCACCTTGGTAGCAAATGAGCAATCCCATTAAAAAAGGTGCTTTTATTATTTTATTTTTTTCTGAACATAAACGAGAAATTTACAAACACCATTACTTATATACGTGTATTAAACAAAAGGGAGACTATAGAGATACAACAAAATGTAAAGCAACAAGCACAGATATTATGAATAGTGACAATTATTGGCAGTACAACAAAAATTATTATTATTACTTTTACATCAATCAGAAGATTTCTTACATACTTTGCTTTTTGGAAGGAAAAAAAAAGAAAAAAAAAATCAGGTATACCTTAAAATCTTGATCAAAATATTTTTGCATGTATGCATAGAAAAAATAAATGTTCTGAACTACACAACACAATTTTCTTATTTATTATTACTTTTTTAATGTAAATAAAAACTAAGCTTTTGTATCAAGGTTTTATTGCACACACAATTCAAAGATAATAATAATAAATCATGCAGTCATACTGCCAATTAAAAAGTATGTATCTCTACTTATGAGATATATTAAGGAAAATAAACCATTGCGGTTAGGTGTGATAAACTTGAAAGAAAAGGAGAGGAGAAACTAGCAAAAACCTTACCATAGTGAAGATAGTTCCATAATTTGGTGAAAATCTTGCTAGTACAGATAAAAAAATCTAACACATTGGAAATATTTCGGAAACAACTCCAAGAGAGATGGAGTGCACTATGCCTTCATCAGTCCTTACAGAGTTGGAGAGAAATTATGAATGATCATATTGATCATTTATAGTTTCTCTCTGATGAAGGCATAACACACTCTATCTTTCTTTGAGTTTATTGCCAAAATATATTATTTTATTAATATTATTATTATTATTTGTGGTAGCAAAATTTTCACCGAGCTATGGGACTCTCTTCACAATGGTAAGGCCCTTGCTGGTTTCTCCTCTCCTTTTCTTTTAAATTTATCATATCTCTACTTATCTAAAAATTTAAGTTTCATAGAAAAGTATGTAACATAATGCAAACACAGAAAAAAAGGTGCAACAATCACAACATATCAAGACAATAATGAAATTATTAGAAACAAACCTTCAGGCCACTGGAGGCATACTGCAAGAGAAATAAATAGTATTAGAAACTTCATAATGTCGTCGAACATAATCAAATTGAAAAAAATATATATACGTCTTAAATTAATTTTCCTATTGTGATCCGTATCATAATAAGAAATGTAATTTCTTTTTATTATTATTAAGCAAATATAAGTTAATTAATATAGCAAAATAAACCAAAGGGATTTATTGAGACACACAATATAGATCAAATAAGAAAATTATGTATACCATACAAAATATTAAAAACAATATAAATCATTAATTTGAATTATTTTTAAATATAAAATATATCTTAAATAAAGAAAGAGTTACAGAACACAATAAGAAATCTAAAAGTGGGTACACAAATGGAGAAGGTCACATAGATGATGAAATGACAGAAGAGAGACACACACATAGGGGGGGAAAAATAGTGCAACATCGGGGAGGTAAGTGGGAAACTATTTATATAATAAACTATACAATAATGATATAGACTGCAAGCACTCATCAGCCTGAAATAATCCCAAGTTTGAGTGAAAAAGTTGATATAAGTAAGCAACTATGATCAATAAAATAATTGGGAATCACTATAAAGAAGTGTTTATTCTTAGCTCACTCAATCTTGAGCTGTATTATTATAAAATCCAGTACCTACTTCTATATAGAAGAATATTACTGCATTAAATTTAATTGTATCAATTAATTTTAAACTGAAACTGTACTATTATATATATATATTATATATATATATATATATATATATATATATATATATATATATATATATATATATATATATATATATATATATATATATATAGTATATAAATAAATCTAAACTTTCAAACTATACACTATTTATCATGGAAGAAAGAAGATACATGCAAACACCATGCAATCATTCTCAAGAAATAAGTTAATAACAGCCTGATTTTTATTTCATTTTGTGCTACTTTTGTTAAATTGATTTTGATGATGAATATTTATTTTGAAAACATATAATGCTGTGCTGTGTATTAATGAAAAGTTAAGCATTTTATCAGATGATCTAAAAAGCAGCACAAACATAAGCCTCGATTAAAAGCATCCAAGAGTTAAAAACCAAAAGAAAAAAAAGTTTTTTTTTCTTTTTTTAATTGAGGCACTTCTAATTATTAAGAGATAAAAAAAATAAAGAGACAGTAATAAAAAATGAACACCAATCAGACCCACATCAAGAAGAAATTCTTGACATATCTCACCCAGAGAAGGGACTGATCCATTCCTAGTGAGAAAAACTAAAAAAACAAATAGCAAGAAAAAAGATATTTAAACAAATATTCTTTCTTGCTCTTTCATATTTATTTAACTTGAGTTGAATATTATAAAATTACCCTTTTTTTTTTTTTTTTAATTAATAAAGAGTATTATGATAGTATAAGGCACAATAGCAAACAATTACAGTACTTTTTTTAATATATCAGCCAGAAACTATAGTAATTTCCATAAGTAAAATCACACCACAAAGTTCCTAAAATAATGTTTATTTTAAAGCAATTTGGCGATTTTTACATTCTCAGCTACATTAAATCCCATCAAAGCCGGAAAAAAAAATGACACAAATATAAGAGAGTTTGATGTATTTGTTGTGAGCTCACTTGAGACACACGACACTGGCTACATGAAGTCCAAGGCTCACTCAGGTGCATCAGTGATGCTCAGGTGACAGACATAACTGCATGCAATAATGTAAGGGAACAATCTATTGTCATTAGAAACTTTATTTGTTGTGTTAAAATGTTAACTCTGTTCCAATAACTACTTTTTTTAAAACTATAAACACACAAAAAAGGAACAAATAGGGAAAACACAAGAGTTAACAAAATAACATTGATAGGAGCTTACAAAAATGCAACATTTATATAATTATATATTTATATATATATATATTGAGGGTACTCCAATATAATATCCAAATTCCACTTGACATTGAAAAATAAAATTTCAGTCAATCGACGTCAAATTTTGTATTTTACCATTTCAACTCATTTGCAGCAAAAAATATTTTTAAAGATCAAAAGGACTTTGGACATTACAGCTGAGAACCCTCTATATATTATATACACTGTATATATAAATGTGTATTAATTATATCGATCTTGTTGAGAAAAAAAGGCCTATCTCGTTTTTTGTCAGTGGAAGCAAAACGCGTATCTCGTATTTTGTCAGTGGAAGCAAAAGGCCTATCTCGAGCGCTATCGCCATAACGTTCGAAAACGAGATAGGCCTTTTGCTTCCACTGACAAAATACAAGATACGCCTTTTGCTTCCACTGACAAAAAATGAGATAGGCCTTTTTTTCGCAATAAGATCGATATGAATATTTATAATTTTATAAAAAAGAAATAAACAATTGTTAGATGTGATATATATTGTTAGGTAAAAAAAAAATCATAAGCCTTGTACTTTTGTGTTAATAACAGCATGCTCATAAATATAGAAAAAGTTTGATAAATTAAAATATAACTAATAGTTTTTCACTCAAGGCATGAAGATGAAATAGTGCTCTACATCATTGTTTTGAGTAAACAATAATAATTGAACTATATAAAACTCACCGTTTGGCACTGTTGGAACTTTCTTCGTCTGTACTCGAGCTGTTGCATTGTTCACCTATTAAGCGCCATCACAACACAAGAACAACATTAGAGAAAACTTATCACATGCCACACAGCAGCAAAATTAAAATAATAAGAATGGTATTTTTATGTATGGAAAATAACTATAAAAATAATTTATGTTTTAATTATTTTACCAGCTTTAAGTCTTTTCTTTTTTTTCTTTTTTTTTTTTTTTTTTTTTAATAAAAATTATATATTTATGTATCATTGTATAAAATAATGAAATCTAATTAATATTATTTATTGTTAGCAATAATAATAAAAATGTTGAATGTTGTAATAATACTTTACTACAGCTGGTGCTTTTAATTAATTTTATATATTTTTTAAAAAACTGTATATTTAATGTGTAATGCAGTGCTCTACTATGTATGTTTTTTTTTTCTTCTAAATATATATATAATGAAGGTTTGGGGTTAAGGTGAAAGGTGCACGTGTAATAATATGTTGTGTTATGTATTTTATGTGTATTAATTTAGAATATTATTGTATATTATTTATATATGTGTATATTAAAAAAAAAAAAATAGTAACTAAAATCTATGAACTGTTACAGAGTCATGTTTTGTTATAATAATCAAGATATCCATGCAACATGATGGTTTGTATTGAGAATAGCCTTGCAGACTAAACACTGAACAAACTCACACACTCACACTCACGCGTTTTCACGGTGCTTTTTTTTTTTTTTTTTTTTTTTTTTTTTTTTAATGTGGGGCCAAATATTTCATTCAAAAAACCCATATAATAAGCTATAATAACAATTTTTTTTGTATGATTTTTTTTAAGAAAAAGAATAACACAGCACAATTTTAGCAATAGATATAAATAAATAAAAAATATATAACAATAATAATAATAGTTCCACAACCATATCATAGCTAGCTTATATAAAGCTACAATGGGAGTACTAAGGTAGCATTGCTGCATATAAATAACTTGCAAAAATATCTTTTCTTTTTTTTTTTAAATAAAATAAATATTATATAAAAAAATAAAATAAGGATGGATGTCATATGGAAAGGATAACAAATAAGGTGGAAAAATATTAGATTAATATTATAATAAGAAAAAATTAAATAAAAATATTTATATAAATATATCACAGATCATAAAAAAATATCAACACCATCTGTATACATATGCACACAATTATTAATTGATATTGAAAGGTGAAATGAACATAAACAAAAAAGCCAGCATGACTCCCCTACATAAACAATAGGAATGATAATAAATAAGAGCAACATCAACAACAACATTAACAACAACAACATTGACCGCAAACACAATTGGTGAGGAGGTCCGAGGCTTGAGCGTTGCCCACACACTTGAGTGCAAAGTATCGTGCCGCACGGCAGCCCCATGCACGACCATAAAAAAAAAAATACTGGTCTTTGTTGTGACCAGCAGTTATTATTTCTTTTATTACATTTGAACCCAAAATTTGGGCTGAAATGTAAGAAATATGAGTTTTCTAAAATAAATCTGAACATGCCAAAGGCAATAATAATTATACAAATAGATTATATTTTTAAACTTAATTTTTATCAGTTTCTTTTTTTATTTCTTTTTTTATATTAGTTTTTTTTTTAATTGTAATATTAATTTTATAAAATTACTGGGTCAACTAAGGCTGACTGCATAATCTATAAGAATTACATCATTCAAAAGCAGACAAGTTCCTTAAACCTTACATTCACAAGCTTTTTAAGCTTTAAAAATTAGAATTATTTTCATTATTATGTTTATTTAAGAAAAAAAAATGAGAATAATTATTATACATGATAAAATTCAGTTGGAAAACTTAAAAGAGTAGTCTCATACAGACAAAATTATAATCTACAACACTGATCATGCGTTTCAAAGCACCAATTATATATATATTAAAAAATTTATAATATTTAATTACAAATGGAATACAATAAATGCAAAATATTTATCAGTATATATATTTTTTCTATAACAATTAAATTTGTATTAAAATAAATTATAAAAAGAAAAACACATATATAAAAAAAAAGGTGCACACATCAACATAGCTATTACATTGTGGCATTTCATGGTCAGTCTGCATGAGTCCACTCTATAAAGCATTCCTAGCCTGAAATAAAAACAAAAATAAGTAAACTATCAAAGCCAGCAAACCTGTGGCATAAAAAACCTGTACGCACATTCCTGGTTACTTTTTGAGAAGAGATTCATCAAGAGAGGCAGACAGAGAAGTAATCCAACCAGAGAGATAGAGAGAGATGCACAATCTCTACACAGCCGTCCGTCCACAACACAGGGCAAGGGAGAAGGGAGTCAATAATAATAATAAAAAATAAAAATAACTAGAAGTCCTGATTATAATAATGTCAAAATTGATATACTCATGGATTTCAAACCATTTTGATATCATCTGACATCAATTACATTGGACTCAGGGGGGAAATAATTATAATAATTTACATCAAAACTTAAGTTAATTGTGCCCATATAAAAAACAACAAAAGTGCTAGTACAAAGTTTTTAAGTAAATATATATATAAATAAAAAGGTGTGCAAATACCAATAATTTATACTTTAAAGAATCTACTTTTTTATACACATTTATATATTGTAATGAATACCATAATCAAACTCACAAACAAAAACAAAAAACAAAAGAATTGATGTAAGGATGGAAAATGCTTGAAAAAAAAAAAAAAAAAAAAAAAAAAAAAGTGAGACATTTAAAAGCCATTAATTTATTACAAAGTACACTACTTGAAAAAACCTGTTGGCTTAGCAGGTGTGGTCTGGAAAATTTTTTGGGTAGCCTGTGTTAGGAGCATGCTAGAGATAGGGAAGAGCAGAGCAGTTCAGTAGCTGCTAAGCTCATACCCACACTCATTTTCAGAATAATAAAAGCAGCAGCAGCGGCATCAACGCTCAGCAGTGTCAGCAGATAGCAGCGTCGCGCCAAACGAGGATTATAATCATATTATTTTTTTTAATTTTAATTTTTTTGCCTGAATTCAGGCCATTCCAGTGAGAATAAAAGACAGAGAGCGAAAGGCAGCAGTCACAATCAAACAGAGGATGGCAAGGAAGGATAATATATAAATAGGAATATAAAAGGATATTTACTGAAACCCTAGATATGAGCAGCAGACCAATAACACTGACGCATTCCACCTATAGATGTCCAAAAATAGGATATCAGGTAAGGCATACTCAGGCAAGGGAGATTTATATTTATAATAACTGACAATATTTCAATCATAACTTTACAAAATATATATATACTCAAAATATAAACATACAAAATAATGGTTAAAAAAAAAAGTATTATGTATGTCAAAACTCCTGCAACATTTATAATTCTTAGTTAAAAATGTTTAATAAACAATATATATAATATGATTGAAATTATTAAAATTTTTAATTAAGAAAAAAAGTCTTGGACCAAGAAGAAAAACAAAACAATGCAGTACAAATTGAACTTACTGATAGCAAACTCACAAAAAAATAAAAACAAATGTACAGAACTAGTGTCAACTAAGGAGCAAAGAATACTACTTCTTGGTGCAAGACAGAGTGATAAAGAGAGACAGAGACAGATATAGAGAATAAGGAGTGGATTGATGAAGGAGCTAAAGAACCACAGCTAAATACTCAGTCCATGGCAAGAACTCGACAAGACGCTTTTGGAGTGCCACATCCTTACCTGATGCTCGGCACGGCATCACCAGCCTTCACCAGCTTACAACTTAATCTAGGCCGATGCTCTATAGAAAAGCAAAAAAAGGGAACAAAAAAAATTTGTTGGAATCACGAAACATTTATAGCATAATAATTATAATATTAAACCTAAATCTAACAAATATTCAGCTGAAAATAGAAAATATTAGCAACACATGGTTATTAACTTTTTGTTTGTGGACAAGTAAAAAACATTAAAATGTAAATATATAAAAGGAATAAGAACAGTAGTTACAAATTTTATAACACTATGAATTTAGAACATATTAAAGTAGGAAAGAAAGAAAAATAAATAAAAATAAAAACTAATGGGTTGGAATATTTGTTTTGTACATGAATGGAAAAAAAAAAACGTATATATTATAATATTTGTGCTAGCAAATATTAAGATTAAGTGTTACAATAAAAATATAGAATATATAATATATTATGAACCCATGAATGAAAGCTTCTAATTACATACGCAAACACACTCGCACACACAAAGTAACATCATATTGCAAGGACTATTTTTTTTTATATATATATATATCAGCAAAGACTGTGGACATCTTGTGTTTTACAAGTAGGATAAGGAAACAAGGTGAGGAAATTATTGCACTAACTAAGAAGGCACGTGGATTGCAGTAGCAGCAGAAGTGAAGCACACAGCAAGAGGTCCCACTCACAATAAAAATACTAATTGACTTTTTTTTTTTTACCAACAATACAAGGCACCTTTTAATCCTTTAAATTTGGGACCTCACGTGTCAACTCATAGGTCATTTTCATGGCTTGGATCAAAATAGGAACTAGGAGTTTTATTTTCTTTGTTTGTTAAAATAATTTTTTATGCCTGAGGTATATGAGAGAGAAAAAGTATTGCAAGATATTGACAACATTCGTTGATTAATTAAAAAAAAAACTCTCAGGCGTGTAACAATCCTGGTTACCTCCCTGTTGCAAACATTAGTTAGGATGCTTTTGACTAGCCCCAGTCACCAGTATTGCTTGCTTGCTTGCTAGTCACTACTACTGTAAGTTTGCATCTACCTTTGGGTTATTTGTATTAATCGGGCAACCAAGCCAAAACTGTATATTTTCTTCACTATATTATATTACATAATAATAATAACGTAGCTTACATGTGAAGAAAAAAGGGAAGGATTTGTGTTGTAGGAAATTGGTGAAATAATGTGTGTCTAATTTCTTTTTTTCTTTGTAATTTTCTTTTCCTAGATTTTTGTCTACATAAAATATTGACAACAATAAAAGTCACAGCAGTTATTTGCAACGCAACAGTGACACAATGAATAATATATAACCATGCAACAAGGCAACTTTAAGCAACGTGCTGCAACTGCTGTGGCTTTGTGGGGCAAAAGGCTGGTGCCCTGCCTAGTGCCACACAACTCAGGGAAGAGACGGCAGGGGGAGGGCAGGGGCACAGCTAGGAGGTGCACAATGTAATCATCCCTAACAAATTTCACGTCAAAGGCCGAATTGGAAAATCAGTGTATATTAGGGGTAATTCTTTGAATATATATTTACGAAAGACTTTTTCAAAGCAATGGAATGTAAATTTTGTTGTAGATCTTTGTGTAAGAATGGGATTTGGGATATTAAAAGGTAAATATATTTATATATAAGAACATATATATAACTTTAGGGATGCACAAACAATATTTTACACTACATTAGTATAATAAAAGTTAATATTATGATTATTTTGTATTATAAAATAATGAATATTTGATCAATTACGGATATTTACAGATCGAAAATATTTCTTGTGCAACCCTAAATTGCTTGGTGAATGAAAAAAAAATATATATGTAATTGAATGGCTGCAGTTTGCTGGTCCATGCACACCTCAATTTTCCTGCCCTCAACCACGGTGCCGTGAAGTTTTTCGCGTGCTCTCTCTGCATCCGCACTACTCGCGAAAGTTACAAAACCGAACCCCTGCATGCAGAAACAGATACAAGAAAAAAAACATGCATTAATAATCATATCATCAATCATCATAACACATCATCATTATCATGTCATCATCATGATCAGTGGGCAGCAATAGATCAGGTGAGCGTGGTAGTTAGGACGAGGAAGTAAAAAAAAAAAAAAAAAAAAAATTAAAAAACAAAAACATTTCTTGATATTGCTACAAAAAAAAAATGATATATGTATAAAGGAATGGGAGTAGGATTAGAAATTGAAAATATATCCATAATTAAAAATAAAAAGTTTTATAAGCATTAGATACATGTTAAAATTAGCCAGCAGAAAATAAAATGAGATTTAAAAAATGTATGTATATAAATATATTACTAAAAAGCCAAACATTGATTTATAAAATGAATATTTAATTGTTTTTTTTATATATAGACAATAAATTTGATTTATTTAGTTAGAAAATAAAGAATTCCAATAGGCATGAAAAGATTTTTCCTTCTATTTGACATTTAGTGGTTATCATCAAATACTGATACTAACAATTATATAAAAAAAAAATGAAGAAACAAAAAAGGGTACATGAGGATGATGGGAAGATATGGCAGGCATACTGAGCGCACGGCAATGCTTGGTCTAGCAAGTTGACGTGGTTTTCTTGTTCGCCATATTACCGCACACAGCCAGCCACCACATCACATGGTTCAGAGGTTAAGGGTATTGAGGAGGGACAAAGACACCACCCGCTCGTCACGCACCATGCCAGCTCCTCATGCCAAATCAAAATGAAAAATAAAATACGGATAAAAAAAATATATATACAGTGTCTTCAAACTTTTGTGTTACACACATTGTACATCAATGACAAAAATACACTTTAAGTTTAAGTATCATAATAAAATTTTGTATAATAACTATAGGATAAAAATAAAGGGAAAAGCTTTTTGTTTGTTTTATTATTATTATTTTTTATCGATTATATCATAATTTGAATCACGAAGGAGCTTGCATGCGGCGCATTCAAAAGCCAGGAGCGTCAACACAGTAAACTAAATGGTAAGGTAATTTTTTGATGGATTACACGGACAACTAATAACAAAAAAAAAAACGAAAAAAATAAAATAAATAAATTTTAAAAAATACAACTTTGAATTAACTATGCGTTATTGATTACACTTGCTAAAAAGCAGCAAGAGAATCAGAAACAGTAATAAGTAATAAACAAAAAATTAAAAAAAAAAAAAAAAAAAAAAAAAATGAACGATGCAGTGCGTTTATGTATAAAATAGTGGTAACTCGCTCGCCACATTGAAAGCCATCAACACTAAAGCGACGACAGAAAAAACGGGTAAATAAATAATGTGTTTGCATAGGGACAGTGAAAAACTACGTAATGACGTTTTATTAATATTTACTCCTCGACTTGACTGGAATGCAGAGGAACGTACTGTCAGAAAAAGAAACTGGTGTTAGTCAAGATTGTGCGGTAGAAAACACGTTTCCGTAACATCCGCACTACGACGAGACGACGCCATCTTCAAGAGGAAATCAATTAATCAAAAGCTTGCAACAATAATACCAAAAAAAAAAAAAAAAGGCTAAATGTTCGTTCATGAGCCAACAATTTTCTTACATTTAAAATGTACATATTTTTGCCCGATTTGTAAAAACTGGCAATTAAACTTATGCGTTTGCAGAAACAAAGACGCTTTAATACTTGTTAATAACAATTATGATAATTTTTAATTATATTAATAAACAAAAATTTAGTCTTTTTTTTTTTTTTTTTTTTAGCATTTTTTCCCCCTTCTTTTTGTAATTCAGGACTGAAAATTTGCATGCATATTTAATAAAAATTAAGTTACAAAATTTCAAGAATGTCAAAGTAGTATTGTGCTTAGTTACATTATTATAATATATTATAAAAGGATAAACCGAGGTATTAATTCAAAGTTAACAAGATAAAAGGGAAAAGGTTTTAAATTTAAACTACAAAGCTTTATCAAAATCAATTGTTGACTTCGAGTACTACTGCAGCAGATCAAAGCTGGGTCTGGCGCGAGTTTTCATTGCTCAAACAACGCAAAAATACGTTAAACACTAGAACGTGTGAGATCAAAATAGCACTGGAACAACACAAGACTGGCTGGCTATATACGATTAATTCTAATATCCTAACTGTCTTGACGCCAGATGAACAACGCGTGTATTGCAAATCGCAAGAAAAGTTTTAATAATAGCTCACTCAGCCATTTAAATTTAACATGGAATAAGAAAAAAAAAAACTTTTAAGTTAAAAGATATGCTGACTTCTATCCAATGATAGACAATTGGTCAGTCATTGATTGAGACAATCAATGGCCTGTACTGAAAGATTGTTTTAAATCTCGTACTCCAGCAGAGCTTCCAGAACTTTTGATTTACTGCGACTTTCTCCGCATAATACTACTCTGACTGCATAGCTATACTTGTTTATAATCAACGAGCAATTAAGATTTCCTTCTCAAGCTACATTTGAAAATAAAAACATCCAATAATTGCATTTAAGAAGGACAATACAGACAGTCCAGCTGCACTCAGGCTAAAAACTTTGACGTATAAAACACACGTAATACAACCGTGACACGACCTTGACATGGTGATATGGTCTCAGCTTTTTTGAGAAGGAACTCTTCTTGCTTGCTGATAACAAAAATTAAAACAAGCACAACAAACATTCACATATAAAAATATTTTAAAAAATATAAAAGCATGAATTCAACGTTACCTTCGATCCACGTTCGTTGAAAATGATTTCCACATCCAGAATTGGGCCAAATTGCTGTAACAATAGTAATTATATAGAAGTTGCCCCCCAAGAACTATACGAAGCAAAACTTACCCCAAACATTGCTCTGAGATCCGGGTCTCTAAAACGGAAGGGTATGTTGGATACATGTAATCTCTTGGGCTGATTCTTGCTGGGGTCCTGTACAGGTGTACCAGGTACTGGGGTAGGTGTGGCTTGGGCTCCAGGAGTGGTACCACTAGCTTGGCTGGGTGCCACTGTACCTGGAGAACCAGCTACAACGGCTGCGGCTGCCGCCGCTGCTGCTGCTGCTGCCGCCGCCGCGGCAACGGCCTGGGGGCCCCCGGCAGAGGGGGTACTCCCCTGCTGAGAGCCCCCTTCAGACTCACTTTCCGTCTGCTGTGCACACAACAAAGCGCAAACGCTTATTAGAACAAAAGCGTCAAATACCTTTAGCATGAGACAAACATTTAATTACGACACACTTAAATTATATTTTAGCAATCAGGACCTAGAACTGTTGCCAAAATTATACATGGAATGAGCAATGATCAAAATTTCAGAGTGTGATAACATAAAAAATGTTGTATCATTTATTTACAGTACGCTAAGTATAATAAAATATTATTTTAAAGGAAGGGTCAAAGGAAACCAAAATATCTGAGAATTATTTTATACCTACATAATGCAAAATATTAACTTAAGGGTCTTAAAATTTTTAGTCGTACAAGAGGGTCATAAAGAATAATAATAATAAATTAATTGTACGTTCTTATTTCAACGGTGACCTACCCTAAAAATTTTGTCGGTGGTAGCTGGTAAAATTATACACATTTATACCAAATTTGATAAAAATATATCAATATTTGGAGATATTTTATTTTTAATCCCTCCCCTTAAATATTTTCATGCACTTTACGCTGTGTTAAAAATATAATTCTTATGCGTGTTGAGATGAAAGCTTTAGGGGAGATTACGAACAACTAATGGAAGTCACATGCTTGTCTATGTTTAGGTATCATTACTACAGTTCTGGAGTCGCTACGATGACTGAGGTGTCAGCCCGGGTTGCTAGGCAACCAGTAGAGCTTATATGTCACGCGGGTCACATAACCTCCAGTTACTCACCAAACGTGTTGTAAAATTTTGGGTATAGTGTAGAGAACAGTGCAAAGTATCGCGCTTTTTGTGATTAAAGCACCAAAATTTCAGGGCTCGTAGAGGTCACCTAGTAGTACATGGTTTGAAGGGTATCCACCTCGGCGTCCCCATAGGGGGCCCAGGATCCCCTCTTGAACTTTGACCCCGCGCGGCTACTATAATTAATTTTTTGTGGCGAAACGGTTGAACCTAGCATAAAAAGTGTTATGACATAAGTGATAGAGTTTTAGTTGATCAATCTAAGAAAAAAAATCATTGCGATATGTTAATTAGCAACAAAATGGCTGCCTATTGTTTTAAATTGAGCACCAAATTTTCACCATTTTTTCGTAATTAACGCTCTTAATTATGGTGTAAAATTTTATAACTCACTAAAATATTGAAAATAACTTAAAGTGAAAGAATGTGGCATACCGTGGACCCTTAAATGTCTTTAATTAATGCATTAATTAGTGGATAAAGAAGCTCCGCCCATTGAATAAATGCACGGTATACGGCTATTACATGCAATGTTATAGCATGCAGTTAATACAAGTGGGCCTAAATGTTGCAGTTTTTAACCATTCAAACTTGAGTGCATTGGGTTAGTTGTTCAAACCCAAGTATTTTTTGGGGTAGGGGGTGGGGGGACA
The DNA here is from genome assembly GCA_949318235.1 of Ecdyonurus torrentis. Taxonomy (NCBI): domain Eukaryota; kingdom Metazoa; phylum Arthropoda; class Insecta; order Ephemeroptera; family Heptageniidae; genus Ecdyonurus; species Ecdyonurus torrentis. The sequence goes on along the minus strand of OX439128.1, from coordinate 45,965,360 downwards.
CCAATCCCCCCCCCCCCCGAAAATTTAATTTTTATTATTATGATATAATACATAATAATACAAGAAATAAAGGTATAATAAATTTCAACATGTTTTGTTAACTTTCCTCTTAACCCCCCCCCCCCCCCCAAACGATAATTAAAGTGTCATACTAATTATTCGTAAAATTCGACCTGGTATAGAAATTTATTGACATCGATTCACATTTAATACAGTATTTTCTTATATAATATATGATATACCTCTATTAAAAATATTCATCGGATTATACCTCACACTAGCATTATGATTGGATGAAATAAGCAAATTTAATTTTTGTTTTACACACCATATATGATAAATAATATAGGCAATAGCTATATTATATGGCCAATAAAATGATTTTAAATTAAATCATGTGAAGAGGTCCAAAGAATTAACTTATTAATTAAATTAATATCTCTCTTAAAAAAATGCATATACAATGAGTTTATTTTTCAAGTTTTTTTTTAAATATTGTATTATTTTTAATTAAATTTCAAGGGTCTCAAGCGGACAAATTTGATACCCTGATTTGCTTTTGATATGATAGCTTATGAAGTCAATAAAATAGTTAAAAAAATATAGTAATTAAAAAATCTTTACAAATATCAGTATATAAAAACAAAAAATGGTTTACTAGAATATTTAATTGAAAATAATTTTATATTTGTGCTATACCTTAAATATTTGTCATATTTAGGTGTTTGCTAGTATGTTGCTAGTATGAATTTTAGCAGTATTTATATTAATTAGTTTTATATGATTTGGTTGTTTCATTCATTTACCCAAAAAAAACCTTTTTTTTTATTGGTTCGACAACCACTTAAATTAAAGCTTTGGCATCGTGCACAATGTCTTTGGACATAAAATAATAATAAATATAATAAATGAACATTTCAAAAAGTTCTATTACTGGCTGAATTTGATCAATGATTGCTATTATCATATTATATATTTTTCATCTATTATTTTAGGTGGACCTATCACCATATGCTTTGAACGAATTGTCTTGCAAATGCTTTTAATTCAAAATTAAACTAAATAATAAGTAGACAAAATTAATATATATATATATATATATATATATATATATATATATATATATATATATATATGTTTTAAAACCTTAAATAATAAATAATATTTACATATAAAAAATTCAATTTTGTATCATTTTAGCCTCATCTTAATATAAAGAATTCTGCTCTATTATTTTAATATTTTGATTTATCATTATAATTCTTTGGGCCTCTTCACATGATTTAATTTAAAATCATTTTATTGGCCATATAATATAGCTATTGCCTATATTATTTATCATATAATGGTGTGTAAAACCAAAATTAAATTTGCTTATTTCATCCAATCATAATGCTAGTGTGAGGTATAATCCGATGAATATTTTTAATAGAGGTATATCATATATATAAGAAAATACTGTATTAAATGTGAATCGATGTCAATAAATTTCTATACCAGGTCGAATTTTACGAATAATTAGTATGACACTTTAATTATCGTTTGGGGGGGGGGGGGTTAAGAGGAAAGTTAACAAAACATGTTGAAATTTATTATACCTTTATTTCTTGTATTATTATGTATTATATCATAATAATAAAAATTAAATTTTCGGGGGGGGGGGGGATTGGTGTCCCCCCACCCCCTACCCCAAAAAATACTTGGGTTTGAACAACTAACCCAATGCACTCAAGTTTGAATGGTTAAAAACTGCAACATTTAGGCCCACTTGTATTAACTGCATGCTATAACATTGCATGTAATAGCCGTATACCGTGCATTTATTCAATGGGCGGAGCTTCTTTATTCACTAATTAATGCATTAATTAAAGACATTTAAGGGTCCACGGTATGCCACATTCTTTCACTTTAAGTTATTTTCAATATTTTAGTGAGTTATAAAATTTTACACCATAATTAAGAGCGTTAATTACGAAAAAATGGTGAAAATTTGGTGCTCAATTTAAAACAATAGGCAGCCATTTTGTTGCTAATTAACATATCGCAATGATTTTTTTTTCTTAGATTGATCAACTAAAACTCTATCACTTATGTCATAACACTTTTTATGCTAGGTTCAACCGTTTCGCCACAAAAAATTAATTATAGTAGCCGCGCGGGGTCAAAGTTCAAGAGGGGATCCTGGGCCCCCTATGGGGACGCCGAGGTGGATACCCTTCAAACCATGTACTACTAGGTGTCCTCTACGAGCCCTGAAATTTTGGTGCTTTAATCACAAAAAGCGCGATCTATTTCATATTATGATCTTCTTCTCTACACTAGTAGAGATGAGCGGGGGAAAAAAAAAAAGCAAAAGAACATACTATAGTCACTATAGTATACCTCTAACTCTACACACGTACGATTTCTGTATTAGTATTTCTATAAAATAAAACCCTTCGAAACTAAAACATATACATTTTACTACAATTTTATAACACAAAAATAAATTTCGTAGTATAAAAATGTTTATAGTACTATAAATTATTATTTCAATGAAAATGAAAAACTTCCGTAGAAATTTTTTTTACATAAAAAAATAGCATCACCAAGGAGAGTATTTTTATTTCAATATTATAAATATGTGTGTATAATATGTATATATAAACAAAAAAGGATGATAACTGTATTTTTTAAACCACGATAAGATTCCACCATCTTAAATTGTTTTACAATCACAACAGACATAATGATATAATAAGGCACGTTGATTGTAATATTACTGAATGACATCACCCGCAGAATCATAAGCAGCTTATATGCTAAAGTACACATAAGGCGATCAGTATAAAGTATAAACCCTGTTACAGTCATCATAAGTTATTAGACGGTAAAAAAAAAGAGAGAGAGAGAAAGAGAGCAAGGGTGGGTGGTATGTTTGTATAGAGAGCCTCTCCCTTATTGATTGCCCGTCTACAATCAAAGCTATTGTTGACATAACACTGACAGGAAATAGACCATTGTTTTCTACAACAACCGCGCCTGCGAAATCATTGACAATTGCTACTATAGTATTTTACCTCTTTCATTTCAATAATAATAATAAAAAAATACGCTACTCCTATACAGTATACAAAAATCAACATGTTATTTAATTCAGTCTTTCTATATAGTAAATTGAAATATAAAAAGAACATTTATGTATATAAAATGACAAAAGAAGAAACGGGGAAATATATAAAAGTATAACATTGACTATATTTCAGTCAATATTTGAAGACAAAAGGATTCTTATTGTACTTTTAGATTAAAAAGACAGGAAAAAAAGTAAACGCTATACGGAGATGCAAACAAAATAAATTATATGCATACATAAATATATTTATATCGGCAAGAGAGGAAAGAAAAAACGATATACGAGTCATTTAGTCATCACCTTTATGCCTCAATATGATATATCATGCTGTAACATAAGAATAACAGTGTCATAAACCTCCAGCAAGAATGAAGCTACGGTGAGATAAATGAGCATAAAGTTGAAGGGAAAAGGGGTTAGGAAAATGTGTGAAAAATATACGCATGTACGAATATATATATATATATATATATATATATATATATATATATATATATATATATATATATATATTATATGAATAGCAACACATCTACACAAGTGTGATATTTTTTATCTTTTCCTTTGCAGCTACATTTTTCTAAAGTATATTTATATATATAAATAAATATATTAAGTATAATTACATAGTAATAGATTGTCACGTACTCGTAGAAATTATAAGGAAGTATAATACACTACACACTACACACATTCGTGTTATACGTGGTATTACTAACGCAATTTGAAATCAAATTTAACTGTTAAACACGGAGAAGCGGGGTGAGGTGACTTTTAGCACCCTCTCTCTGTCTTTGGGCTTTATTTCAGAACTTTGAAAAAACATTACTTAATTCTTTTCGCTCTCTCTCTCTCTCTCTCTCTCTCTCTCTCTTCTTAATCTCAAATTTTTATGAAGAGATAATTGGGTGTTCGAAGTCATCCCGGTTGACTGTACATATAATATGATTTTCTTTGTATTGCAAGAAATCCTACAACTGCAGCTGAGGAATTTCACTATTATTTTAGTTAAAAGCAAATCTCAAATCATACTGGCAACTAAATATTTAAATAAATTTTCTAAGCGTTTCATTACAGATTAGTTTAATTATTCTTCATACACTAAAATACAATTTAGTATACAAAGTATGAACACTTATAGAACAAAATTTTAAATCCCTGTTCAAAAAAAAATAAATAAAAAACTGTTTTATTTTAAATTTATGATCAAATAAATGGATAAGAAAACAAACATTAAGAACGTATATTATAATTTAAGGAAAAAAAAAAAAAATTATTATCAATAATAATTATTAAGCTATAACTTTTTGAATGAAGTGGATAAGGGGAATAAGAAAGAAGTAGAAAAATTTCTCCGCAGTGTTATCAGAATAAGATTGAAATATATATATATGTATAAACTGCGTGTTATTTCATACTATAATTTACTTTAAAATTTTTAATAGAAAATTATTGTTATTTTTAAGTATAAAAAGACTACACCTACTTCAACATGTTATCTTAAAAATTTTAATAATAAAACTATAAATTTTAAGGCCAGCGTGCCCGCAATCTTTTTCCCTGCAAAAACTTTGGATGGAAAAACGATCTCAAGAGATCATAATTTTCTTCGAAAAGAAAGATGGTTGCATCGTCTTACGGAAAAGTTCGATAGAAAATTAAAGTTTAACATCGAAGATCAATGAGTCTTGTGTGTATGCCTTCAACTGCCACAAAGTATCAACTAAACCTAGAAGCTTACTCCAAAATTTAAGTAAAAAGTTGTATTTGATAAATAGCCATGAAATGTAAAACAAAATTCTTGATAAAGAATGAATATGTATATATATAACATTTTATTTACCATAGCCATTTTTAAACTTTATAGAAATCCTGGTGATATTTTTGTTTATAAAAAATTAGTTAAATTAAAAACGTACGATGCATGGTTACGTATTACGTAACCATACATCATATACGATGAATATACTAAAATAGCGAAGAATTAATCCATTTAAAAATCTAACTTTGCACGAAATACAACTGTATACAAGATATATGTGTATATTATCCACCACGGGCAGAATTCAAAGAATACAAGCGTTTACATTTTAAACAGCTAGCTTTTTGTGCATTGATTTTTTTTTTCCTAAAATAAAGTTAAAACAACGTGTAGTTATATGTAAATTTAAAAGCCTCTGTAATATTCCAAAAATATCAGAACATTGCATGAAAATGATAATATCTGCGTTCTCAAAATCTATATTTTAAAAATATATTACGGGATTGAAAAAAATATATATAATGACATGGGGGAAATATACACGCAACATTAAAAAGTTTACCTATATATGGAGTAAAAAAACAATATGTGGGTATAAGTGTTCAGTATTAAAGGCTCCAGGATCTCCCCGCATAATATCTTCGGCTTGCTTGCTGCCTGCAGTAAAGGTCTCCCGGGACCCGTGCGCGCTCTTATACACTACCATTCTCTCTCTCTTTTCACTCTCACTCGTTCGTTCGTTTTGCTCGACAGCAGCAATAGCAGCAGCAACCCTAGATCGGTGCTCTTGGTTTCTCTCTGCAGTGGTGTTACCTACCACTGCCTCTACAACCGCTTGCTACAACTTTGCCACAGGTGTGAAATGTCACGGCCCCAGCAATGTATACCCCCACCCCTATTATACCCTGCAGCACACCACTAACATCATTCAAACTTTATTAACATGGAGCACAGGCCAACCATAGGTCAAAGAAACATCTTTAATAACAACCTTTATTAAAAATTCATCTAATTAATATATAATTTTGTCAAATAAACTTTTTGTTGGAGTTAATGAGTTAAACAAGATTACATATGATGCCAGCATGCATCATACTAGCAGTCAACAAGATTCAGTCAGTATTCAGGAACATCAATTCTTTGGGTTCCTTTATAACTATCATAATGTAAGTATGGAATTTGGATTTTCTTCCACATTTATGTCTAAAATATTTTGTAATTCTGTTTTATTTAGGGAAAAAAATTAGATCAAACGGCAACGCTGTGCGCATATCAGCTGCTTTAAGTGGGCGCGGTTCTTAATGAGGATGTAGCGGGGGTCAGGCAACCTTACAGTACAGTTGAGGCCCGGACTGAGCAACAAATTAATCAATTACTTCCTCCTACCACCCCACATAATGCCCATCACTATGTTGACGCTTGATGTTACAAAACCAGATAAATACCACCTTTCATGCCTCCGATCATTATACGAATAGTTCTACACGAAACAGTAACACCCTCAGACATCTCTCTATAATATTAAATTTTCCTTTTTATTTATAGTTTTGAAAGCTAAAAATTCTTTCATGACAGAAACAATGAGGGAAAAAAAATTTTAATGAAGAAAAAGAAAATAAAAACGTCCTTGACAAATTTATGAGCTATAAAGTCACACATATGTGAAAGCCTATATAGAATTGAACATTGGTATAATAATATTGGCGATCCCACAAATAAGACCCACGTATTCGAGTATATTTATATACTACAATTACACGAGCAGCAACCCTGGTCTGTCAATATTGGTTTCACTATACAATACGTTATACGGTCATACAACATTATTGTCAGGATAAAATTGATTTTGATGATGCTATAGAGGGATGGATGTTCTTCCAGGCACGTGCGTCTCGGTTCACCGTGAAAGTAAAAGGAAGGACAAGTTATAGGTGTGTGCGTGTGTGTATGTTAGCTGGTACAATCGATCAGTATTTGTACGCGATATTACAATATATCTCTCCATAATACTTCTCTCTCTCTCTCTCTTTATATATTATACGTACACGAATCATCCCCTACTAAAGCAACTCGGTAAATTAACACCATCAACGAAAATCGATTCGTTAATAAGTTTCACTCAAATTAAATTGATTCCATGTGTATAACAAAAAATTTAAATTTCTTTTTACACCCTGTGGAGCAAATAAATAGTAGGTCTAAAAGTTAAACGAAAAACACAGTAAAATGTTTATTTATGATTGAAATAAAAAGTTTCATTGCAAAATGGTAGTGTCAAAGTACCTCTTGTTTAAAATAAATTGCAAGTTTCCCCCCCCCCCCCCCAAAAAAAAAAAAAAAACTAGGGTCACGCACATGACACGGCCACGGTATCGACCTGCGGGCGGTTGGCATCTTTTCCTCGTCCTCTTCCCTCCTGCATAGAGATAGGAAGGTGTGTATAGCCGAGTCTCCAGGGACCAGCAAAGAATACGTTCACTTGCTTCTTACACTGCGGCAAGGGGGTAAAGGGAAGGGGATGGATGCTGTATCTCCATGCCAGCCTGCTCCTAGGGGTTGCGCCATAGTTACATACACCTCTATACCGACGCATTGCGCTCTTTGCAGTTCTTATTGTAACCCTCAACACAAATTAATCTCTAGTTTAAATACTTTTATTCCACTCACGTGTGTTTTGACTGTTAAAAACATATCATGTACGCACTTTCTAAAGTGGGGGGAATTTTTTTTTTTTTTTTTCTTTTCCTTTTTACATTAAAGTACGACAAAAATGTATGTTTTTACTACAAGCTTGTTTCCTTAAAATACAAAATTACATAATAGAGATACAGCTGATAAAATATAAAAATATATTTTATAAACTCATTTAACTTAATTCTCAGTGGGATGAAACAAGAAAGCCATTATGTGATAAATAAAAAGGTACATAAACACGTAATAACGTTCCTGAACACCGAGTAAAGTGAATTGAGATGAAGAGGTTATTAATTAAAATTTACGTCAATTTAATTAAGAGCCATTTTACAATAATATTGTTCTCATTTCTCATTGTACGTATGTATACGTATATTCACTGCTCTGGAGTGAATATTATACATAGAACTAAGCTTTAATTATATTAAAAGCAAAAGATATATCTACACAAAACACACACTCTGCTGTAACTTTTGACAACGAAAATTAAACATTATGATTTTCAAAATCGCAATCAAATTAAATTAAGTGTAAACACAAAGCTTTGTAGAATTTGTGTATGTAAAAATGAGTTAAAATGCCTGCATATACGATTTTATGTTAAAAGATAATTATATTGTAAAACGACGATTTGTATAATACAATTATGCAAAATAAAAAAATAGTATTCCATGATTTCAACAACAAACGTACTTGAGATTGAAAAGTATTCTCTGTAGCATCAAATGAATGTTATTCTGCTTTTCATTTTATAGACTTAATGTTATAATAAAGATATATATATATGTAGAGTCAAAACTAAAATTACCAAAGTATTCAAGTCATAATGACAGCAATTCAAAAGTAAATACAAAAGGCATATTACATCGTAAAGTTGCAGGCTGCAAAAAAAAATGCAATATTGTCAATGAAGGTTTGTTTTTATTATGTTTACAATCCCCCTCTCCTGGTTGTCCCAAAATGAGACTCGTTATTGATTGATGCCTATATTTTCATTAAAACCTGAAGTATCAATAAATTGATAATTATATCAACTTCTATAACAACTTACTAAAAGTAAGATCTTTCTCGGAATATTTTGCGCGACTGATATCAAGGTAGTACTTTTAATTAATTTTATATGAATTGAATTGATTTTTATAAATAATAATGATAATATTGAAAAGAAAAATGGCAAATTAGACTTATCCATAGATTTGGTACCGAGGCAAAGCTGTTGCACTGGGAAATTAGGCGTACGTCACTTCCCACGATCAATTG